>OZ024744.1:46913228-47513228 GCA_964016885.1 Eledone cirrhosa | reverse complement strand
TGTGAAAGACTCAGCAAAAAGCACCCAGCCCACACTGTAAAGTGGACGTTAGAAAGACACAGCAACAAGCACCCAGCCCACACTGTAAAGTGGACATGTGAAAGACACAGCAAAAAGCACCCAGCCCACATTGTAAAGTGGACATGTGAAAGACACAGCAAATAGCACCAAGCCCACACTGTAAAGTGGACGTGTGAAAGACACAGCAAAAAGCACCCAGCCCGTACTGTAAAGTGGACGTGTGAAAGACACAGCAAAAAGCACCCAGCCCACACTGTAAAGTGGACATGTGAAAGACACAGCAAAAAGCACCCAGCCCGCACTGTAAAGTGGACATGTGAAAGACACAGCAAAAAGCACGCAGCCCACACTGTAAAGTGGACGTGTGAAAGACACTGCAAAAAGCACCCAGCCCACACTGTAAAGTGGACATGAGAAAGACACAGCAACAACCACCCAGCCCACACTGTAAAGTGGACATGTGAAAGGCACAGCAAAAAGCACCCAGCCCACATTGTAAAGTGGACATGTTAAAGACACAGCAAAAAGCACACAACCCACACTGTAAAGTGGACAAGTGAAAGACACAGCAAAAAGCACCTAGCCCACACTGTAAAGTGGACATGTGAAAGACACAGCAAAAAGCACCCAGCCCACACTGTAAAGTGGACGTGTGAAAGACACTGCAAAAAGCACCCAGCCCACATTGTAAAGTGGACATGTGAAAGACACAGCAAAAAGCACCCAGCCCACACTGTAAAGTGGACGTGAGAAAGACACAGCAACAAGCACACAGCCCACACTGTGAAGTGGACATGTGAAAGACACAGCAAAAAGCACCCAGCCCACATTGTAAAGTGGACATGTGAAAGACACAGCAAAAAGCACCCAGCCCACACTGTAAAGTGGACGTGTGAAAGACACAGCAAAAAGCACCCAGCCCATACTGTAAAGTGGACGTGTGAAAGACACAGCAAAAAGCACACAGCCCACACTGTAAAGTGGACATATGAAAGCCACAGCAAAAAGCACCCAGCCCGCACTGTAAAGTGGACATGTGAAAGACACAGCAAAAAGCACGCAGCCCACACTGTAAAGTGGACGTGTGAAAGACACAGCAAAAAGCACCCACCCCACACTGTAAAGTGGACGTGTGAAAGACACAGCAAAAAGCACCCAGCCCACGTTGTAAAGTGGACATGTGAAAGACACAGCAGAAAGCACCCAGCCCACACTGTAAAGTGGACGTGTGAAAGACACAGCAAAAAGCACCCAGCCCATACTGTAAAGTGGACGTGTGAAAGACACAGCAAAAAGCACCCAGCCCACACTGTAAAGTGGACATGTGAAAGCCACAGGAAAAAGCACCCAGCCCGCACTGTAAAGTGGACATGTGAAAGACACAGCAAAAAGCACGCAGCCCACACTGTAAAGTGGACATGTGAAAGACACAGCAAAAAGCACCCAGCCCACACTGTAAAGAGGACGTGTGAAAGACACTGCAAAAAGCACCCAGCTCACACTATAAAGTGGACATGTGAAAGACACAGCAAAAAGCACCCAGCCCACACTGTAACGTGGACGTGTGAAAGACACTGCAAAAAGCACCCAATCCACACTGTAAAGAGGATATGTGAAAGACAGAGCAAAAAGCACCCAGCCCACATTGTAAAGTGGACATGTGAAAGACACAGCAAAAAGCACCCAGCCCACACTGTAAAGTGGACATGTGAAAGAGACAGCAAAAAGCACGCAGCCCAAACTGTAAACTGGACGTGAGAAAGACACAGCAACAACCACCCAGCCCACACTGTAAAGTGGACATGTGAAAGGCACAGCAAAAAGCACCCAGCCCACATTGTAAAGTGGACATGTGAAAGACACAGCAAAAAGCACATAGCCCACACTGTAAAGTGGACATGTGAAAGACACAGCAAAAAGCACCCAGCCCACACTGTAAAGTGGACGTGTGAAAGACACTGCAAAAAGCACCCAGCCCACACTGTAAAGTGGACATGTGAAAGACTCAGCAAAAAGCACCCAGCCCACACTGTAAAGTGGACGTTAGAAAGACACAGCAACAAGCACCCAGCCCACACTGTAAAGTGGACATGTGAAAGACACAGCAAAAAGCACCCAGCCCACATTGTAAAGTGGACATGTGAAAGACACAGCAAATAGCACCAAGCCCACACTGTAAAGTGGACGTGTGAAAGACACAGCAAAAAGCACCCAGCCCATACTGTAAAGTGGACGTGTGAAAGACACAGCAAAAAGCACCCAGCCCACACTGTAAAGTGGACATGTGAAAGACACAGCAAAAAGCACCCAGCCCGCACTGTAAAGTGGACATGTGAAAGACACAGCAAAAAGCACGCAGCCCAAACTCTAAAGTGGACGTGTGAAAGACACTGCAAAAAGCACCCAGCCCACACTGTAAAGAGGACATGTGAAAGACACAGCAAAAAGCGCGCAGCCCACACTGTAAAGTGGACGTGTGAAAGACACAGCAAAAAGCACCCAGCCCACACTGTAAAGTGGACGTGTGAAAGACACCGCAAAAAGCACCCACCCCACACTGTAAAGTGGACGTGTGAAAGACACAGCAAAAAGCACCCAGCCCACACTGTAAAGTGGACATGTGAAAGACACTGCAAAAGGCACCCAGCCCACACTGTAAACTGGACATGTGAAAGACACAGCAAAAAGCACCCAGCCCATACTGTAAAGTGGACGTGTGAAAGACACAGCAAAAAGCACCCAGCCCACACTGTAAAGTGGACATGTGAAAGACACAGCAAAAAGCACCCAGCCCACACTGTGAAGTGGACGTGTGAAAGACACTGAAAAAAGCACCCAGCCCACACTATAAAGTGGACATGTGAAAGACACAGCAAAAAGCACCCAGCCCACACTGTAAAGTGGACATGTGAAAGACACAGCAAAAAGCACCCAGCCCACACTGTAAAGTGGACGCGTGAAAGACACGGTAAAAAGCACCCAGCCCACACTGTAAAGTTGACATGTGAAAGACACAGCAAAAATCACCCAGCCGACACTGTAAAGTGGACATGTTAAAGACACAGCAAAAAGCACCCAGCCCACACTGTAAAGTGGACATGTGAAAGACACTGCAAAAAGCACCCAGCCCACACTGTAAAGTTGAGGTGCGAAAGACACAGCAAAAAGCACCCAGCCCACACTGTAAAGTGGACGTGAGAAAGACACAGCAACAACCACCCAGCCCACACTGTAAAGTGGACATGTGAAAGGCATAGCAAAAAGCACACAGCCCACATTGTAAAGTGGACATGTGAAAGACACAGCAAAATGCACACAGCCCACACTGTAAAATGGACAAGTGAAAGACACAGCAAAAAGCACCCAGCCCACACTGTAAAGTGGACGTGTGAAAGACACTGCAAAAAGCACCCAGCCCACACTGTAAAGTGGACATGTGAAAGACTCAGCAAAAAGCACCCAGCCCACACTGTAAAGTGGACGTTAGAAAGACACAGCAACAAGCACCCAGCCCACACTGTAAAGTGGACATGTGAAAGACACAGCAAAAAGCACCCAGCCCACATTGTAAAGTGGACATGTGAAAGACACAGCAAATAGCACCAAGCCCACACTGTAAAGTGGACGTGTGAAAGACACAGCAAAAAGCACCCAGCCCATACTGTAAAGTGGACGTGTGAAAGACACAGCAAAAAGCACCCAGCCCACACTGTAAAGTGGACATGTGAAAGACACAGCAAAAAGCACCCAGCCCGCACTGTAAAGTGGACATGTGAAAGACACAGCAAAAAGCACGCAGCCCAAACTCTAAAGTGGACGTGTGAAAGACACTGCAAAAAGCACCCAGCCCACACTGTAAAGTGGACATGTGAAAGACACAGCAAAAAGCGCGCAGCCCACACTGTAAAGTGGACGTGTGAAAGACACAGCAAAAAGCACCCAGCCCACACTGTAAAGTGGACGTGTGAAAGACACCGCAAAAAGCACCCACCCCACACTGTAAAGTGGACGTGTGAAAGACACAGCAAAAAGCACCCAGCCCACACTGTAAAGTGGACATGTGAAAGACACTGCAAAAGGCACCCAGCCCACACTGTAAACTGGACATGTGAAAGACACAGCAAAAAGCACCCAGCCCATACTGTAAAGTGGACGTGTGAAAGACACAGCAAAAAGCACCCAGCCCACACTGTAAAGTGGACATGTGAAAGACACAGCAAAAAGCACCCAGCCCACACTGTGAAGTGGACGTGTGAAAGACACTGAAAAAAGCACCCAGCCCACACTATAAAGTGGACATGTGAAAGACACAGCAAAAAGCACCCAGCCCACACTGTAAACTGGACATGTGAAAGACACAGCAAAAAGCACCCAGCCCACACTGTAAAGTGGACATGTGAAAGACACAGCAAAAAGCACCCAGCCCACACTGTAAAGTGGACGCGTGAAAGACACTGTAAAAAGCACCCAGCCCACACTGTAAAGTTGACATGTGAAAGACACAGCAAAAATCACCCAGCCGACATTGTAAAGTGGACATGTTAAAGACACAGCAAAAAGCACCCAGCCCACACTGTAAAGTGGACATGTGAAAGACACTGCAAAAAGCACCCAGCCCACACTGTATAGTGGACGTGAGAAAGACACAGCAACAACCACCCAGCCCACACTGTAAAGTGGACATGTGAAAGGCATAGCAAAAAGCACACAGCCCACATTGTAAAGTGGACATGTGAAAGACACAGCAAAATGCACACAGCCCACACTGTAAAATGGACAAGTGAAAGACACAGCAAAAGCACCCAACCCACACTGTAAAGTGGACATGTGAAAGACACAGCAAAAAGCACCCAGCCCACACTGTAAAGTGGACGTGTGAAAGACACTGCAAAAAGCACCCAGCCCACACTGTAAAGTGGACGTGTGAAAGACACAGCAAAAAGCACCCAGCCCACACTGTAAAGTGGACATGTGAAAGACACAGCAAAAAGAACACAGCCCACACTGTAAAGTGGACATGTGAAAGACACTGTAAAAAGCACCCAGCCCACACTGTAAAGTGGACATGTGAAACACACAAAAAAAATGACCCAGCCGACACTGTAAAGTGGACATGTTAAAGACACAGCAAAAAGCACCCACCCCACACTGTAAAGTGGACGTGTGAAAGACACAGCAAAAAGCACCCAGCCCACATTGTAAAGTGGACATGTGAAAGACACAGCAGAAAGCACCCAGCCCACACTGTAAAGTGGACGTGTGAAAGACACAGCAAAAAGCACCCAGCCCATACTGTAAAGTGGACGTGTGAAAGACACAGCAAAAAGCACCCAGCCCACACTGTAAAGTGGACATGTGAAAGCCACAGGAAAAAGCACCCAGCCCGCACTGTAAAGTGGACATGTGAAAGACACAGCAAAAAGCACGCAGCCCACACTGTAAAGTGGACATGTGAAAGACACAGCAAAAAGCACCCAGCCCACACTGTAAAGAGGACGTGTGAAAGACACTGCAAAAAGCACCCAGCTCACACTATAAAGTGGACATGTGAAAGACACAGCAAAAAGCACCCAGCCCACACTGTAACGTGGACGTGTGAAAGACACTGCAAAAAGCACCCAATCCACACTGTAAAGTGGATATGTGAAAGACAGAGCAAAAAGCACCCAGCCCACATTGTAAAGTGGACATGTGAAAGACACAGCAAAAAGCACCCAGCCCACACTGTAAAGTGGACATGTGAAAGAGACAGCAAAAAGCACGCAGCCCAAACTGTAAAGTGGACGTGAGAAAGACACAGCAACAACCACCCAGCCCACACTGTAAAGTGGACATGTGAAAGGCACAGCAAAAAGCACCCAGCCCACATTGTAAAGTGGACATGTGAAAGACACAGCAAAAAGCACATAGCCCACACTGTAAAGTGGACAAGTGAAAGACACAGCAAAAAGCACCTAGCCCACACTGTAAAGTGGACATGTGAAAGACACAGCAAAAAGCACCCAGCCCACACTGTAAAGTGGACGTGTGAAAGACACTGCAAAAAGCACCCAGCCCACACTGTAAAGTGGACATGTGAAAGACTCAGCAAAAAGCACCCAGCCCACACTGTAAAGTGGACATGTGAAAGACACAGCAAAAAGCACCCAGCCCGCACTGTAAAGTGGACATGTGAAAGACACAGCAAAAAGCACGCAGCCCAAACTCTAAAGTGGACGTGTGAAAGACACTGCAAAAAGCACCCAGCCCACACTGTAAAGTGGACATGTGAAAGACACAGCAAAAAGCGCGCAGCCCACACTGTAAAGTGGACGTGTGAAAGACACAGCAAAAAGCACCCAGCCCACACTGTAAAGTGGACGTGTGAAAGACACCGCAAAAAGCACCCACCCCACACTGTAAATTGGACGTGTGAAAGACACAGCAAAAAGCACCCAGCCCACACTGTAAAGTGGACATGTGAAAGACACTGCAAAAGGCACCCAGCCCACACTGTAAACTGGACATGTGAAAGACACAGCAAAAAGCACCCAGCCCATACTGTAAAGTGGACGTGTGAAAGACACAGCAAAAAGCACACAGCCCACACTGTAAAGTGGACATGTGAAAGACACAGCAAAAAGCACCCAGCCCACACTGTGAAGTGGACGTGTGAAAGACACTGAAAAAAGCACCCAGCCCACACTATAAAGTGGACATGTGAAAGACACAGAAAAAAGCACCCAGCCCACACTGTAAACTGGACATGTGAAAGACCCAGCAAAAAGCACCCAGCCCACACTGTAAAGTGGACATGTGAAAGACACAGCAAAAAGCACCCAGCCCACACTGTAAAGTGGACGCGTGAAAGACACTGTAAAAAGCACCCAGCCCACACTGTAAAGTGGACATGTGAAAGACACAGCAAAAATCACCCAGCCGACACTGTAAAGTGGACATGTTAAAGACACAGCAAAAAGCACCCAGCCCACACTGTAAAGTGGACATGTGAAAGACACTGCAAAAAGCACCCAGCCCACACTGTAAAGTTGAGGTGCGAAAGACACAGCAAAAAGCACCCAGCCCACACTGTAAAGTGGACGTGAGAAAGACACAGCAACAACCACCCAGCCCACACTGTAAAGTGGACATGTGAAAGGCATAGCAAAAAGCACACAGCCCACATTGTAAAGTGGACATGTGAAAGACACAGCAAAATGCACACAGCCCACACTGTAAAATGGACAAGTGAAAGACACAGCAAAAGCACCCAACCCACACTGTAAAGTGGACATGTGAAAGACACAGCAAAAAGCACCCAGCCCACACTGTAAAGTGGACGTGTGAAAGACACTGCAAAAAGCACCCAGCCCACACTGTAAAGTGGACGTGTGAAAGACACAGCAAAAAGCACCCAGCCCACACTGTAAAGTGGACATGTGAAAGACACAGCAAAAAGAACACAGCCCACACTGTAAAGTGGACATGTTAAAGACACAGCAAAAAGCACCCAGCCCACACTGTAAAGTGGACGTGTGAAAGACTCTGCAAAAAGCACACAGCCCACACTGTAAAGTTGACGTGTGAAAGACACAGCAAAAAGTACCCAGCCCACACTGTAAAGTGGACGTGAGCAAGACACAGCAACAACCACCCAGCCCACACTGTAAAGTGGACATGTGAAAGACACAGCAAAAAGCACGCAGCCCACACTCTAAGGTGGACGTGTGAAAGACACTGCAAAAAGCACCCAATCCACACTGTAAAGTGGATATGTGAAAGACAGAGCAAAAAGCACCCAGCCCACATTGTAAAGTGGACATGTGAAAGACACTGCAAAAAGCACCCAGCCCACACTCTAAAGTGGACATGTGAAAGACACAGCAAAAAGCACGCAGCCCAAACTGTAAAGTGGACGTGTGAAAGACACAGCAAAAAGCACCCAGCCCACACTGTAAAGTGGACGTGAGAAAGACACAGCAACAACCACCCAGCCCTCACTGTAAAGTGGACATGTGAAAGACTCAGCAAAAAGCACCCAGCCCACACTGTAAAGTGGACGTGAGAAAGACACAGCAACAAGCACACAGCCCACACTGTAAAGTGGACATCTGAAAGACACAGCAAAAAGCACCCAGCCCACATTGTAAAGTGGACATGTGAAAGACACAGCAAAAAGCACCAAGCCCACACTGTAAAGTGGACGTGCGAAAGACACAGCAAAAAGCACCCAGCCCATACTGTAAAGTGGACGTGTGAAAGACACAGCAAAAAGCACCCAGCCCACACTGTAAAGTGGACATGTGAAAGACACAGCAAAAAGCACCCAGCCCGCACTGTAAAGTGGACATGTGAAAGACACAGCAAAAAGCACGCAGCCCACACTGTAAAGTGGACGTGTGAAAGACACTGCAAAAAGCACCCAGCCCACACTGTAAAGTGGACATGTGAAAGACACAGCAAAAAGCACGCAGCCCACACTGTAAAGTGGACGTGTGAAAGACACAGCAAAAAGCACCCAGCCCACACTGTAAAGCGGACATGAGAAAGACATAGCAACAACCACCCAGCCCACACTGTAAAGTGGACATGTGAAAGGCACAGCAAAAAGCACACAGCCCACATTGTAAAGTGGACATGTGAAAGACACAGCAAAAAGCACACAGCCCACACTGTAAAGTGGACAAATGAAAGACACAGCAAAAAGCACCTAGCCCACACTGTAAAGTGGACATGTGAAAGACACAGCAAAAAGCACCCAGCCCACACTGTAAAGTGGACGTGTGAAAGACACTGCAAAAAGCACCCAGCCCACACTCTAAAGTGGACATGTGAAAGACACAACAAAAAGCACCCAGCCCACACTGTAAAGTGGACGTGTGAAAGACACTGTAAAAAGCACCCAGCCCACACTGTAAAGTGGACATGTGAAAGACACAGCAAAAATCACCCAGCCCACATTGTAAAGTGGACATGTGAAAGACACAGCAAAAAGCACCCATCCCACACTGTAAAGTGGACGTGTGAAAGACACTGCAAAAAGCACACAGCCCACACTGTAAAGTGGACATGTGAAAGACATAGCAAAAAGCACCCAGCCCACACTGTAAAGTTGACGTGTGAAAGACACAGCAAAAAGCACCCAGCCCACACTGTAAAGTGGACGTGAGAAAGACACAGCAACAACTACCCAGCCCACACTGTAAAGTGGACATGTGAAAGGCACAGCAAAAAGCACCCAGCCCACATTGTAAAGTGGACATGTGAAAGACACAGCAAAAAGCACACAGCCCACACTGTAAAATGGACAAGTGAAAGACACAGCAAAAGCACCCAACCCACACTGTAAAGTGGACATGTGAAAGACACAGCAAAAAGCACCCAGCCCACACTGTAAAGTGGACGTGTGAAAGACACTGCAAAAAGCACCCAGCCCACACTGTAAAGTGGACGTGTGAAAGACAAAGCAAAAAGCACCCAGCCCACACTGTAAAGTGGACATGTGAAGGACACAGCAAAAAGAACACAGCCCACACTGTAAAGTGGACATGTGAAAGACACTGTAAAAAGCACCCAGCCCACACTGTAAAGTGGACATGTGAAAGACACAACAAAAATCACCCAGCCGACACTGTAAAGTGGACATGTTAAAGACACAGCAAAAAGCACCCAGCCCACACTGTAAAGTGGACGTGTGGAAGACACTGCAAAAAGCACACAGCCCACACTGTAAAGTTGACGTGTGAAAGACACAGCAAAAAGCACCTAGCCCACACTGTAAAGTGGACGTGAGAAAGACACAGCAACAACCACCCAGCCCACACTGTAAAGTGGACATGTGAAAGGCACAGCAAAAAGCACCCAGCCCACATTGTAATGTGGACATGTGAAAGACACAGCAAAAAGCACGCAGCCCACACTCTAAAGTGGACGTGTGATAGACACTGCAAAAAGCACCCAGCCCACACTGTAAAGTGGACGTGTGAAAGACACTTTAAAAAGCACCCAGCCCACACTGTAAAGTGGACATGTGAAAGACACAGCAAAAAGCACCCAGCCCACACTGTAAAGTAGACGTGTGAAAGACACTGCAAAAAGCACCCAGCCCACACTCTAAAGTGGACATGTGAAAGACAAAGCAAAAAGCACCCAGCCCACACTGTAAAGTGGACGTGTGAAAGACACTGTAAAAAGCACCCAGCCCACACTGTAAAGTGGACATGTGAAAGACACAGCAAAAATCACCCAGCCCACATTGTAAAGTGGACATGTGAAAGACACAGCAAAAATCACCCATCCCACACTGTAAAGTGGACGTGTGAAAGACACTGCAAAAAGCACACAGCCCACACTGTAAAGTGGACATGTGAAAGACATAGCAAAAAGCACCCAGCCCACACTGTAAAGTTGACGTGTGAAAGACACAGCAAAAAGCACCCAGCCCACACTGTAAAGTGGACGTGAGAAAGACACAGCAACAACTACCCAGCCCACACTGTAAAGTGGACATGTGAAAGGCACAGCAAAAAGCACCCAGCCCACATTGTAAAGTGGACATGTGAAAGACACAGCAAAAAGCACCCAGCCCACACTGTAAAGTGGACGTGTGAAAGACACTGCAAAAAGCACCCATCCCACACTGTAAAGTGGACGTGTGAAAGACACAGCAAAAAGCACCCAGCCCACACTGTAAAGTGGACATGTGAAAGACACAGCAAAAAGAACACAGCCCACACTGTAAAGTGGACAGGTGAAAGACACTGTAAAAAGAACCCAGCCCACACTGTAAAGTGGACATGTGAAAGACACAACAAAAATCACCCAGCCGACACTGTAAAGTGGACATGTTAAAGACACAGCAAAAAGCACCCAGCCCACACTGTAAAGTGGACGTGTGAAAGTCACTGCAAAAAGCACACAGCCCACACTGTAAAGTTGACGTGTGAAAGACACAGCAAAAAGCACCCAGCCCACACTGTAAAGTGGACGTGAGAAAGACACAGCAACAACCACCCAGCCCACACTGTAAAGTGGACATGTGAAAGGCACAGCAAAAAGCACCCAGCCCACATTGTAATGTGGACATGTGAAAAACACAGCAAAAAGCACGCAGCCCACACTCTAAAGTGGACGTGTGATAGACACTGCAAAAAGCACCCAGCCCACACTGTAAAGTGGACGTGTGCAAGACACAGCAAAAAGCACCCAGCCCACACTGTAAAGTGGACATGTGAAAGACACAGCAAAAAGCACCCAGCCCACACTGTAAAGTGGACGTGTGAAAGACACTGCAAAAAGCACCCAGCCCACACTATAAAGTGGACATGTGAAAGACACAGCAAAAAGCACCCAGCCACACTGTAAAGTGGACGTTTGAAAGACGCTGCAAAAAGCACCCAACCCACACTGTAAAGTGGATATGTGAAAGATACAGCAAAAAGCACCCACCCCACACTGTAAAGTGGACGTGTGAAAGACAAAGCAAAAAGCACCCAGCCCACACTGTAATGTGGACGTGTGAAAGACACAGCAAAAAGCACCCAGCCCATACTGTAAAGTGGACGTGTAAAAGACACAGCAAAAAGCACCCAGCCCACACTGTAAAGTGGACGTGTGAAAGACACAGCAAAAAGCACCCACCCCACACTGTAAAGTGGACGTGTGAAAGACACGGCAAAAAGCACACAGCCCACACTGTAAAGTGGACGTGTGAAAGACACAGCAAAAAGCACCCAGCCCACACTGTAAAGTGGACAAATGAAAGACACAACAAAAAGCACCTAGCCCACACTGTAAAGTGGACATGTGAAAGACACAGCAAAAAGCACCCAGCCCACACTGTAAAGTGGACGTGTGAAAGACACTGCAAAAAGCACCCAGCCCACACTCTAAAGTGGACATGTGAAAGACACAGCAAAAAGCACCCAGCCCACACTGTAAAGTGGACGTGAGAAAGACACTGAAAAAAGCACCCAGCCCACACTGTAAAGTGGAGATGTGAAAGACACAGCAAAAAGCACCCAGCCCACATTGTAAAGTGGACATGTGAAAGACACAGCAAAAAGCACCCATCCCACACTGTAAAGTGGACGTGTGAAAGACACAGCAAAAAGCACCCAGCCCATACTGTAAAGTGGACGTGTGAAAGACACAGCAAAAAGCACCCAGCCCACACTGTAAAGTGGATATGTGAAAGCCACAGCAAAAAGCACCCAGCCCGCACTGTAAAGTGGACATGTGAAAGACACAGCAAAAAGCACGCAGCCCACACTGTAAAGTGGACGTGTGAAAGACACAGCAAAAAGCACCCAGCCCACACTGTAAAGTGGACGTGTGAAAGACACAGCAAAAAGCACCCAGCCCACACTGTAAAGTGGACATGTGAAAGACACAGCAAAAAGCACCCAGCCCACACTGTAAAGTGGACGTATGAAAGACACTGCAAAAAGCACCCAGCCCACACTATAAAGTGGACATGTGAAAGACACGGCAAAAAGCACCCAGCCCACACTGTAACGTGGACGTGTGAAAGACACTGCAAAAAGCACCCAATCCACACTGTAAAGTGGATATGTGAAAGACAGAGCAAAAAGCACCCACCCCACACTGTAAAGTGGACGTGTGAAAGACACAGCAAAAAGCAGCCAGCCCACACTGTAAAGTGGACGTGTGAAAGACACAGCAAAAAGCACCCAGCCCACACTGTAAAGTGGACGTGTGAAAGACACCGCAAAAAGCACCCACCCCACACTGTAAAGTGGACGTGTGAAAGACACAGCAAAAAGCACCCAGCCCACACTGTAAAGTGGACATGTGAAAGACACTGCAAAAGGCACCCAGCCCACACTGTAAACTGGACATGTGAAAGACACAGCAAAAAGCACCCAGCCCATACTGTAAAGTGGACGTGTGAAAGACACAGCAAAAAGCACCCAGCCCACACTGTAAAGTGGACATGTGAAAGACACAGCAAAAAGCACCCAGCCCACACTGTAAGGTGGACGTGTGAAAGACACTGAAAAAAGCACCCAGCCCACACTATAAAGTGGACATGTGAAAGACACAGCAAAAAGCACCCAGCCCACACTGTAAAGTGGACATGTGAAAGACACAGCAAAAAGCACCCAGCCCACACTGTAAAGTGGACATGTGAAAGACACAGCAAAAAGCACCCAGCCCACACTGTAAAGTGGACGTGTGAAAGACACTGTAAAAAGCACCCAGCCCACACTGTAAAGTGGACATGTGAAAGACACAGCAAAAATCACCCAGCCGACACTGTAAAGTGGTCATGTTAAAGACACAGCAAAAAGCACCCAGCCCACACTGTAAAGTGGACATGTGAAAGACACTGCAAAAAGCACACAGCCCACACTGTAAAGTGGACATGTGAAAGACATAGCAAAAAGCACCCAGCCCACACTGTAAAGTTGACGTGTGAAAGACACAGCAAAAAGCACCCAGCCCACACTGTAAAATGGACGTGAGAAAGACACAGCAACAACTACCCAGCCCACATTGTAAAGTGGACATGTGAAAGACACAGCAAAAAGCACACAGCCCACACTGTAAAATGGACAAGTGAAAGACACAGCAAAAGCACCCAACACACACTGTAAAGTGGACATGTGAAAGACACAGCAAAAAGCACCCAGCCCACACTGTAAAGTGGACGTGTGAAAGACACTGCAAAAAGCACCCAGCCCACACTGTAAAGTGGACGTGTGAAAGACACAGCAAAAAGCACCCAGCCCACACTGTAAAGTGGACATGTGAAAGACACAGCAAAAAGAACACAGCCCACACTGTAAAGTGGACATGTGAAAGACACTGTAAAAAGCACCCAGCCCACACTGTAAAGTGGACATGTGAAAGACACAGCAAAAAGCACCCAGCCCACACTGTAAAGTGGACGCGTGAAAGACACTGTAAAAAGCACCCAGCCCACACTGTAAAGTGGACATGTGAAAGACACAGCAAAAATCACCCAGCCGACACTGTAAAGTGGACATGTTAAAGACACAGCAAAAAGCACCCAGCCCACACTGTAAAGTGGACATGTGAAAGACACTGCAAAAAGCACCCAGCCCACACTGTAAAGTTGAGGTGCGAAAGACACAGCAAAAAGCACCCAGCCCACACTGTAAAGTGGACGTGAGAAAGACACAGCAACAACCACCCAGCCCACACTGTAAAGTGGACATGTGAAAGGCATAGCAAAAAGCACACAGCCCACATTGTAAAGTGGACATGTGAAAGACACAGCAAAATGCACACAGCCCACACTGTAAAATGGACAAGTGAAAGACACAGCAAAAGCACCCAACCCACACTGTAAAGTGGACATGTGAAAGACACAGCAAAAAGCACCCAGCCCACACTGTAAAGTGGACGTGTGAAAGACACTGCAAAAGCACCCAGCCCACACTGTAAAGTGGACGTGTGAAAGACACAGCAAAAAGCACCCAGCCCACACTGTAAAGTGGACATGTGAAAGACACAGCAAAAAGAACACAGCCCACACTGTAAAGTGGACATGTGAAAGACACTGTAAAAAGCACCCAGCCCACACTGTAAAGTGGACATGTGAAACACACAAAAAAAATGACCCAGCCGACACTGCAAAGTGGACATGTTAAAGACACAGCAAAAAGCACCCAGCCCACACTGTAAAGTGGACGTGTGAAAGACTCTGCAAAAAGCACACAGCCCACACTGTAAAGTTGACGTGTGAAAGACACAGCAAAAAGCACCCAGCCCACACTGTAGAGTGGACGTGAGCAAGACACAGCAACAACCACCCAGCCCACACTGAAAAGTGGACATGTGAAAGGCACAGCAAAAAGCACCCAGCCCACATTGTAAAGTGGACATGTGAAAGACACAGCAAAAAGCACGCAGCCCACACTCTAAGGTGGACGTGTGAAAGACACTGCAAAAAGCACCCAATCCACACTGTAAAGTGGATATGTGAAAGACAGAGCAAAAAGCACCCAGCCCACATTGTAAAGTGGACATGTGAAAGACACTGCAAAAAGCACCCAGCCCACACTCTAAAGTGGACATGTGAAAGACACAGCAAAAAGCACGCAGCCCAAACTGTAAAGTGGACGTGTGAAAGACACAGCAAAAAGCACCCAGCCCACACTGTAAAGTGGACGTGAGAAAGACACAGCAACAACCACCCAGCCCTCACTGTAAAGTGGACATGTGAAAGACTCAGCAAAAAGCACCCAGCCCACACTGTAAAGTGGACGTGAGAAAGACACAGCAACAAGCACCCAGCCCACACTGTAAAGTGGACATGTGAAAGACACAGCAAAAAGCACCCAGCCCACATTGTAAAGTGGACATGTGAAAGACACAGCAAAAAGCACCAAGCCCACACTGTAAAGTGGACGTGCGAAAGACACAGCAAAAAGCACCCAGCCCATACTGTAAAGTGGACGTGTGAAAGACACAGCAAAAAGCACCCAGCCCACACTGTAAAGTGGACATGTGAAAGACACAGCAAAAAGCACCCAGCCCGCACTGTAAAGTGGACATGTGAAAGACACAGCAAAAAGCACGCAGCCCACACTGTAAAGTGGACGTGTGAAAGACACTGCAAAAAGCACCCAGCCCACACTGTAAAGTGGACATGTGAAAGACACAGCAAAAAGCACGCAGCCCACACTGTAAAGTGGACGTGTGAAAGACACAGCAAAAAGCACCCAGCCCACACTGTAAAGCGGACATGAGAAAGACACAGCAACAACCACCCAGCCCACACTGTAAAGTGGACATGTGAAAGGCACAGCAAAAAGCACACAGCCCACATTGTAAAGTGGACATGTGAAAGACACAGCAAAAAGCACACAGCCCACACTGTAAAGTGGACAAATGAAAGACACAGCAAAAAGCACCTAGCCCACACTGTAAAGTGGACATGTGAAAGACACAGCAAAAAGCACCCAGCCCACACTGTAAAGTGGACGTGTGAAAGACACTGCAAAAAGCACCCAGCCCACACTCTAAAGTGGACATGTGAAAGACACAACAAAAAGCACCCAGCCCACACTGTAAAGTGGACGTGTGAAAGACACTGTAAAAAGCACCCAGCCCACACTGTAAAGTGGACATGTGAAAGACACAGCAAAAATCACCCAGCCCACATTGTAAAGTGGACATGTTAAAGACACAGCAAAAAGCACCCATCCCACACTGTAAAGTGGACGTGTGAAAGACACTGCAAAAAGCACACAGCCCACACTGTAAAGTGGACATGTGAAAGACATAGCAAAAAGCACCCAGCCCACACTGTAAAGTTGACGTGTGAAAGACACAGCAAAAAGCACCCAGCCCACACTGTAAAGTGGACGTGAGAAAGACACAGCAACAACTACCCAGCCCACACTGTAAAGTGGACATGTGAAAGGCACAGCAAAAAGCACCCAGCCCACATTGTAAAGTGGACATGTGAAAGACACAGCAAAAAGCACACAGCCCACACTGTAAAATGGACAAGTGAAAGACACAGCAAAAGCACGCAACCCACACTGTAAAGTGGACATGTGAAAGACACAGCAAAAAGCACCCAGCCCACACTGTAAAGTGGACGTGTGAAAGACACTGCAAAAAGCACCCAGCCCACACTGTAAAGTGGACGTGTGAAAGACAAAGCAAAAAGCACCCAGCCCACACTGTAAAGTGGACATGTGAAAGACACAGCAAAAAGAACACAGCCCACACTGTAAAGTGGACATGTGAAAGACACTGTAAAAAGCACCCAGCCCACACTGTAAAGTGGACATGTGAAAGACACAACAAAAATCACCCAGCCGACACTGTAAAGTGGACATGTTAAAGACACAGCAAAAAGCACCCAGCCCACACTGTAAAGTGGACGTGTGGAAGACACTGCAAAAAGCACACAGCCCACACTGTAAAGTTGACGTTTGAAAGACACAGCAAAAAGCACCTAGCCCACACTGTAAAGTGGACGTGAGAAAGACACAGCAACAACCACCCAGCCCACACTGTAAAGTGGACATGTGAAAGGCACAGCAAAAAGCACCCAGCCCACATTGTAATGTGGACATGTGAAAGACACAGCAAAAAGCACGCAGCCCACACTCTAAAGTGGACGTGTGATAGACACTGCAAAAAGCACCCAGCCCACACTGTAAAGTGGACGTGTGAAAGACACTGTAAAAAGCACCCAGCCCACACTGTAAAGTGGACATGTGAAAGACACAGCAAAAAGCACCCAGCCCACACTGTAAAGTGGACGTGTGAAAGACACTGCAAAAAGCACCCAGCCCACACTCTAAAGTGGACATGTGAAAGACACAGCAAAAAGCACCCAGCCCACACTGTAAAGTGGACGTGTGAAAGACACTGTAAAAAGCACCCAGCCCACACTGTAAAGTGGACATGTGAAAGACACAGCAAAAATCACCCAGCCCACATTGTAAAGTGGACATGTGAAAGACACAGCAAAAACCACCCATCCCACACTGTAAAGTGGACGTGTGAAAGACACTGCAAAAAGCACACAGCCCACACTGTAAAGTGGACATGTGAAAGACATAGCAAAAAGCACCCAGCCCACACTGTAAAGTTGACGTGTGAAAGACACAGCAAAAAGCACCCAGCCCACACTGTAAAGTGGACGTGAGAAATACACAGCAACAAGCACACAGCCCACACTGTAAAGTGGACATGTGAAAGGCACAGCAAAAAGCACCCAGCCCACATTGTAAAGTGGACATGTGAAAGACACAGCAAAAAGCACACAGCCCACACTGAAAAATGGACAAGTGAAAGACACAGCAAAAGCACCCAACCCACACTGTAAAGTGGACATGTGAAAGACACAGCAAAAAGCACCCAGCCCACACTGTAAAGTGGACGTGTGAAAGACACTGCAAAAAGCACCCAGCCCACACTGTAAAGTGGACGTGTGAAAGACACAGCAAAAAGCACCCAGCCCACACTGTAAAGTGGACATGTGAAAGACACAGCAAAAAGAACACAGCCCACACTGTAAAGTGGACATGTGAAAGACACTGTAAAAAGCACCCAGCCCACACTGTAAAGTGGACATGTGAAAGACACAACAAAAATCACCCAGCCGACACTGTAAAGTGGACATGTTAAAGACACAGCAAAAAGCACCCAGCCCACACTGTAAAGTGGACGTGTGAAAGTCACTGCAAAAAGCACACAGCCCACACTGTAAAGTTGACGTGTGAAAGACACAGCAAAAAGCACCCAGCCCACACTGTAAAGTGGACGTGAGAAAGACACAGCAACAACCACCCAGCCCACACTGTAAAGTGGACATGTGAAAGGCACAGCAAAAAGCACCCAGCCCACATTGTAATGTGGACATGTGAAAGACACAGCAAAAAGCACGCAGCCCACACTCTAAAGTGGACGTGTGATAGACACTGCAAAAAGCACCCAGCCCACACTGTAAAGTGGACGTGTGCAAGACACAGCAAAAAGCACCCAGCCCACACTGTAAAGTGGACATGTGAAAGACACAGTAAAAAGCACCCAGCCCACACTGTAAAGTGGACGTGTGAAAGACACTGCAAAAAGCACCCAGCCCACACTATAAAGTGGACATGTGAAAGACACAGCAAAAAGCACCCAGCCACACTGTAAAGTGGACGTTTGAAAGACGCTGCAAAAAGCACCCAACCCACACTGTAAAGTGGATATGTGAAAGATACAGCAAAAAGCACCCACCCCACACTGTAAAGTGGACGTGTGAAAGACAAAGCAAAAAGCACCCAGCCCACACTGTAATGTGGACGTGTGAAAGACACAGCAAAAAGCACCCAGCCCATACTGTAAAGTGGACGTGTAAAAGACACAGCAAAAAGCACCCAGCCCACACTGTAAAGTGGACGTGTGAAAGACACAGCAAAAAGCACCCACCCCACACTGTAAAGTGGACGTGTGAAAGACACGGCAAAAAGCACACAGCCCACACTGTAAAGTGGACGTGTGAAAGACACAGCAAAAAGCACCCAGCCCACACTGTAAAGTGGACAAATGAAAGACACAACAAAAAGCACCTAGCCCACACTGTAAAGTGGACATGTGAAAGACACAGCAAAAAGCACCCAGCCCACACTGTAAAGTGGACGTGTGAAAGACACTGCAAAAAGCACCCAGCCCACACTCTAAAGTGGACATGTGAAAGACACAGCAAAAAGCACCCATCCCACACTGTAAAGTGGACGTGTGAAAGACACAGCAAAAAGCACCCAGCCCATACTGTAAAGTGGACGTGTGAAAGACACAGCAAAAAGCACCCAGCCCACACTGTAAAGTGGATATGTGAAAGCCACAGCAAAAAGCACCCAGCCCGCACTGTAAAGTGGACATGTGAAAGACACAGCAAAAAGCACGCAGCCCACACTGTAAAGTGGACGTGTGAAAGACACAGCAAAAAGCACCCAGCCCACACTGTAAAGTGGACGTGTGAAAGACACAGCAAAAAGCACCCAGCCCACACTATAAAGTGGACATGTGAAAGACACGGCAAAAAGCACCCAGCCCACACTGTAACGTGGACGTGTGAAAGACACTGCAAAAAGCACCCAATCCACACTGTAAAGTGGATATGTGAAAGACAGAGCAAAAAGCACCCACCCCACACTGTAAAGTGGACGTGTGAAAGACACAGCAAAAAGCAGCCAGCCCACACTGTAAAGTGGACGTGTGAAAGACACAGCAAAAAGCACCCAGCCCACACTGTAAAGTGGACGTGTGAAAGACACCGCAAAAAGCACCCACCCCACACTGTAAAGTGGACGTGTGAAAGACACAGCAAAAAGCACCCAGCCCACACTGTAAAGTGGACATGTGAAAGACACTGCAAAAGGCACCCAGCCCACACTGTAAACTGGACATGTGAAAGACACAGCAAAAAGCACCCAGCCCATACTGTAAAGTGGACGTGTGAAAGACACAGCAAAAAGCACCCAGCCCACACTGTAAAGTGGACATGTGAAAGACACAGCAAAAAGCACCCAGCCCACACTGTAAAATGGACGTGAGAAAGACACAGCAACAACTACCCAGCCCACACTGTAAAGTGGACATGTGAAAGGCACAGCAAAAAGCACCCAGCCCACACTGTAAGGTGGACGTGTGAAAGACACTGAAAAAAGCACCCAGCCCACACTATAAAGTGGACATGTGAAAGACACAGCAAAAAGCACCCAGCCCACACTGTAAAGTGGACATGTGAAAGACACAGCAAAAAGCACCCAGCCCACACTGTAAAGTGGACATGTGAAAGACACAGCAAAAAGCACCCAGCCCACACTGTAAAGTGGACGTGTGAAAGACACTGTAAAAAGCACCCAGCCCACACTGTAAAGTGGACATGTGAAAGACACAGCAAAAATCACCCAGCCGACACTGTAAAGTGGTCATGTTAAAGACACAGCAAAAAGCACCCAGCCCACACTGTAAAGTGGACATGTGAAAGACACTGCAAAAAGCACACAGCCCACACTGTAAAGTGGACATGTGAAAGACATAGCAAAAAGCACCCAGCCCACACTGTAAAGTTGACGTGTGAAAGACACAGCAAAAAGCACCCAGCCCACACTGTAAAATGGACGTGAGAAATACACAGCAACAACTACCCAGCCCACACTGTAAAGTGGACATGTGAAAGGCACAGCAAAAAGCACCCAGCCCACATTGTAAAGTGGACATGTGAAAGACACAGCAAAAAGCACACAGCCCACACTGTAAAATGGACAAGTGAAAGACACAGCAAAAGCACCCAACCCACACTGTAAAGTGGACATGTGAAAGACACAGCAAAAAGCACCCAGCCCACACTGTAAAGTGGACGTGTGAAAGACACTGCAAAAAGCACCCAGCCCACACTGTAAAGTGGACGTGTGAAAGACACAGCAAAAAGCACCCAGCCCACACTGTAAAGTGGACATGTGAAAGACACAGCAAAAAGAACACAGCCCACACTGTAAAGTGGACATGTGAAAGACACTGTAAAAAGCACCCAGCCCACACTGTAAAGTGGACTTGTGAAAGACACAACAAAAATCACCCAGCCGACACTGTAAAGTGGACATGTTAAAGACACAGCAAAAAGCACCCAGCCCACACTGTAAAGTGGACGTGTGAAAGACACTGCAAAAATCACACAGCCCACACTGTAAAGTTGACGTGTGAAAGACACAGCAAAAAGCACCCAGCCCACACTGTAAAGTGGACGTGAGAAAGACACAGCAACAACCACCCAGCCCA
This sequence comes from Eledone cirrhosa, assembly GCA_964016885.1. Taxonomy (NCBI): domain Eukaryota; kingdom Metazoa; phylum Mollusca; class Cephalopoda; order Octopoda; family Eledonidae; genus Eledone; species Eledone cirrhosa. The sequence continues at coordinate 47,491,943 of OZ024744.1, read as the reverse complement.
CACTGTAAAGTGGACATGTGAAAGGTACAGCAAAAAGCACCCAGCCCACATTGTAATGTGGACATGTGAAAGACACAGCAAAAAGCACGCAGCCCACACTCTAAAGTGGACGTGTGATAGACACTGCAAAAAGCACCCAGCCCACACTGTAAAGTGGACATGTGAAAGACACAGCAAAAATCACCCAGCCCACACTGTAAAGTGGACGTGTGAAAGACACAGCAAAAAGCACCCAGCCCACACTGTAAAGTGGACATGTGAAAGACACAGCAAAAAGCACCCAGCCCACACTGTAAAGTGGACGTGTGAAAGACACTGCAAAAAGCACCCAGCCCACACTATAAAGTGGACATGTGAAAGACACAGCAAAAAGCACCCAGCCACACTGTAAAGTGGACGTTTGAAAGACACTGCAAAAAGCACCCAACCCACAGTGTAAAGTGGACATGTGAAAGACACAGCAAAAAGCACCCAGCCACACTGTAAAGTGGACGTTTGAAAGACGCTGCAAAAAGCACCCAACCCACACTGTAAAGTGGATATGTGAAAGATACAGCAAAAAGCACCCACCCCACACTGTAAAGTGGACGTGTGAAAGACAAAGCAAAAAGCACCCAGCCCACACTGTAATGTGGACGTGTGAAAGACACAGCAAAAAGCACCCAGCCCATACTGTAAAGTGGACGTGTAAAAGACACAGCAAAAAGCACCCAGCCCACACTGTAAAGTGGACGTGTGAAAGACACAGCAAAAAGCACCCACCCCACACTGTAAAGTGGACGTGTGAAAGACACGGCAAAAAGCACACAGCCCACACTGTAAAGTGGACGTGTGAAAGACACAGCAAAAAGCACCCAGCCCACACTGTAAAGTGGACAAATGAAAGACACAACAAAAAGCACCTAGCCCACACTGTAAAGTGGACATGTGAAAGACACAGCAAAAAGCACCCAGCCCACACTGTAAAGTGGACGTGTGAAAGACACTGCAAAAAGCACCCAGCCCACACTCTAAAGTGGACATGTGAAAGACACAGCAAAAAGCACCCAGCCCACACTGTAAAGTGGACGTGAGAAAGACACTGAAAAAAGCACCCAGCCCACACTGTAAAGTGGAGATGTGAAAGACACAGCAAAAAGCACCCAGCCCACATTGTAAAGTGGACATGTGAAAGACACAGCAAAAAGCACCCATCCCACACTGTAAAGTGGACGTGTGAAAGACACAGCAAAAAGCACCCAGCCCATACTGTAAAGTGGACGTGTGAAAGACACAGCAAAAAGCACCCAGCCCACACTGTAAAGTGGATATGTGAAAGCCACAGCAAAAAGCACCCAGCCCGCACTGTAAAGTGGACATGTGAAAGACACAGCAAAAAGCACGCAGCCCACACTGTAAAGTGGACGTGTGAAAGACACAGCAAAAAGCACCCAGCCCACACTGTAAAGTGGACGTGTGAAAGACACAGCAAAAAGCACCCAGCCCACACTATAAAGTGGACATGTGAAAGACACGGCAAAAAGCACCCAGCCCACACTGTAACGTGGACGTGTGAAAGACACTGCAAAAAGCACCCAATCCACACTGTAAAGTGGATATGTGAAAGACAGAGCAAAAAGCACCCACCCCACACTGTAAAGTGGACGTGTGAAAGACACAGCAAAAAGCAGCCAGCCCACACTGTAAAGTGGACGTGTGAAAGACACAGCAAAAAGCACCCAGCCCACACTGTAAAGTGGACGTGTGAAAGACACCGCAAAAAGCACCCACCCCACACTGTAAAGTGGACGTGTGAAAGACACAGCAAAAAGCACCCAGCCCACACTGTAAAGTGGACATGTGAAAGACACTGCAAAAGCACCCAGCCCACACTGTAAACTGGACATGTGAAAGACACAGCAAAAAGCACCCAGCCCATACTGTAAAGTGGACGTGTGAAAGACACAGCAAAAAGCACCCAGCCCACACTGTAAAGTGGACATGTGAAAGACACAGCAAAAAGCACCCAGCCCACACTGTAAGGTGGACGTGTGAAAGACACTGAAAAAAGCACCCAGCCCACACTATAAAGTGGACATGTGAAAGACACAGCAAAAAGCACCCAGCCCACACTGTAAAGTGGACATGTGAAAGACACAGCAAAAGCACCCAGCCCACACTGTAAAGTGGACATGTGAAAGACACAGCAAAAAGCACCCAGCCCACACTGTAAAGTGGACGTGTGAAAGACACTGTTAAAAGCACCCAGCCCACATTGTAAAGTGGACATGTGAAAGACACAGCAAAAATCACCCAGCCGACACTGTAAAGTGGTCATGTTAAAGACACAGCAAAAAGCACCCAGCCCACACTGTAAAGTGGACATGTGAAAGACACTGCAAAAAGCACACAGCCCACACTGTAAAGTGGACATGTGAAAGACATAGCAAAAAGCACCCAGCCCACACTGTAAAGTTGACGTGTGAAAGACACAGCAAAAAGCACCCAGCCCACACTGTAAAATGGACGTGAGAAAGACACAGCAACAACTACCCAGCCCACACTGTAAAGTGGACATGTGAAAGGCACAGCAAAAAGCACCCAGCCCACATTGTAAAGTGGACATGTGAAAGACACAGCAAAAAGCACACAGCCCACACTGTAAAATGGACAAGTGAAAGACACAGCAAAAGCACCCAACCCACACTGTAAAGTGGACATGTGAAAGACACAGCAAAAAGCACCCAGCCCACACTGTAAAGTGGACGTGTGAAAGACACTGCAAAAAGCACCCAGCCCACACTGTAAAGTGGACGTGTGAAAGACACAGCAAAAAGCACCCAGCCCACACTGTAAAGTGGACATGTGAAAGACACAGCAAAAAGAACACAGCCCACACTGTAAAGTGGACATGTGAAAGACACTGTAAAAAGCACCCAGCCCACACTGTAAAGTGGACTTGTGAAAGACACAACAAAAATCACCCAGCCGACACTGTAAAGTGGACATGTTAAAGACACAGCAAAAAGCACCCAGCCCACACTGTAAAGTGGACGTGTGAAAGACACTGCAAAAATCACACAGCCCACACTGTAAAGTTGACGTGTGAAAGACACAGCAAAAAGCACCCAGCCCACACTGTAAAGTGGACGTGAGAAAGACACAGCAACAACCACCCAGCCCACACTGTAAAGTGGACATGTGAAAGGTACAGCAAAAAGCACCCAGCCCACATTGTAATGTGGACATGTGAAAGACACAGCAAAAAGCACGCAGCCCACACTCTAAAGTGGACGTGTGATAGACACTGCAAAAAGCACCCAGCCCACACTGTAAAGTGGACATGTGAAAGACACAGCAAAAATCACCCAGCCCACACTGTAAAGTGGACGTGTGAAAGACACAGCAAAAAGCACCCAGCCCACACTGTAAAGTGGACATGTGAAAGACACAGCAAAAAGCACCCAGCCCACACTGTAAAGTGGACGTGTGAAAGACACTGCAAAAAGCACCCAGCCCACACTATAAAGTGGACATGTGAAAGACACAGCAAAAAGCACCCAGCCACACTGTAAAGTGGACGTTTGAAAGACACTGCAAAAAGCACCCAACCCACAGTGTAAAGTGGATATGTGAAAGATACAGCAAAAAGCACCCACCCCACACTGTAAAGTGGACGTGTGAAAGACAAAGCAAAAAGCACCCAGCCCACACTGTAAAGTGGACGTGTGAAAGACACAGCAAAAAGCACCCAGCCCATACTGTAAAGTGGACGTGTAAAAGACACAGCAAAAAGCACCCAGCCCACACTGTAAAGTGGACGTGTGAAAGACACAGCAAAAAGTACCCACCCCACACTGTAAAGTGGACGTGTGAAAGACACAGCAAAAAGCACACAGCCCACACTGTAAAGTGGACGTGTGAAAGACACAGCAAAAAGCACCCAGCCTACACTGTAAAGTGGACGTGAGAAAGACACAGCAACAACCACCCAGCCGACACTGTAAAGTGGACATGTTAAAGACACAGCAAAAAGCACCCAGCCCACACTGTAAAGTGGACGTGTGAAAGACACTGCAAAAAGCACACAGCCCACACTGTAAAGTGGACATGTGAAAGACACAGCAAAAAGCACCCAGCCCACACTGTAAAGTGGACGTGAGAAAGACACAGCAACAACCACCCAGCCCACACTGTAAAGTGGACATGTGAAAGGCACAGCAAAAAGCACCCAGCCACACTGTAAAGTGGACGTTTGAAAGACACTGCAAAAAGCACCCAACCCACACTGTAAAGTGGATATGTGAAAGATACAGCAAAAAGCACCCACCCCACACTGTAAAGTGGACGTGTGAAAGACAAAGCAAAAAGCACCCAGCCCACACTCTAAAGTGGACGTGTGAAAGACACTACAAAAAGCACCCAATCCACACTGTAAAGTGGATATGTGAAAGACAGAGCAAAAAGCACCCAGCCCACATTGTAAAGTGGACATGTGAAAGACACAGCAAAAAGTACCCAGCCCACACTGTAAAGTGGACATGTGAAAGAGACAGCAAAAAGCACGCAGCCCAAACTGTAAAGTGGACGTGTGAAAGACACAGCAAAAAGCACCCAGCCCACACTGTAAAGTGGACGTGAGAAAGACACAGCAACAACCACCCAGCCCACACTGTAAAGTGGACATGTGAAAGACTCAGCAAAAAGCACCCAGCCCACACTGTAAAGTGGACGTGAGAAAGACACAGCAACAAGCACCCAGCCCACACTGTAAAGTGGACATGTGAAAGACACAGCAAAAAGCACCCAGCCCACATTGTAAAGTGGACATGTGAAAGACACAGCAAAAAGCACCGAGCCCACACTGTAAAGTGGACGTGTGAAAGACACTGCAAAAAGCACCCAGCCCACACTATAAAGTGGACATGTGAAAGACACAGCAAAAAGCACCCAGCCACACTGTAAAGTGGACGTTTGAAAGACACTGCAAAAAGCACCCAACCCACAGTGTAAAGTGGACATGTGAAAGACACAGCAAAAAGCACCCAGCCACACTGTAAAGTGGACGTTTGAAAGACGCTGCAAAAAGCACCCAACCCACACTGTAAAGTGGATATGTGAAAGATACAGCAAAAAGCACCCACCCCACACTGTAAAGTGGACGTGTGAAAGACAAAGCAAAAAGCACCCAGCCCACACTGTAATGTGGACGTGTGAAAGACACAGCAAAAAGCACCCAGCCCATACTGTAAAGTGGACGTGTAAAAGACACAGCAAAAAGCACCCAGCCCACACTGTAAAGTGGACGTGTGAAAGACACAGCAAAAAGCACCCACCCCACACTGTAAAGTGGACGTGTGAAAGACACGGCAAAAAGCACACAGCCCACACTGTAAAGTGGACGTGTGAAAGACACAGCAAAAAGCACCCAGCCCACACTGTAAAGTGGACAAATGAAAGACACAACAAAAAGCACCTAGCCCACACTGTAAAGTGGACATGTGAAAGACACAGCAAAAAGCACCCAGCCCAACTGTAAAGTGGACGTGTGAAAGACACTGCAAAAAGCACCCAGCCCACACTCTAAAGTGGACATGTGAAAGACACAGCAAAAAGCACCCAGCCCACACTGTAAAGTGGACGTGAGAAAGACACTGAAAAAAGCACCCAGCCCACACTGTAAAGTGGAGATGTGAAAGACACAGCAAAAAGCACCCAGCCCACATTTTAAAGTGGACATGTGAAAGACACAGCAAAAAGCACCCATCCCACACTGTAAAGTGGACGTGTGAAAGACACAGCAAAAAGCACCCAGCCCATACTGTAAAGTGGACGTGTGAAAGACACAGCAAAAAGCACCCAGCCCACACTGTAAAGTGGATATGTGAAAGCCACAGCAAAAAGCACCCAGCCCGCACTGTAAAGTGGACATGTGAAAGACACAGCAAAAAGCACGCAGCCCACACTGTAAAGTGGACGTGTGAAAGACACAGCAAAAAGCACCCAGCCCACACTGTAAAGTGGACGTGTGAAAGACACAGCAAAAAGCACCCAGCCCACACTATAAAGTGGACATGTGAAAGACACGGCAAAAAGCACCCAGCCCACACTGTAACGTGGACGTGTGAAAGACACTGCAAAAAGCACCCAATCCACACTGTAAAGTGGATATGTGAAAGACAGAGCAAAAAGCACCCACCCCACACTGTAAAGTGGACGTGTGAAAGACACAGCAAAAAGCAGCCAGCCCACACTGTAAAGTGGACGTGTGAAAGACACAGCAAAAAGCACCCAGCCCACACTGTAAAGTGGACGTGTGAAAGACACCGCAAAAAGCACCCACCCCACACTGTAAAGTGGACGTGTGAAAGACACAGCAAAAAGCACCCAGCCCACACTGTAAAGTGGACATGTGAAAGACACTGCAAAAGGCACCCAGCCCACACTGTAAACTGGACATGTGAAAGACACAGCAAAAAGCACCCAGCCCATACTGTAAAGTGGACGTGTGAAAGACACAGCAAAAAGCACCCAGCCCACACTGTAAAGTGGACATGTGAAAGACACAGCAAAAAGCACCCAGCCCACACTGTAAGGTGGACGTGTGAAAGACACTGAAAAAAGCACCCAGCCCACACTATAAAGTGGACATGTGAAAGACACAGCAAAAAGCACCCAGCCCACACTGTAAAGTGGACATGTGAAAGACACAGCAAAAAGCACCCAGCCCACACTGTAAAGTGGACATGTGAAAGACACAGCAAAAAGCACCCAGCCCACACTGTAAAGTGGACGTGTGAAAGACACTGTAAAAAGCACCCAGCCCACACTGTAAAGTGGACATGTGAAAGACACAGCAAAAATCACCCAGCCGACACTGTAAAGTGGTCATGTTAAAGACACAGCAAAAAGCACCCAGCCCACACTGTAAAGTGGACATGTGAAAGACACTGCAAAAAGCACACAGCCCACACTGTAAAGTGGACATGTGAAAGACATAGCAAAAAGCACCCAGCCCACACTGTAAAGTTGACGTGTGAAAGACACAGCAAAAAGCACCCAGCCCACACTGTAAAATGGACGTGAGAAAGACACAGCAACAACTACCCAGCCCACACTGTAAAGTGGACATGTGAAAGGCACAGCAAAAAGCACCCAGCCCACATTGTAAAGTGGACATGTGAAAGACACAGCAAAAAGCACACAGCCCACACTGTAAAATGGACAAGTGAAAGACACAGCAAAAGCACCCAACCCACACTGTAAAGTGGACATGTGAAAGACACAGCAAAAAGCACCCAGCCCACACTGTAAAGTGGACGTGTGAAAGACACTGCAAAAAGCACCCAGCCCACACTGTAAAGTGGACGTGTGAAAGACACAGCAAAAAGCACCCAGCCCACACTGTAAAGTGGACATGTGAAAGACACAGCAAAAAGAACACAGCCCACACTGTAAAGTGGACATGTGAAAGACACTGTAAAAAGCACCCAGCCCACACTGTAAAGTGGACTTGTGAAAGACACAACAAAAATCACCCAGCCGACACTGTAAAGTGGACATGTTAAAGACACAGCAAAAAGCACCCAGCCCACACTGTAAAGTGGACGTGTGAAAGACACTGCAAAAATCACACAGCCCACACTGTAAAGTTGACGTGTGAAAGACACAGCAAAAAGCACCCAGCCCACACTGTAAAGTGGACGTGAGAAAGACACAGCAACAACCACCCAGCCCACACTGTAAAGTGGACATGTGAAAGGTACAGCAAAAAGCACCCAGCCCACATTGTAATGTGGACATGTGAAAGACACAGCAAAAAGCACGCAGCCCACACTCTAAAGTGGACGTGTGATAGACACTGCAAAAAGCACCCAGCCCACACTGTAAAGTGGACATGTGAAAGACACAGCAAAAATCACCCAGCCCACACTGTAAAGTGGACGTGTGAAAGACACAGCAAAAAGCACCCAGCCCACACTGTAAAGTGGACATGTGAAAGACACAGCAAAAAGCACCCAGCCCACACTGTAAAGTGGACGTGTGAAAGACACTGCAAAAAGCACCCAGCCCACACTATAAAGTGGACATGTGAAAGACACAGCAAAAAGCACCCAGCCACACTGTAAAGTGGACGTTTGAAAGACACTGCAAAAAGCACCCAACCCACAGTGTAAAGTGGATATGTGAAAGATACAGCAAAAAGCACCCACCCCACACTGTAAAGTGGACGTGTGAAAGACAAAGCAAAAAGCACCCAGCCCACACTGTAAAGTGGACGTGTGAAAGACACAGCAAAAAGCACCCAGCCCATACTGTAAAGTGGACGTGTAAAAGACACAGCAAAAAGCACCCAGCCCACACTGTAAAGTGGACGTGTGAAAGACACAGCAAAAAGCACCCACCCCACACTGTAAAGTGGACGTGTGAAAGACACAGCAAAAAGCACACAGCCCACACTGTAAAGTGGACGTGTGAAAGACACAGCAAAAAGCACCCAGCCTACACTGTAAAGCGGACGTGAGAAAGACACAGCAACAACCACCCAGCCGACACTGTAAAGTGGACATGTTAAAGACACAGCAAAAAGCACCCAGCCCACACTGTAAAGTGGACGTGTGAAAGACACTGCAAAAAGCACACAGCCCACACTGTAAAGTGGACATGTGAAAGACACAGCAAAAAGCACCCAGCCCACACTGTAAAGTGGACGTGAGAAAGACACAGCAACAACCACCCAGCCCACACTGTAAAGTGGACATGTGAAAGGCACAGCAAAAAGCACCCAGCCACACTGTAAAGTGGACGTTTGAAAGACACTGCAAAAAGCACCCAACCCACACTGTAAAGTGGATATGTGAAAGATACAGCAAAAAGCACCCACCCCACACTGTAAAGTGGACGTGTGAAAGACAAAGCAAAAAGCACCCAGCCCACACTCTAAAGTGGACGTGTGAAAGACACTACAAAAAGCACCCAATCCACACTGTAAAGTGGATATGTGAAAGACAGAGCAAAAAGCACCCAGCCCACATTGTAAAGTGGACATGTGAAAGACACAGCAAAAAGCACCCAGCCCACACTGTAAAGTGGACATGTGAAAGAGACAGCAAAAAGCACGCAGCCCAAACTGTAAAGTGGACGTGTGAAAGACACAGCAAAAAGCACCCAGCCCACACTGTAAAGTGGACGTGAGAAAGACACAGCAACAACCACCCAGCCCACACTGTAAAGTGGACATGTGAAAGACTCAGCAAAAAGCACCCAGCCCACACTGTAAAGTGGACGTGAGAAAGACACAGCAACAAGCACCCAGCCCACACTGTAAAGTGGACATGTGAAAGACACAGCAAAAAGCACCCAGCCCACATTGTAAAGTGGACATGTGAAAGACACAGCAAAAAGCACCGAGCCCACACTGTAAAGTGGACGTGTGAAAGACACAGCAAAAGGCACCCAGCCCATACTGTAAAGTGGACGTGTGAAAGACACAGCAAAAAGCACCCAGCCCACACTGTAAAGTGGACATGTGAAAGACACAACAAAAAGCACCCAGCCCGCACTGTAAAGTGGACATGTGAAAGACACAGCAAAAAGCACGCAGCCCACACTGTAAAGTGGACGTGTGAAAGACACTGCAAAAATAACCCAGCCCACACTGTAAAGTGGACATGTGAAAGACACAGCAAAAAGCACGCAGCCCACACTGTAAAGTGGACGTGTGAAAGACACAGCAAAAAGCACCCAGCCCACACTGTAAAGTGGACATGAGAAAGACACAGCAACAACCACCCAGCCCACACTGTAAAGTGGACATGTGAAAGGCACAGCAAAAAGCACCCAGCCCACATTGTAATGTGGACATGTGAAAGACACAGCAAAAAGCACACAGCCCACACTGTAAAGTGGACAAGTGAAAGACACAGCAAAAAGCACCTAGCCCACACTGTAAAGTGGACATGTGAAAGACACAGCAAAAAGTACCCAGCCCACACTGTAAAGTGGATGTGTGAAAGACACTGCAAAAAGCACCCAGCCCACACTCTAAAGTGGACATGTGAAAGACACAGCAAAAAGCACCCAGCCCACACTGTAAAGTGGACGTGAGAAAGACACAGCAACAAGCACACAGCCCACACTGTAAAGTGGACATGTGAAAGACACAGCAAAAAGCACCCAGCCCACATTGTAAAGTGGACATGTGAAAGACACAGCAAAAAGCACCCATCCCACACTGTAAAGTGGACGTGTGAAAGACACAGCAAAAAGCACCCAGCCCATACTGTAAAGTGGACGTGTGAAAGACACAGCAAAAAGCACTCAGCCCACACTGTAAAGTGGACATGTGAAAGCCACAGCAAAAAGCACCCAGCCCGCACTGTAAAGTGGACATGTGAAAGACACAGCAAAAAGCACGCAGCCCACACTGTAAAGTGGACGTGTGAAAGACACAGCAAAAAGCACCCAGCCCACACTGTAAAGTGGACGTGTGAAAGACACAGCAAAAAGCACCCAGCCCACACTGTAAAGTGGACATGTGAAAGACACAGCAAAAAGCACCCAGCCCACACTGTAAAGTGGACGTGTGAAAGACACTGCAAAAAGCACCCAGCCCACACTATAAAGTGGACATGTGAAAGACACTGCAAAAAGCACCCAATCCACACTGTAAAGTGGATATGTGAAAGACAGAGCAAAAAGCACCCACCCCACACTGTAAAGTGGACATGTGAAAGACACAGCAAAAAGCAGCCAGCCCACACTGTAAAGTGGACGTGTGAAAGACACAGCAAAAAGCACCCAGCCCACACTGTAAAGTGGACGTGTGAAAGACACCGCAAAAAGCACCCACCCCACACTGTAAAGTGGACGTGTGAAAGACACAGCAAAAAGCACCCAGCCCACACTGTAAAGTGGACATGTGAAAGACACTGCAAAAGGCACCCAGCCCACACTGTAAACTGGACATGTGAAAGACACAGCAAAAAGCACCCAGCCCATACTGTAAAGTGGACGTGTGAAAGACACAGCAAAAAGCACCCAGCCCATACTGTAAAGTGGACATGTGAAAGACACAGCAAAAAGCACCCAGCCCACACTGTAAAGTGGACGTGTGAAAGACATTGAAAAAAGCACCCAGCCCACACTATAAAGTGGACATGTGAAAGACACAGCAAAAAGCACCCAGCCCACACTGTAAAGTGGACATGTGAAAGACACAGCAAAAAGCACCCAGCCCACACTGTAAAGTTGACATGTGAAAGACACAGCAAAAAGCACCCAGCCCACACTGTAAAGTGGACGTGTGAAAGACACTGTAAAAAGCACCCAGCCCACACTGTAAAGTGGACATGTGAAAGACACAGCAAAAATCACCCAGCCGACACTGTAAAGTGGACATGTGAAAGACACTGTAAAAATCACCCAGCCCACACTGTAAAGTGGACATGTGAAAGACACAACAAAAATCACCCAGCCGACACTGTAAAGTGGACATGTTAAAGACACAGCAAAAAGCACCCAGCCCACACTGTAAAGTGGACGTGTGAAAGACACTGCAAAAAGCACACAGCCCACACTACAAAGTTGACGTGTGAAAGACACAGCAAAAAGCACCCAGCCCACACTGTAAAGTGGACGTGAGAAAGACACAGCAACAACCACCCAGCCCACACTGTAAAGTGGACATGTGAAAGGCACAGCAAAAAGCACCCAGCCCACATTGTAAAGTGGACATGTGAAAGACACAGCAAAAAGCACGCAGCCCACACTCTAAAGTGGAGGTGTGATAGACACTGCAAAAAGCACCCAGCCCACACTGTAAAGTGGACATGTGAAAGACACAGCAAAAAGCACCCAGCCCACACTGTAAAGTGGACGTGTGAAAGACACAGCAAAAAGCACCCAGCCCACACTGTAAAGTGGACATGTGAAAGACACAGCAAAAAGCACCCAGCACACACTTCAAAGTGGACGTGTGAAAGACACTGCAAAAAGCACCCAGCCCACACTATAAAGTGGACATGTGAAAGACACAGCAAAAAGCACCCAGCCACACTGTAAAGTGGACGTTTGAAAGACACTGCAAAAAGCACCCAACCCACACTGTAAAGTGGATATGTGAAAGATACAGCAAAAAGCACCCACCCCACACTGTAAAGTGGACGTGTGAAAGACAAAGCAAAAAGCACCCAGCCCACACTGTAAAGTGGACGTGTGAAAGACACAGCAAAAAACACCCAGCCCATACTGTAAAGTGGACGTGTAAAAGACACAGCAAAAAGCACCCAGCCCACACTGTAAAGTGGACATGTGAAAGACACAGCAAAAAGCACCCACCCCACACTGTAAAGTGGACGTGTGAAAGACACAGCAAAAAGCAGCCAGCCCACACTCTAAAGTGGACGTGTGAAAGACACAGCAAAAAGCACCCAGCCCACACTGTAAAGTGGACGTGTGAAAGACACCGCAAAAAGCACCCACCCCACACTGTAAAGTGGACGTGTGAAAGACACAGCAAAAAGCACCCAGCCCACACTGTAAAGTGGACATGTGAAAGACACTGCAAAAGGCACCCAGCCCACACTGTAAACTGGACATGTGAAAGACACAGCAAAAAGCACCCAGCCCATACTGTAAAGTGGACGTGTGAAAGACACAGCAAAAAGCACCCAGCCCACACTGTAAAGTGGACATGTGAAAGACACAGCAAAAAGCACCCAGCCCACACTGTAAAGTGGAAGTGTGAAAGACACTGAAAAAAGCACCCAGCCCACACTATAAAGTGGACCTGTGAAAGACACAGCAAAAAGCACCCAGCCCACACTGTAAAGTGGACATGTGAAAGACACAGCAAAAAGCACCCAGCCCACACTGTAAAGTGGACATGTGAAAGACACAGCAAAAAGCACCCACCCCACACTGTAAATTTGACGTGTGAAAGACACAACAAAAAGCACCCAGCCCACACTGTAAAGTGGACATGTGAAAGACACTGCAAAAGGCACCCAGCCCACACTGTAAACTGGACATGTGAAAGACACAGCAAAAAGCACCCAGCCCATACTGTAAAGTGGACGTGTGAAAGACACAGCAAAAAGCACCCAGCCCACACTGTAAAGTGGACATGTGAAAGACACAGCAAAAAGCACCCAGCCCACACTGTAAAGTGGACGTGTGAAAGACACTGAAAAAAGCACCCAGCCCACACTATAAAGTGGACATGTGAAAGACACAGCAAAAAGCACCCAGCCCACACTGTAAAGTGGACATGTGAAAGACACAGCAAAAAGCACCCAGCCCACACTGTAAAGTGGACATGTGAAAGACACAGCAAAAAGCACCCAGCCCACACTGTAAAGTGGACGTGTGAAAGACACTGTAAAAAGCACCCAGCCCACACTGTAAAGTGGACATGTGAAAGACACAGCAAAAATCACCCAGCCGACACTGTAAAGTGGACATGTTAAAGACACAGCAAAAAGCACCCAGCCCACACTGTAAAGTGGACATGTGAAAGACACTGCAAAAAGCACACAGCCCACACTGTAAAGTGGACATGTGAAAGACATAGCAAAAAGCACCCAGCCCACACTGTAAAGTTGACGTGTGAAAGACACAGCAAAAAGCACACAGCCCACACTGTAAAGTGGACGTGAGAAAGGCACAGCAACAACTACCCAGCCCACACTGTAAAGTGGACATGTGAAAGGCACAGCAAAAAGCACCCAGCCCACATTGTAAAGTGGACATGTGAAAGACACAGCAAAAAGCACACAGCCCACACTGTAAAATGGACAAGTGAAAGACACAGCAAAAGCACCCAACCCACACTGTAAAGTGGACATGTGAAAGACACAGCAAAAAGCACCCAGCCCACACTGTAAAGTGGACGTGTGAAAGACACTGCAAAAAGCACCCAGCCCACACTGTAAAGTGGACGTGTGAAAGACACAGCAAAATGCACCCAGCCCACACTGTAAAGTGGACATGTGAAAGACACAGCAAAAAGAACACAGCCCACACTGTAAAGTGGACATGTGAAAGACACTGTAAAAAGCACCCAGCCCACACTGTAAAGTGGACATGTGAAAGACACAACAAAAATCACCCAGCCGACACTGTAAAGTGGACATGTTAAAGACACAGCAAAAAGCACCCAGCCCACACTGTAAAGTGGACGTGTCAAAGACACTGCAAAAAGCACACAGCCCACACTGCAAAGTTGACGTGTGAAAGACACAGCAAAAAGCACCCAGCCCACACTGTAAAGTGGACGTGAGAAAGACACAGCAACAACCACCCAGCCCACACTGTAAAGTGGACATGTGAAAGGCACAGCAAAAAGCACCCAGCCCACATTGTAAAGTGGACATGTGAAAGACACAGCAAAAAGCACGCAGCCCACACTCTAAAGTGGAGGTGTGATAGACACTGCAAAAAGCACCCAGCCCACACTGTAAAGTGGACATGTGAAAGACACAGCAAAAAGCACCCAGCCCACACTGTAAAGTGGACGTGTGAAAGACACAGCAAAAAGCACACAGCCCACACTGTAAAGTTGACGTGTGAAAGACACAGCAAAAAGCACCCAGCCCACACTGTAAAGTGGACGTGAGAAAGACACAGCAACAACCACCCAGCCCACACTGTAAAGTGGACATGTGAAAGGTACAGCAAAAAGCACCCAGCCCACATTGTAATGTGGACATGTGAAAGACACAGCAAAAAGCACGCAGCCCACACTCTAAAGTGGACGTGTGATAGACACTGCAAAAAGCACCCAGCCCACACTGTAAAGTGGACATGTGAAAGACACAGCAAAAAGCACCCAGCCTACACTGTAAAGTGGACGTGAGAAAGACACAGCAACAACCACCCAGCCGACACTGTAAAGTGGACATGTTAAAGACACAGCAAAAAGCACCCAGCCCACACTGTAAAGTGGACGTGTGAAAGACACTGCAAAAAGCACACAGCCCACACTGTAAAGTGGACATGTGAAAGACACAGCAAAAAGCACCCAGCCCACACTGTAAAGTGGACGTGAGAAAGACACAGCAACAACCACCCAGCCCACACTGTAAAGTGGACATGTGAAAGGCACAGCAAAAAGCACCCAGCCCACATTGTAAAGTGGACATGTGAAAGACACAGCAAAAAGCACGCAGCCCACACTCTAAAGTGGAGGTGTGATAGACACTGCAAAAAGCACCCAGCCCACACTGTAAAGTGGACATGTGAAAGACACAGCAAAAAGCACCCAGCCCACACTGTAAAGTGGACGTGTGAAAGACACAGCAAAAAGCACCCAGCCCACACTGTAAAGTGGACATGTGAAAGACACAGCAAAAAGCACCCAGCACACACTTCAAAGTGGACGTGTGAAAGACACTGCAAAAAGCACCCAGCCCACACTATAAAGTGGACATGTGAAAGACACAGCAAAAAGCACCCAGCCACACTGTAAAGTGGACGTTTGAAAGACACTGCAAAAAGCACCCAACCCACACTGTAAAGTGGATATGTGAAAGATACAGCAAAAAGCACCCACCCCACACTGTAAAGTGGACGTGTGAAAGACAAAGCAAAAAGCACCCAGCCCACACTGTAAAGTGGACGTGTGAAAGACACAGCAAAAAACACCCAGCCCATACTGTAAAGTGGACGTGTAAAAGACACAGCAAAAAGCACCCAGCCCACACTGTAAAGTGGACATGTGAAAGACACAGCAAAAAGCACCCACCCCACACTGTAAAGTGGACGTGTGAAAGACACAGCAAAAAGCAGCCAGCCCACACTCTAAAGTGGACGTGTGAAAGACACAGCAAAAAGCACCCAGCCCACACTGTAAAGTGGACGTGTGAAAGACACCGCAAAAAGCACCCACCCCACACTGTAAAGTGGACGTGTGAAAGACACAGCAAAAAGCACCCAGCCCACACTGTAAAGTGGACATGTGAAAGACACTGCAAAAGGCACCCAGCCCACACTGTAAACTGGACATGTGAAAGACACAGCAAAAAGCACCCAGCCCATACTGTAAAGTGGACGTGTGAAAGACACAGCAAAAAGCACCCAGCCCACACTGTAAAGTGGACATGTGAAAGACACAGCAAAAAGCACCCAGCCCACACTGTAAAGTGGAAGTGTGAAAGACACTGAAAAAAGCACCCAGCCCACACTATAAAGTGGACCTGTGAAAGACACAGCAAAAAGCACCCAGCCCACACTGTAAAGTGGACATGTGAAAGACACAGCAAAAAGCACCCAGCCCACACTGTAAAGTGGACATGTGAAAGACACAGCAAAAAGCACCCACCCCACACTGTAAATTTGACGTGTGAAAGACACAACAAAAAGCACCCAGCCCACACTGTAAAGTGGACATGTGAAAGACACTGCAAAAGGCACCCAGCCCACACTGTAAACTGGACATGTGAAAGACACAGCAAAAAGCACCCAGCCCATACTGTAAAGTGGACGTGTGAAAGACACAGCAAAAAGCACCCAGCCCACACTGTAAAGTGGACATGTGAAAGACACAGCAAAAAGCACCCAGCCCACACTGTAAAGTGGACGTGTGAAAGACACTGAAAAAAGCACCCAGCCCACACTATAAAGTGGACATGTGAAAGACACAGCAAAAAGCACCCAGCCCACACTGTAAAGTGGACATGTGAAAGACACAGCAAAAAGCACCCAGCCCACACTGTAAAGTGGACATGTGAAAGACACAGCAAAAAGCACCCAGCCCACACTGTAAAGTGGACGTGTGAAAGACACTGTAAAAAGCACCCAGCCCACACTGTAAAGTGGACATGTGAAAGACACAGCAAAAATCACCCAGCCGACACTGTAAAGTGGACATGTTAAAGACACAGCAAAAAGCACCCAGCCCACACTGTAAAGTGGACATGTGAAAGACACTGCAAAAAGCACACAGCCCACACTGTAAAGTGGACATGTGAAAGACATAGCAAAAAGCACCCAGCCCACACTGTAAAGTTGACGTGTGAAAGACACAGCAAAAAGCACACAGCCCACACTGTAAAGTGGACGTGAGAAAGGCACAGCAACAACTACCCAGCCCACACTGTAAAGTGGACATGTGAAAGGCACAGCAAAAAGCACCCAGCCCACATTGTAAAGTGGACATGTGAAAGACACAGCAAAAAGCACACAGCCCACACTGTAAAATGGACAAGTGAAAGACACAGCAAAAGCACCCAACCCACACTGTAAAGTGGACATGTGAAAGACACAGCAAAAAGCACCCAGCCCACACTGTAAAGTGGACGTGTGAAAGACACTGCAAAAAGCACCCAGCCCACACTGTAAAGTGGACGTGTGAAAGACACAGCAAAATGCACCCAGCCCACACTGTAAAGTGGACATGTGAAAGACACAGCAAAAAGAACACAGCCCACACTGTAAAGTGGACATGTGAAAGACACTGTAAAAAGCACCCAGCCCACACTGTAAAGTGGACATGTGAAAGACACAACAAAAATCACCCAGCCGACACTGTAAAGTGGACATGTTAAAGACACAGCAAAAAGCACCCAGCCCACACTGTAAAGTGGACGTGTCAAAGACACTGCAAAAAGCACACAGCCCACACTGCAAAGTTGACGTGTGAAAGACACAGCAAAAAGCACCCAGCCCACACTGTAAAGTGGACGTGAGAAAGACACAGCAACAACCACCCAGCCCACACTGTAAAGTGGACATGTGAAAGGCACAGCAAAAAGCACCCAGCCCACATTGTAAAGTGGACATGTGAAAGACACAGCAAAAAGCACGCAGCCCACACTCTAAAGTGGAGGTGTGATAGACACTGCAAAAAGCACCCAGCCCACACTGTAAAGTGGACATGTGAAAGACACAGCAAAAAGCACCCAGCCCACACTGTAAAGTGGACGTGTGAAAGACACAGCAAAAAGCACACAGCCCACACTGTAAAGTTGACGTGTGAAAGACACAGCAAAAAGCACCCAGCCCACACTGTAAAGTGGACGTGAGAAAGACACAGCAACAACCACCCAGCCCACACTGTAAAGTGGACATGTGAAAGGTACAGCAAAAAGCACCCAGCCCACATTGTAATGTGGACATGTGAAAGACACAGCAAAAAGCACGCAGCCCACACTCTAAAGTGGACGTGTGATAGACACTGCAAAAAGCACCCAGCCCACACTGTAAAGTGGACATGTGAAAGACACAGCAAAAAGCACCCAGCCTACACTGTAAAGTGGACGTGAGAAAGACACAGCAACAACCACCCAGCCGACACTGTAAAGTGGACATGTTAAAGACACAGCAAAAAGCACCCAGCCCACACTGTAAAGTGGACGTGTGAAAGACACTGCAAAAAGCACACAGCCCACACTGTAAAGTGGACATGTGAAAGACACAGCAAAAAGCACCCAGCCCACACTGTAAAGTGGACGTGAGAAAGACACAGCAACAACCACCCAGCCCACACTGTAAAGTGGACATGTGAAAGGCACAGCAAAAAGCACCCAGCCACACTGTAAAGTGGACGTTTGAAAGACACTGCAAAAAGCACCCAACCCACACTGTAAAGTGGATATGTGAAAGATACAGCAAAAAGCACCCACCCCACACTGTAAAGTGGACGTGTGAAAGACAAAGCAAAAAGCACCCAGCCCACACTCTAAAGTGGACGTGTGAAAGACACTACAAAAAGCACCCAATCCACACTGTAAAGTGGATATGTGAAAGACAGAGCAAAAAGCACCCAGCCCACATTGTAAAGTGGACATGTGAAAGACACAGCAAAAAGCACCCAGCCCACACTGTAAAGTGGACATGTGAAAGAGACAGCAAAAAGCACGCAGCCCAAACTGTAAAGTGGACGTGTGAAAGACACAGCAAAAAGCACCCAGCCCACACTGTAAAGTGGACGTGAGAAAGACACAGCAACAACCACCCAGCCCACACTGTAAAGTGGACATGTGAAAGACTCAGCAAAAAGCACCCAGCCCACACTGTAAAGTGGACGTGAGAAAGACACAGCAACAAGCACCCAGCCCACACTGTAAAGTGGACATGTGAAAGACACAGCAAAAAGCACCCAGCCCACATTGTAAAGTGGACATGTGAAAGACACAGCAAAAAGCACCGAGCCCACACTGTAAAGTGGACGTGTGAAAGACACAGCAAAAGGCACCCAGCCCATACTGTAAAGTGGACGTGTGAAAGACACAGCAAAAAGCACCCAGCCCACACTGTAAAGTGGACATGTGAAAGACACAACAAAAAGCACCCAGCCCGCACTGTAAAGTGGACATGTGAAAGACACAGCAAAAAGCACGCAGCCCACACTGTAAAGTGGACGTGTGAAAGACACTGCAAAAATAACCCAGCCCACACTGTAAAGTGGACATGTGAAAGACACAGCAAAAAGCACGCAGCCCACACTGTAAAGTGGACGTGTGAAAGACACAGCAAAAAGCACCCAGCCCACACTGTAAAGTGGACATGAGAAAGACACAGCAACAACCACCCAGCCCACACTGTAAAGTGGACATGTGAAAGGCACAGCAAAAAGCACCCAGCCCACATTGTAATGTGGACATGTGAAAGACACAGCAAAAAGCACACAGCCCACACTGTAAAGTGGACAAGTGAAAGACACAGCAAAAAGCACCTAGCCCACACTGTAAAGTGGACATGTGAAAGACACAGCAAAAAGTACCCAGCCCACACTGTAAAGTGGATGTGTGAAAGACACTGCAAAAAGCACCCAGCCCACACTCTAAAGTGGACATGTGAAAGACACAGCAAAAAGCACCCAGCCCACACTGTAAAGTGGACGTGAGAAAGACACAGCAACAAGCACACAGCCCACACTGTAAAGTGGACATGTGAAAGACACAGCAAAACGCACCCAGCCCACATTGTAAAGTGGACATGTGAAAGACACAGCAAAAAGCACCCATCCCACACTGTAAAGTGGACGTGTGAAAGACACAGCAAAAAGCACCCAGCCCATACTGTAAAGTGGACGTGTGAAAGACACAGCAAAAAGCACTCAGCCCACACTGTAAAGTGGACATGTGAAAGCCACAGCAAAAAGCACCCAGCCCGCACTGTAAAGTGGACATGTGAAAGACACAGCAAAAAGCACGCAGCCCACACTGTAAAGTGGACGTGTGAAAGACACAGCAAAAAGCACCCAGCCCACACTGTAAAGTGGACGTGTGAAAGACACAGCAAAAAGCACCCAGCCCACACTGTAAAGTGGACATGTGAAAGACACAGCAAAAAGCACCCAGCCCACACTGTAAAGTGGACGTGTGAAAGACACTGCAAAAAGCACCCAGCCCACACTATAAAGTGGACATGTGAAAGACACTGCAAAAAGCACCCAATCCACACTGTAAAGTGGATATGTGAAAGACAGAGCAAAAAGCACCCACCCCACACTGTAAAGTGGACATGTGAAAGACACAGCAAAAAGCAGCCAGCCCACACTGTAAAGTGGACGTGTGAAAGACACAGCAAAAAGCACCCAGCCCACACTGTAAAGTGGACGTGTGAAAGACACCGCAAAAAGCACCCACCCCACACTGTAAAGTGGACGTGTGAAAGACACAGCAAAAAGCACCCAGCCCACACTGTAAAGTGGACATGTGAAAGACACTGCAAAAGGCACCCAGCCCACACTGTAAACTGGACATGTGAAAGACACAGCAAAAAGCACCCAGCCCATACTGTAAAGTGGACGTGTGAAAGACACAGCAAAAAGCACCCAGCCCATACTGTAAAGTGGACATGTGAAAGACACAGCAAAAAGCACCCAGCCCACACTGTAAAGTGGACGTGTGAAAGACATTGAAAAAAGCACCCAGCCCACACTATAAAGTGGACATGTGAAAGACACAGCAAAAAGCACCCAGCCCACACTGTAAAGTGGACATGTGAAAGACACAGCAAAAAGCACCCAGCCCACACTGTAAAGTTGACATGTGAAAGACACAGCAAAAAGCACCCAGCCCACACTGTAAAGTGGACGTGTGAAAGACACTGTAAAAAGCACCCAGCCCACACTGTAAAGTGGACATGTGAAAGACACAGCAAAAATCACCCAGCCGACACTGTAAAGTGGACATGTGAAAGACACTGTAAAAAGCACCCAGCCCACACTGTAAAGTGGACATGTGAAAGACACAACAAAAATCACCCAGCCGACACTGTAAAGTGGACATGTTAAAGACACAGCAAAAAGCACCCAGCCCACACTGTAAAGTGGACGTGTGAAAGACACTGCAAAAAGCACACAGCCCACACTGCAAAGTTGACGTGTGAAAGACACAGCAAAAAGCACCCAGCCCACACTGTAAAGTGGACGTGAGAAAGACACAGCAACAACCACCCAGCCCACACTGTAAAGTGGACATGTGAAAGGCACAGCAAAAAGCACCCAGCCCACATTGTAAAGTGGACATGTGAAAGACACAGCAAAAAGCACGCAGCCCACACTCTAAAGTGGAGGTGTGATAGACACTGCAAAAAGCACCCAGCCCACACTGTAAAGTGGACATGTGAAAGACACAGCAAAAAGCACCCAGCCCACACTGTAAAGTGGACGTGTGAAAGACACAGCAAAAAGCACCCAGCCCACACTGTAAAGTGGACATGTGAAAGACACAGCAAAAAGCACCCAGCACACACTTCAAAGTGGACGTGTGAAAGACACTGCAAAAAGCACCCAGCCCACACTATAAAGTGGACATGTGAAAGACACAGCAAAAAGCACCCAGCCACACTGTAAAGTGGACGTTTGAAAGACACTGCAAAAAGCACCCAACCCACACTGTAAAGTGGATATGTGAAAGATACAGCAAAAAGCACCCACCCCACACTGTAAAGTGGACGTGTGAAAGACAAAGCAAAAAGTACCCAGCCCACACTGTAAAGTGGACGTGTGAAAGACACACCAAAAAGCACCCAGCCCATACTGTAAAGTGGACGTGTAAAAGACACAGCAAAAAGCACCCAGCCCACACTGTAAAGTGGACGTGTGAAAGACACAGCAAAAAGCACCCACCCCACACTGTAAAGTGGACGTGTGAAAGACACAGCAAAAAGCAGCCAGCCCACACTCTAAAGTGGACGTGTGAAAGACACAGCAAAAAGCACCCAGCCCACACTGTAAAGTGGACGTGTGAAAGACACCGCAAAAAGCACCCACCCCACACTGTAAAGTGGACGTGTGAAAGACACAGCAAAAAGCACCCAGCCCACACTGTAAAGTGGACATGTGAAAGACACTGCAAAAGGCACCCAGCCCACACTGTAAACTGGACATGTGAAAGACACAGCAAAAAGCACCCAGCCCATACTGTAAAGTGGACGTGTGAAAGACACAGCAAAAAGCACCCAGCCCACACTGTAAAGTGGACATGTGAAAGACACAGCAAAAAGCACCCAGCCCACACTGTAAAGTGGAAGTGTGAAAGACACTGAAAAAAGCATCCAGCCCACACTATAAAGTGGACCTGTGAAAGACACAGCAAAAAGCACCCAGCCCACACTGTAAAGTGGACATGTGAAAGACACAGCAAAAAGCACCCAGCCCACACTGTAAAGTGGACATGTGAAAGACACAGCAAAAAGCACCCACCCCACACTGTAAAGTGGACGTGTGAAAGACACAACAAAAAGCACCCAGCCCACACTGTAAAGTGGACATGTGAAAGACACTGCAAAAGGCACCCAGCCCACACTGTAAACTGGACATGTGAAAGACACAGCAAAAAGCACCCAGCCCATACTGTAAAGTGGACGTGTGAAAGACACAGCAAAAAGCACCCAGCCCACACTGTAAAGTGGACATGTGAAAGACACAGCAAAAAGCACCCAGCCCACACTGTAAAGTGGACGTGTGAAAGACACTGAAAAAAGCACCCAGCCCACACTATAAAGTGGACATGTGAAAGACACAGCAAAAAGCACCCAGCCCACACTGTAAAGTGGACATGTGAAAGACACAGCAAAAAGCACCCAGCCCACACTGTAAAGTGGACATGTGAAAGACACAGCAAAAAGCACCCAGCCCACACTGTAAAGTGGACGTGTGAAAGACACTGTAAAAAGCACCCAGCCCACACTGTAAAGTGGACATGTGAAAGACACAGCAAAAATCACCCAGCCGACACTGTAAAGTGGACATGTTAAAGACACAGCAAAAAGCACCCAGCCCACACTGTAAAGTGGACATGTGAAAGACACTGCAAAAAGCACACAGCCCACACTGTAAAGTGGACATGTGAAAGACATAGCAAAAAGCACCCAGCCCACACTGTAAAGTTGACGTGTGAAAGACACAGCAAAAAGCACCCAGCCCACACTGTAAAGTGGACGTGAGAAAGGCACAGCAACAACTACCCAGCCCACACTGTAAAGTGGACATGTGAAAGGCACAGCAAAAAGCACCCAGCCCACATTGTAAAGTGGACATGTGAAAGACACAGCAAAAAGCACACAGCCCACACTGTAAAATGGACAAGTGAAAGACACAGCAAAAGCACCCAACCCACACTGTAAAGTGGACATGTGAAAGACACAGCAAAAAGCACCCAGCCCACACTGTAAAGTGGACGTGTGAAAGACACTGCAAAAAGCACCCAGCCCACACTGTAAAGTGGACGTGTGAAAGACACAGCAAAATGCACCCAGCCCACACTGTAAAGTGGACATGTGAAAGACACAGCAAAAAGAACACAGCCCACACTGTAAAGTGGACATGTGAAAGACACTGTAAAAAGCACCCAGCCCACACTGTAAAGTGGACATGTGAAAGACACAACAAAAATCACCCAGCCGACACTGTAAAGTGGACATGTTAAAGACACAGCAAAAAGCACCCAGCCCACACTGTAAAGTGGACGTGTCAAAGACACTGCAAAAAGCACACAGCCCACACTGCAAAGTTGACGTGTGAAAGACACAGCAAAAAGCACCCAGCCCACACTGTAAAGTGGACGTGAGAAAGACACAGCAACAACCACCCAGCCCACACTGTAAAGTGGACATGTGAAAGGTACAGCAAAAAGCACCCAGCCCACATTGTAATGTGGACATGTGAAAGACACAGCAAAAAGCACGCAGCCCACACTCTAAAGTGGACGTGTGATAGACACTGCAAAAAGCACCCAGCCCACACTGTAAAGTGGACATGTGAAAGACACAGCAAAAAGCACCCAGCCCACACTGTAAAGTGGACGTGTGAAAGACACTGCAAAAAGCACCCAGCCCACACTATAAAGTGGACATGTGAAAGACACAGCAAAAAGCACCCAGCCCACACTGTAAAGTGGACGTGTGAAAGACACAGCAAAAAGCACACAGCCCACACTGTAAAGTTGACGTGTGAAAGACACAGCAAAAAGCACCCAGCCCACACTGTAAAGTGGACGTGAGAAAGACACAGCAACAACCACCCAGCCCACACTGTAAAGTGGACATGTGAAAGGTACAGCAAAAAGCACCCAGCCCACATTGTAATGTGGACATGTGAAAGACACAGCAAAAAGCACGCAGCCCACACTCTAAAGTGGACGTGTGATAGACACTGCAAAAAGCACCCAGCCCACACTGTAAAGTGGACATGTGAAAGACACAGCAAAAAGCACCCAGCCACACTGTAAAGTGGACGTTTGAAAGACACTGCAAAAAGCACCCAACCCACACTGTAAAGTGGATATGTGAAAGATACAGCAAAAAGCACCCACCCCACACTGTAAAGTGGACGTGTGAAAGACAAAGCAAAAAGCACCCAGCCCACACTGTAAAGTGGACGTGTGAAAGACACAGCAAAAAGCACCCAGCCCATACTGTAAAGTGGACGTGTAAAAGACACAGCAAAAAGCACCCAGCCCACACTGTAAAGTGGACGTGTGAAAGACACAGCAAAAAGCACCCACCCCACACTGTAAAGTGGACGTGTGAAAGACACAGCAAAAAGCAGCCAGCCCACACTGTAAAGTGGACGTGTGAAAGACACAGCAAAAAGCACCCAGCCCACACTGTAAAGTGGACGTGTAAAAGACACCGCAAAAAGCACCCACCCCACACTGTAAAGTGGACGTGTGAAAGACACAGCAAAAAGCACCCAGCCCACACTGTAAAGTGGACATGTGAAAGACACTGCAAAAGGCACCCAGCCCACACTGTAAACTGGACGTGTGAAAGACACTGAAAAAAGCACCCAGCCCACACTATAAAGTGGACCTGTGAAAGACACAGCAAAAAGCACCCAGCCCACACTGTAAAGTGGACATGTGAAAGACACAGCAAAAAGCACCCAGCCCACACTGTAAAGTGGACATGTGAAAGACACAGCAAAAAGCACCCAGCCCACACTGTAAAATGGACGTGTGAAAGACACTGTAAAAAGCACCCAGCCCACACTGTAGAGTGGACATGTGAAAGACACAGCAAAAATCACCCAGCCGAAACTGTAAAGTGGACATGTTAAAGACACAGCAAAAAGCACCCAGCCCACACTGTAAAGTGGACATGTGAAAGACACTGCAAAAAGCACACAGCCCACACTGTAAAGTGGACATGTGAAAGACATAGCAAAAAGCACCCAGCCCACACTGTAAAGTTGACGTGTGAAAGACATAGCAAAAAGCACCCAGCCCACACTGTAAAGTGGACGTGAGAAAGACACAGCAACAACTACCCAGCCCACACTGTAAAGTGGACATGTGAAAGGCACAGCAAAAAGCACCCAGCCCACATTGTAAAGTGGACATGTGAAAGACACAGCAAAAAGCACACAGCCCACACTGTAAAATGTACAAGTGAAAGACACAGCAAAAGCACCCAACCCACACTGTAAAGTGGACATGTGAAAGACACAGCAAAAAGCACCCAGCCCACACTGTAAAGTGGACGTGTGAAAGACACTGCAAAAAGCACCCAGCCCACACTGTAAAGTGGACGTGTGAAAGACACAGCAAAAAGCACCCAGCCCACACTGTAAAGTGGACATGTGAAAGACACTGTAAGAAGCACCCAGCCCACACTGTAAAGTGGACATGTGAAAGACACAACAAAAATCACCCAGCCCACACTGTAAAGTGGACATGTTAAAGACACAGCAAAAAGCACCCAGCCCACACTGTAAAGTGGACGTGTGAAAGACACTGCAAAAAGCACACAGCCCACACTGGAAAGTTGACGTGTGAAAGACACAGCAAAAAGCACCCAGCCCACTCTGTAAAGTGGACGTGAGAAAGACACAGCAACAACCACCCAGCCCACACTGTAAAGTGGACATGTGAAAGGCACAGCAAAAAGCACCCAGCCCACATTGTAAAGTGGACATGTGAAAGACACAGCAAAAAGCACGCAGCCCACACTCTAAAGTGGACGTGTGATAGACACTGCAAAAAGCACCCAGCCCACACTGTAAAGTGGACATGTGAAAGACACAGCAAAAAGCACCCAGCCCACACTGTAAAGTGGACGTGTGAAAGACACAGCAAAAAGCACCCAGCCCACACTGTAAAGTGGACATGTGAAAGACACAGCAAAAATCACCCAGCCCACACTGTAAAGTGGACGTGTGAAAGACACTGCAAAAAGCACCCAGCCCACACTATAAAGTGGACATGTGAAAGACACAGCAAAAAGCACCCAGCCACACTGTAAAGTGGACGTTTGAAAGACACTGCAAAAAGCACCCAACCCACACTGTAAAGTGGATATGTGAAAGATACAGCAAAAAGCACCCACCCCACGCTGTAAAGTGGACGTGTGAAAGACAAAGCAAAAAGCACCCAGCCCACACTGTAAAGTGGACGTGTGAAAGACACAGCAAAAAGCACCCAGCCCATACTGTAAAGTGGACGTGTAAAAGACACAGCAAAAAGCACCCAGACCACACTGTAAAGTGGACGTGTGAAAGACACAGCAAAAAGCACCCACCCCACACTGTAAAGTGGACGTGTGAAAGACACAGCAAAAAGCACACAGCCCACACTGTAAAGTGGACGTGTGAAAGACACAGCAAAAAGCACCCAGCCCACACTGTAAAGTGGACGTGAGAAAGACACAGCAACAACCACCCAGCCGACACTGTGAAGTGGACATGTTAAAGACACAGCAAAAAGCACCCAGCCCACACTGTAAAGTGGACGTGTGAAAGACACTGCAAAAAGCACACAGCCCACACTGTAAAGTTGACGTGTGAAAGACACAGCAAAAAGCACCCAGCCCACACTGTAAAGTGGACGTGAGAAAGACACAGCAACAACCACCCAGCCCACACTCTAAAGTGGACGTGTGAAAGACACTGCAAAAAGCACCCAATCCACACTGTAAAGTGGATATGTGAAAGACAGAGCAAAAAGCACCCAGCCCACATTGTAAAGTGGACATGTGAAAGACACAGCAAAAAGCACCCAGCCCACACTGTAAAGTGGACATGTGAAAGAGACAGCAAAAAGCACGCAGCCCAAACAGTAAAGTGGACGTGTGAAAGACACAGCAAAAAGCACCCAGCCCACACTGTAAAATGGACGTGTGAAAGACACTGTAAAAAGCACCCAGCCCACACTGTAAAGTGGACATGTGAAAGACACAGCAAAAATCACCCAGCCGAAACTGTAAAGTGGACATGTTAAAGACACAGCAAAAAGCACCCAGCCCACACTGTAAAGTGGACATGTGAAAGACACTGCAAAAAGCACACAGCCCACACTGTAAAGTGGACATGTGAAAGACATAGCAAAAAGCACCCAGCCCACACTGTAAAGTTGACGTGTGAAAGACATAGCAAAAAGCACCCAGCCCACACTGTAAAGTGGACGTGAGAAAGACACAGCAACAACTACCCAGCCCACACTGTAAAGTGGACATGTGAAAGGCACAGCAAAAAGCACCCAGCCCACATTGTAAAGTGGACATGTGAAAGACACAGCAAAAAGCACACAGCCCACACTGTAAAATGTACAAGTGAAAGACACAGCAAAAGCACCCAACCCACACTGTAAAGTGGACATGTGAAAGACACAGTAAAAAGCACCCAGCCCACACTGTAAAGTGGACGTGTGAAAGACACTGCAAAAAGCACCCAGCCCACACTGTAAAGTGGACGTGTGAAAGACACAGCAAAAAGCACCCAGCCCACACTGTAAAGTGGACATGTGAAAGACACAGCAAAAAGAACACAGCCCACACTGTAAAGTGGACATGTGAAAGACACTGTAAGAAGCACCCAGCCCACACTGTAAAGTGGACATGTGAAAGACACAACAAAAATCACCCAGCCCACACTGTAAAGTGGACATGTTAAAGACACAGCAAAAAGCACCCAGCCCACACTGTAAAGTGGACGTGTGAAAGACACTGCAAAAAGCACACAGCCCACACTGCAAAGTTGACGTGTGAAAGACACAGCAAAAAGCACCCAGCCCACACTGTAAAGTGGACGTGAGAAAGACACAGCAACAACCACCCAGCCCACACTGTAAAGTGGACATGTGAAAGGCACAGCAAAAAGCACCCAGCCCACATTGTAAAGTGGACATGTGAAAGACACAGCAAAAAGCACGCAGCCCACACTCTAAAGTGGACGTGTGATAGACACTGCAAAAAGCACCCAGCCCACACTGTAAAGTGGACATGTGAAAGACACAGCAAAAAGCACCCAGCCCACACTGTAAAGTGGACGTGTGAAAGACACAGCAAAAAGCACCCAGCCCACACTGTAAAGTGGACATGTGAAAGACACAGCAAAAAGCACCCAGCCCACACTGTAAAGTGGACGTGTGAAAGACACTGCAAAAAGCACCCAGCCCACACTATAAAGTGGACATGTGAAAGACACAGCAAAAAGCACCCAGCCACACTGTAAAGTGGACGTTTGAAAGACACTGCAAAAAGCACCCAACCCACACTGTAAAGTGGATATGTGAAAGATACAGCAAAAAGCACCCACCCCACGCTGTAAAGTGGACGTGTGAAAGACAAAGCAAAAAGCACCCAGCCCACACTGTAAAGTGGACGTGTGAAAGACACAGCAAAAAGCACCCAGCCCATACTGTAAAGTGGACGTGTAAAAGACACAGCAAAAAGCACCCAGACCACACTGTTAAGTGGACGTGTGAAAGACACAGCAAAAAGCACCCACCCCACACTGTAAAGTGGACGTGTGAAAGACACAGCAAAAAGCACACAGCCCACACTGTAAAGTGGACGTGTGAAAGACACAGCAAAAAGCACCCAGCCCACACTGTAAAGTGGACGTGAGAAAGACACAGCAACAACCACCCAGCCGACACTGTGAAGTGGACATGTTAAAGACACAGCAAAAAGCACCCAGCCCACACTGTAAAGTGGACGTGTGAAAGACACTGCAAAAAGCACACAGCCCACACTGTAAAGTTGACGTGTGAAAGACACAGCAAAAAGCACCCAGCCCACACTGTAAAGTGGACGTGAGAAAGACACAGCAACAACCACCCAGCCCACACTCTAAAGTGGACGTGTGAAAGACACTGCAAAAAGCACCCAATCCACACTGTAAAGTGGATATGTGAAAGACAGAGCAAAAAGCACCCAGCCCACATTGTAAAGTGGACATGTGAAAGACACAGCAAAAAGCACCCAGCCCACACTGTAAAGTGGACATGTGAAAGAGACAGCAAAAAGCACGCAGCCCAAACAGTAAAGTGGACGTGTGAAAGACACAGCAAAAAGCACCCAGCCCACACTGTAAAGTGGACGTGAGAAAGGCACAGCAACAACCACCCAGCCCACACTGTAAAGTGGACATGTGAAAGACTCAGCAAAAAGCACCCAGCCCACACTGTAAAGTGGACGTGAGAAAGACACAGCAACAAGCACCCAGCCCACACTGTAAAGTGGACATGTGAAAGACACAGCAAAAAGCACCCAGCCCACATTGTAAAGTGGACATGTGAAAGACACAGCAAAAAGCACCAAGCCCACACTGTAAAGTGGACGTGTGAAAGACACAGCAAAAAGCACCCAGCCCATACTGTAAAGTGGACGTGTGAAAGACACAGCAAAAAGCACCCATCCCACACTGTAAAGTGGACATGTGAAAGACACAGCAAAAAGCACCCAGCCCGCACTGTAAAGTGGACATGTGAAAGACACAGCAAAAAGCACGCAGCCCACACTGTAAAGTGGACGTGTGAAAGACACTGCAAAAAGCACCCAGCCCACACTGTAAAGTGGACATGTGAAAGACACAGCAAAAAGCACCCAGCCCACACTGTAAAGTGGACATGTGAAAGGCACAGGAAAAAGCACCCAGCCCACATTGTAAAGTGGACATGTGAAAGACACAGCAAAAAGCACCCAGCCCACATTGTAAAGTGGACATGTGAAAGACACAGCAAAAAGCACCCAGCCCACACTGTAAAGTGGACGTGTAAAAGACACAGCAAAAAGCACCCAGCCCATACTGTAAAGTGGACGTGTGAAAGACACAGCAAAAAGCACCCAGCCCACACTGTAAAGTGGACATGTGAAAGCCACAGCAAAAAGCACCCAGCCCGCACTGTAAAGTGGACATGTGAAAGACACAGCAAAAAGCACGCAGCCCACACTGTAAAGTGGACGTGTGAAAGACACAGCAAAAAGCACCCAGCCCACACTGTAAAGTGGACGTGTGAAAGACACAGCAAAAAGCACCCAGCCCACACTGTAAAGTGGACATGTGAAAGACACAGCAAAAAGCACCCAGCCCATACTGTAAAGTGGACGTGTGAAAGACACAGCAAAAAGCACCCAGCCCACACTGTAAAGTGGACATGTGAAAGCCACAGCAAAAAGCACCCAGCCCGCACTGTAAAGTGGACATGTGAAAGACACAGCAAAAAGCACTCAGCCCACACTGTAAAGTGGACGTGTGAAAGACACAGCAAAAAGCACCCAGCCCACACTGTAAAGTGGAGGTGTGAAAGGCACAGCAAAAAGCACCCAGCCCACACTGTAAAGTGGACATGTGAAAGACACAGCAAAAATAACACAGCCCACACTGTAAAGTGGACATGTGAAAGACACTGTAAAAAGCACCCAGCCCACACTGTAAAGTGGACATGTGAAAGACACAACAAAAATCACCCAGCCGACACTGTAAAGTGGACATGTTAAAGACACAGCAAAAAGCACCCAGCCCACACTGTAAAGTGGACGTGTGAAAGACACTGCAAAAAGCACACAGCCCACACTGTAAAGTTGACGTGTGAAAGACACAGCAAAAAGCACCCAGCCCACACTGTAAAGTGGACGTGAGAAAGACACAGCAACAACCACCCAGCCCACACTGTAAAGTGGACATGTGAAAGGCACAGCAAAAAGCACCCAGCCCACATTGTAATGTGGACATGTGAAAGACACAGCAAAAAGCACGCAGCCCACACTCTAAAGTGGACGTGTGATAGACACTGCAAAAAGCACCCAGCCCACACTGTAAAGTGGACATGTGAAAGACACAGCAAAAAGCACCCAGCCCACACTGTAAAGTGGACGTGTGAAAGACACAGCAAAAAGCACCCAGCCCACACTGTAAAGTGGACATGTGAAAGACACAGCAAAAAGCACCCAGCCCACACTGTAAAGTGGACGTGTGAAAGACACTGCAAAAAGCACCCAGCCCACACTATAAAGTGGACATGTGAAAGACACAGCAAAAAGCACCCAGCCACACTGTAAAGTTGACGTTTGAAAGACACTGCAAAAAGCACCCAACCCACACTGTAAAGTGGATATGTGAAAGATACTGCAAAAAGCACCCACCCCACACTGTAAAGTGGACGTGTGAAAGACAAAGCAAAAAGCACCCAGCCCACACTGTAAAGTGGACGTGTGAAAGACACAGCAAAAAGCACCCAGCCCATACTGTAAAGTGGACGTGTAAAAGACACAGCAAAAAGCACCCAGCCCACACTGTAAAGTGGACGTGTGAAAGACACAGCAAAAAGCACCCACCCCACACTGTAAAGTGGACGTGTGAAAGACACAGCAAAAAGCACACAGCCCACACTGTAAAGTGGACGTGTGAAAGACACAGCAAAAAGCACCCAGCCCACACTGTAAAGTGGACGTGAGAAAGACACAGCAACAACCACCCAGCCGACACTGTAAAGTGGACATGTTAAAGACACCGCAAAAAGCACCCAGCCCACACTGTAAAGTGGACATGTGAAAGACACAGCAAAAGGCACCCAGCCCACACTGTAAAGTGGACGTGAGAAAGACACAGCAACAAGCACACAGCCCACACGGTAAAGTGGACATGTGAAAGACACAGCAAAAAGCACCCAGCCCACATTGTAAAGTGGACATGTGAAAGACACAGCAAAAAGCACCCAGCCCACATGGTAAAGTAGACGTGTGAAAGACACTGAAAAAAGCAGCCAGCCCACACTGTAAAGTGGACGTGTTAAAGACACTGCAAAAAGCACCCAGCCAACACTGTAAAGTGGACATGTGAAAGACACAGCAAAAAGCACCCAGCCCACATTGTAAAGTGGACATGTGAAAGACACAGCAAAAAGCACCCAGCCCACACTGTAAAGTGGACGTGTGAAAGACACAGCAAAAAGCACCCAGCCCACACTGTAAAGTGGACATGTGAAAGACACAGCAAAAAGCACCCTGCCCACAGTGTAAAGTGGACGTGTGAAGGACACTGCAAAAAGCACCCAGCCCACACTATGAAGTGGACATGTGAAAGACACAGAAAAAAGCACCCAGCCCACACTGTAAAGTGGACGTGTGAAAGACACTGCAAAAAGCACCCAGCCCACACTGTAAAGTGGACATGTGAAAGACACAGCAAAAAGCACCCAGCCCACACTGTAAAGTGGACATGTGAAAGGCACAGGAAAAAGCACCCAGCCCACATTGTAAAGTGGACATGTGAAAGACACAGCAAAAAGCACCCAGCCCACATTGTAAAGTGGACATGTGAAAGACACAGCAAAAAGCACCCAGCCCACACTGTAAAGTGGACGTGTAAAAGACACAGCAAAAAGCACCCAGCCCATACTGTAAAGTGGACGTGTGAAAGACACAGCAAAAAGCACCCAGCCCACACTGTAAAGTGGACATGTGAAAGCCACAGCAAAAAGCACCCAGCCCGCACTGTAAAGTGGACATGTGAAAGACACAGCAAAAAGCACGCAGCCCACACTGTAAAGTGGACGTGTGAAAGACACAGCAAAAAGCACCCAGCCCACACTGTAAAGTGGACGTGTGAAAGACACAGCAAAAAGCACCCAGCCCACACTGTAAAGTGGACATGTGAAAGACACAGCAAAAAGCACCCAGCCCATACTGTAAAGTGGACGTGTGAAAGACACAGCAAAAAGCACCCAGCCCACACTGTAAAGTGGACATGTGAAAGCCACAGCAAAAAGCACCCAGCCCGCACTGTAAAGTGGACATGTGAAAGACACAGCAAAAAGCACGCAGCCCACACTGTAAAGTGGACGTGTGAAAGACACAGCAAAAAGCACCCAGCCCACACTGTAAAGTGGAGGTGTGAAAGGCACAGCAAAAAGCACCCAGCCCACACTGTAAAGTGGACATGTGAAAGACACAGCAAAAATAACACAGCCCACACTGTAAAGTGGACATGTGAAAGACACTGTAAAAAGCACCCAGCCCACACTGTAAAGTGGACATGTGAAAGACACAACAAAAATCACCCAGCCGACACTGTAAAGTGGACATGTTAAAGACACAGCAAAAAGCACCCAGCCCACACTGTAAAGTGGACGTGTGAAAGACACTGCAAAAAGCACACAGCCCACACTGTAAAGTTGACGTGTGAAAGACACAGCAAAAAGCACCCAGCCCACACTGTAAAGTGGACGTGAGAAAGACACAGCAACAACCACCCAGCCCACACTGTAAAGTGGACATGTGAAAGGCACAGCAAAAAGCACCCAGCCCACATTGTAATGTGGACATGTGAAAGACACAGCAAAAAGCACGCAGCCCACACTCTAAAGTGGACGTGTGATAGACACTGCAAAAAGCACCCAGCCCACACTGTAAAGTGGACATGTGAAAGACACAGCAAAAAGCACCCAGCCCACACTGTAAAGTGGACGTGTGAAAGACACAGCAAAAAGCACCCAGCCCACACTGTAAAGTGGACATGTGAAAGACACAGCAAAAAGCACCCAGCCCACACTGTAAAGTGGACGTGTGAAAGACACTGCAAAAAGCACCCAGCCCACACTATAAAGTGGACATGTGAAAGACACAGCAAAAAGCACCCAGCCACACTGTAAAGTGGACGTTTGAAAGACACTGCAAAAAGCACCCAACCCACACTGTAAAGTGGATATGTGAAAGATACTGCAAAAAGCACCCACCCCACACTGTAAAGTGGACGTGTGAAAGACAAAGCAAAAAGCACCCAGCCCACACTGTAAAGTGGACGTGTGAAAGACACAGCAAAAAGCACCCAGCCCATACTGTAAAGTGGACGTGTAAAAGACACAGCAAAAAGCACCCAGCCCACACTGTAAAGTGGACGTGTGAAAGACACAGCAAAAAGCACCCACCCCACACTGTAAAGTGGACGTGTGAAAGACACAGCAAAAAGCACACAGCCCACACTGTAAAGTGGACGTGTGAAAGACACAGCAAAAAGCACCCAGCCCACACTGTAAAGTGGACGTGAGAAAGACACAGCAACAACCACCCAGCCGACACTGTAAAGTGGACATGTTAAAGACACCGCAAAAAGCACCCAGCCCACACTGTAAAGTGGACATGTGAAAGACACAGCAAAAGGCACCCAGCCCACACTGTAAAGTGGACGTGAGAAAGACACAGCAACAAGCACACAGCCCACACGGTAAAGTGGACATGTGAAAGACACAGCAAAAAGCACCCAGCCCACATTGTAAAGTGGACATGTGAAAGACACAGCAAAAAGCACCCAGCCCACATGGTAAAGTAGACGTGTGAAAGACACTGAAAAAAGCACCCAGCCCACACTGTAAAGTGGACGTGTTAAAGACACTGCAAAAAGCACCCAGCCAACACTGTAAAGTGGACATGTGAAAGACACAGCAAAAAGCACCCAGCCCACATTGTAAAGTGGACATGTGAAAGACACAGCAAAAAGCACCCAGCCCACACTGTAAAGTGGACGTGTGAAAGACACAGCAAAAAGCACCCAGCCCACACTGTAAAGTGGACATGTGAAAGACACAGCAAAAAGCACCCTGCCCACAGTGTAAAGTGGACGTGTGAAGGACACTGCAAAAAGCACCCAGCCCACACTATGAAGTGGACATGTGAAAGACACAGAAAAAAGCACCCAGCCCACACTGTAAAGTGGACGTGTGAAAGACACTGCAAAAAGCACCCAGCCCACACTGTAAAGTGGACATGTGAAAGACACAGCAAAAAGCACGCAGCCCACACTGTAAAGTGGACGTGTGAAAGACACTGCAAAAAGCACCCAGCCCACACTGTAAAGTGGACATGTGAAAGACACAGCAAAAAGCACGCAGCCCACACTGTAAAGTGGACGTGTGAAAGACACAGCAAAAAGCACCCAGCCCACACTGTAAAGTGGACATGAGAAAGACACAGCAACAACCACCCAGCCCACACTGTAAAGTGGACATGTGAAAGGCACAGGAAAAAGCACCCAGCCCACATTGTAAAGTGGACATGTGAAAGACACAGCAAAAGGCACACAGCTCACACTGTAAAGTGGACAAGTGAAAGACACAGCAAAAAGCACCTAGCCCACACTGTAAAGTTGACATGTGAAAGACACAGCAAAAAGCACCCAGCCCACACTGTAAAGTGGACGTGTGAAAGGCACTGCAAAAAGCACCCAGCCCACACTCTAAAGTGGACATGTGAAAGACACAGCAAAAAGCACCCAGCCCACACTGTAAAGTGGACGTGAGAAAGACACAGCAACAAGCACACAGCCCACACTCTAAAGTGGACATGTGAAAGACACAGCAAAAAGCACCCAGCCCACATTGTAAAGTGGACATGTGAAAGACACAGCAAAAAGCACCCAGCCCACACTGTAAAGTGGACGTGTAAAAGACACAGCAAAAAGCACCCAGCCCACACTGTAAAGTGGACATGTGAAAGCCACAGCAAAAAGCACCCAGCCCGCACTGTAAAGTGGACATGTGAAAGACACAGCAAAAAGCACGCAGCCCACACTGTAAAGTGGACGTGTGAAAGACACAGCAAAAAGCACCCAGCCCACACTGTAAAGTGGACGTGTGAAAGACACAGCAAAAAGCACCCAGCCCACACTGTAAAGTGGACATGTGAAAGACACAGCAAAAAGCACCCAGCCCATACTGTAAAGTGGACGTGTGAAAGACACAGCAAAAAGCACCCAGCCCACACTGTAAAGTGGACATGTGAAAGCCACAGCAAAAAGCACCCAGCCCGCACTGTAAAGTGGACATGTGAAAGACACAGCAAAAAGCACGCAGCCCACACTGTAAAGTGGACGTGTGAAAGACACAGCAAAAAGAACCCAGCCCACACTGTAAAGTGGAGGTGTGAAAGACACAGCAAAAAGCACCCAGCCCACACTGTAAAGTGGACATGTGAAAGACACAGCAAAAATAACACAGCCCACACTGTAAAGTGGACATGTGAAAGACACTGTAAAAAGCACCCAGCCCACACTGTAAAGTGGACATGTGAAAGACACAACAAAAATCACCCAGCCGACACTGTAAAGTGGACATGTTAAAGACACAGCAAAAAGCACCCAGCCCACACTGTAAAGTGGACGTGTGAAAGACACTGCAAAAAGCACACAGCCCACACTGTAAAGTTGACGTGTGAAAGACACAGCAAAAAGCACCCAGCCCACACTGTAAAGTGGACGTGAGAAAGACACAGCAACAACCACCCAGCCCACACTGTAAAGTGGACATGTGAAAGGCACAGCAAAAAGCACCCAGCCCACATTGTAATGTGGACATGTGAAAGACACAGCAAAAAGCACGCAGCCCACACTCTAAAGTGGACGTGTGATAGACACTGCAAAAAGCACCCAGCCCACACTGTAAAGTGGACATGTGAAAGACACAGCAAAAAGCACCCAGCCCACACTGTAAAGTGGACGTGTGAAAGACACAGCAAAAAGCACCCAGCCCACACTGTAAAGTGGACATGTGAAAGACACAGCAAAAAGCACCCAGCCCACACTGTAAAGTGGACGTGTGAAAGACACTGCAAAAAGCACCCAGCCCACACTATAAAGTGGACATGTGAAAGACACAGCAAAAAGCACCCAGCCACACTGTAAAGTGGACGTTTGAAAGACACTGCAAAAAGCACCCAACCCACACTGTAAAGTGGATATGTGAAAGATACTGCAAAAAGCACACACCCCACACTGTAAAGTGGACGTGTGAAAGACAAAGCAAAAAGCACCCAGCCCACACTGTAAAGTGGACGTGTGAAAGACACAGCAAAAAGCACCCAGCCCATACTGTAAAGTGGACGTGTAAAAGACACAGCAAAAAGCACCCAGCCCACACTGTAAAGTGGACGTGTGAAAGACACAGCAAAAAGCACCCACCCCACACTGTAAAGTGGACGTGTGAAAGACACAGCAAAAAGCACACAGCCCACACTGTAAAGTGGACGTGTGAAAGACACAGCAAAAAGCACCCAGCCCACACTGTAAAGTGGACGTGAGAAAGACACAGCAACAACCACCCAGCCGACACTGTAAAGTGGACATGTTAAAGACACCGCAAAAAGCACCCAGCCCACACTGTAAAGTGGACATGTGAAAGACACAGCAAAAGGCACCCAGCCCACACTGTGAAGTGGACGTGAGAAAGACACAGCAACAAGCACACAGCCCACACTGTAAAGTGGACATGTGAAAGACACAGCAAAAAGCACCCAGCCCACATTGTAAAGTGGACATGTGAAAGACACAGCAAAAAGCACCCAGCCCACATGGTAAAGTAGACGTGTGAAAGACACTGAAAAAAGCACCCAGCCCACACTGTAAAGTGGACGTGTTAAAGACACTGCAAAAAGCACCCAGCCAACACTGTAAAGTGGACATGTGAAAGACACAGCAAAAAGCACCCAGCCCACATTGTAAAGTGGACATGTGAAAGACACAGCAAAAAGCACCCAGCCCACACTGTAAAGTGGAGGTGTGAAAGACACAGCAAAAAGCACCCAGCCCACACTGTAAAGTGGACATGTGAAAGACACAGCAAAAAGCACCCTGCCCACACTGTAAAGTGGACGTGTGAAGGATACTGCAAAAAGCACCCAGCCCACACTATGAAGTGGACATGTGAAAGACACAGAAAAAAGCACCCAGCCCACACTGTAAAGTGGACGTGTGAAAGACACTGCAAAAAGCACCCAGCCCACACTGTAAAGTGGATATGTGAAAGACACAGCAAAAAGCACCCACCCCACACTGTAAAGTGGACGTGTGAAAGACACAGCAAAAAGAACCCAGCCCACACTGTAAAGTGGACGTGTGAAAGACACAGCAAAAAGCACCCAGCCCATACTGTAAAGTGGACGTGTGAAAGACACAGCAAAAAGCACTCAGCCCACACTGTAAAGTGGACGTGTGAAAACACAGCAAAATCACCCACCCCACACTGTAAAGTGGACGTGTGAAAGACACAGCAAAAAGCACCCAGCCCACACTGTAAAGTGGACGTGTGAAAGACACAGCAAAAAGCACCCAGCCCACACTGTAAAGTGGACGTGTGAAAGACACTGAAAAATGCACCCAGCCCACACTGTAAAGTGGACGTGTGAAAGACACTGCAAAAAGCACCCAGCCAACACTGTAAAGTGGACGTGTGAAAGACACTGCAAAAAGCATCCAGCCAACACTGTAAAGTGGACGTGAGAAAGACACAGCAACAAGCACCCAGCCCACAATGTAAAGTGGACATGTGAAAGACACAGCAAAAAGCACCCAGCCCACATTGTAAAGTGGACATGTGAAAGACACAGCAAAAAGCACCCAGCCCACACTGTAAAGTGGGCGTTTGAAAGACACAGCAAAAAGCACCCAGCCCATACTGTAAAGTGGACGTGTGAAAGACACAGCAAAAAGCACCCAGCCCACACTGTAAAGTGGACATGTGAAAGACACAGCAAAAAGCACCCAGCCCGCACTGTAAAGTGGACATGTGAAAGACACAGCAAAAAAGCACGCAGCCCACACTGTAAAGTGGACGTGTGAAAGACACTGCAAAAATCACCCAGCCCACACTGTAAAGTGGACATGTGAAAGACACAGCAAAAACACCCAGCCCACACTGTAAAGTGGACGTGTGAAAGACACAGCAAAAAGCACCCAGCCCACACTGTAAAGTGGACATGTGAAAGACACAGCAAAAAGCACCCACCCCACACTGTAAAGTGGACGTGTGAAAGACACTGAAAAAAGCACCCAGCCCACACTATGAAGTGGACATGTGAAAGACCCAGCAAAAAGCACCCAGCCCACACTGTAAAGTGGACGTGTGAAAGACACTGCAAAAAGAACCCAACCCACACTGTAAAGTGGATATGTGAAAGACACAGCAAAAAGCACCCACCCCACACTGTAAAGTGGACGTGTGAAAGACACAGCAAAAAGCACCCAGGCCACACTGTAAAGTGGACGTGTGAAAGACACAGCAAAAAGCACCCAGCCCATACTGTAAAGTGGACGTGTGAAAGACACAGCAAAAAGCACCCAGCCCATGCTGTAAAGTGTACTTGTGAAAGACACAGCAAAAAGCACCCACCCCACACTGTAAAGTGGACGTGTGAAAGACACAGCAAAAAGCACCCAGCCCACACTGTAAACTGGACGTGTGAAAGACACAGCAAAAAGCACCCAGCCCACACTGTAAAGTAGAAATGTGAAAGACACAGCAAAAAGCACCCAGCCCACACTGTAAAGTGGACGTGTGAAAGACACTGAAAAAAGCACCCAGCCCACACTGTAAAGTGGATATGTGAAAGATACAGCAAAAAGCACCCACCCCACACTGTAAAGTGGACGTGTGAAAGACAAAGCAAAAAGCACCCAGCCCACACTGTAAAGTGGACGTGTGAAAGACACAGCAAAAAGCACCCAGCCCATACTGTAAAGTGGACGTGTAAAAGACACAGCAAAAAGCACCCAGCCCACACTGTAAAGTGGACGTGTGAAAGACACAGCAAAAAGCACCCACCCCACACTGTAAAGTGGACGTGTGAAAGACACAGCAAAAAGCACACAGCCCACACTGTAAAGTGGACGTGTGAAAGACACAGCAAAAAGCACCCAGCCCACACTGTAAAGTGGACGTGAGAAAGACACAGCAACAACCACCCAGCCGACACTGTAAAGTGGACATGTTAAAGACACAGCAAAAAGCACCCAGCCCACACTGCAAAGTGGACATGTGAAAGACACAGCAAAAGGCACCCAGCCCACACTGTAAAGTGGACGTGAGAAAGACACAGCAACAAGCACACAGCCCACACTGTAAAGTGGACATGTGAAAGACACAGCAAAAAGCACCCAGCCCACATTGTAAAGTGGACATGTGAAAGACACAGCAAAAAGCACCCAGCCCACATGGTAAAGTAGACGTGTGAAAGACACTGAAAAAAGCACCCAGCCCACACTGTAAAGTGGACGTGTGAAAGACACTGAAAAAAGCACCCAGCCAACACTGTTGAGTGGACATGTGAAAGACACAGCAAAAAGCACCCAGCCCACATTGTAAAGTGGACATGTGAAAGACAGAGCAAAAAGCACCCAGCCCACACTGTAAAGTGGACGTGTGAAAGACACAGCAAAAAGCACCCAGCCCACACTGTAAAGTGGACATGTGAAAGACACAGCAAAAAGCACCCTGCCCACACTGTAAAGTGGACGTGTGAAGGACACTGCAAAAAGCACCCAGCCCACACTATGAAGTGGACATGTGAAAGACACAGAAAAAAGCACCCAGCCCACACTGTAAAGTGGACGTGTGAAAGACACTGCAAAAAGCACCCAGCCCACACTGTAAAGTGGATATGTGAAAGACACAGCAAAAAGCACCCACCCCACACTGTAAAGTGGACGTGTGAAAGACACAGCAAAAAGAACCCAGCCCACACTGTAAAGTGGACGTGTGAAAGACACAGCAAAAAGCACCCAGCCCATACTGTAAAGTGGACGTGTGAAAGACACAGCAAAAAGCACTCAGCCCACACTGTAAAGTGGACGTGTGAAAACACAGCAAAATCACCCACCCCACACTGTAAAGTGGACGTGTGAAAGACACAGCAAAAAGCACCCAGCCCACACTGTAAAGTGGACGTGTGAAAGACACAGCAAAAAGCACCCACCCCACACTGTAAAGTGGACGTGTGAAAGACACAGCAAAAAGCACCCAGCCCACACTGTAAACTGGACGTGTGAAAGACACAGCAAAAAGCACCCAGCCCACACTGTAAAGTAGAAATGTGAAAGACACAGCAAAAAGCACCCAGCCCACACTGTAAAGTGGACGTGTGAAAGACACTGAAAAAAGCACCCAGCCCACACTGTAAAGTGGATATGTGAAAGATACAGCAAAAAGCACCCACCCCACACTGTAAAGTGGACGTGTGAAAGACAAAGCAAAAAGCACCCAGCCCACACTGTAAAGTGGACGTGTGAAAGACACAGCAAAAAGCACCCAGCCCATACTGTAAAGTGGACGTGTGAAAGACACTGCAAAAAGCGCCCAGCCCACACTGTAAAGTGGACATGTGAAAGACACAGCAAAAAGCACCCAGCCCACACTGTAAACTGGACGTGTGAAAGACACAGCAAAAAGCACCCAGCCCACACTGTAAAGTAGAAATGTGAAAGACACAGCAAAAAGCACCCAGCCCACACTGTAAAGTGGACGTGTGAAAGACACTGAAAAAAGCACCCAGCCCACACTGTAAAATGGATATGTGAAAGATACAGCAAAAAGCACCCACCCCACACTGTAAAGTGGACGTGTGAAAGACAAAGCAAAAAGCACCCAGCCCACACTGTAAAGTGGACGTGTGAAAGACACAGCAAAAAGCACCCAGCCCATACTGTAAAGTGGACGTGTAAAAGACACAGCAAAAAGCACCCAGCCCACACTGTAAAGTGGACGTGTGAAAGACACAGCAAAAAGCACCCACCCCACACTGTAAAGTGGACGTGTGAAAGACACAGCAAAAAGCACACAGCCCACACTGTAAAGTGGACGTGTGAAAGACACAGCAAAAAGCACCCAGCCCACACTGTAAAGTGGACGTGAGAAAGACACAGCAACAACCACCCAGCCGACACTGTAAAGTGGACATGTTAAAGACACAGCAAAAAGCACCCAGCCCACACTGCAAAGTGGACATGTGAAAGACACAGCAAAAGGCACCCAGCCCACACTGTAAAGTGGACGTG
This sequence comes from Eledone cirrhosa, assembly GCA_964016885.1. Taxonomy (NCBI): domain Eukaryota; kingdom Metazoa; phylum Mollusca; class Cephalopoda; order Octopoda; family Eledonidae; genus Eledone; species Eledone cirrhosa. The sequence goes on along the minus strand of OZ024744.1, from coordinate 47,449,477 downwards.
AGAAAGACACAGCAACAAGCACACAGCCCACACTGTAAAGTGGACATGTGAAAGACACAGCAAAAAGCACCCAGCCCACATTGTAAAGTGGACATGTGAAAGACACAGCAAAAAGCACCCAGCCCACATGGTAAAGTAGACGTGTGAAAGACACTGAAAAAAGCACCCAGCCCACACTGTAAAGTGGACGTGTGAAAGACACTGAAAAAAGCACCCAGCCAACACTGTTAAGTGGACATGTGAAAGACACAGCAAAAAGCACCCAGCCCACATTGTAAAGTGGACATGTGAAAGACAGAGCAAAAAGCACCCAGCCCACACTGTAAAGTGGACGTGTGAAAGACACAGCAAAAAGCACCCAGCCCACACTGTAAAGTGGACATGTGAAAGACACAGCAAAAAGCACCCTGCCCACACTGTAAAGTGGACGTGTGAAGGACACTGCAAAAAGCACCCAGCCCACACTATGAAGTGGACATGTGAAAGACACAGAAAAAAGCACCCAGCCCACACTGTAAAGTGGACGTGTGAAAGACACTGCAAAAAGCACCCAGCCCACACTGTAAAGTGGATATGTGAAAGACACAGCAAAAAGCACCCACCCCACACTGTAAAGTGGACGTGTGAAAGACACAGCAAAAAGAACCCAGCCCACACTGTAAAGTGGACGTGTGAAAGACACAGCAAAAAGCACCCAGCCCATACTGTAAAGTGGACGTGTGAAAGACACAGCAAAAAGCACTCAGCCCACACTGTAAAGTGGACGTGTGAAAACACAGCAAAATCACCCACCCCACACTGTAAAGTGGACGTGTGAAAGACACAGCAAAAAGCACCCAGCCCACACTGTAAAGTGGACGTGTGAAAGACACAGCAAAAAGCACCCACCCCACACTGTAAAGTGGACGTGTGAAAGACACAGCAAAAAGCACCCAGCCCACACTGTAAAGTGGACGTGTGAAAGACACTGAAAAAAGCACCCAGCCCACACTGTAAAGTGGACGTGTGAAAGACACTGCAAAAAGCACCCAGCCAACACTGTAAAGTGGACGTGTGAAAGACACTGCAAAAAGCACCCAGCCAACACTGTAAAGTGGACGTGAGAAAGACACAGCAACAAGCACCCAGCCCACAATGTAAAGTGGACATGTGAAAGACACAGCAAAAAGCACCCAGCCCACACTGTAAAGTGGACGTGTGAAAGACACTGCAAAAATCACCCAGCCCACACTGTAAAGTGGACATGTGAAAGACACAGCAAAAACACCCAGCCCACACTGTAAAGTGGACGTGTGAAAGACACAGCAAAAAGCACCCAGCCCACACTGTAAAGTGGACATGTGAAAGACACAGCAAAAATCACCCACCCCACACTGTAAAGTGGACGTGTGAAAGACACTGAAAAAAGCACCCAGCCCACACTATGAAGTGGACATGTGAAAGACACAGCAAAAAGCACCCAGCCCACACTGTAAAGTGGACGTGTGAAAGACACTGCAAAAAGCACCCAACCCACACTGTAAAGTGGATATGTGAAAGACACAGCAAAAAGCACCCACCCCACACTGTAAAGTGGACGTGTGAAAGACACAGCAAAAAGCACCCAGGCCACACTGTAAAGTGGACGTGTGAAAGACACAGCAAAAAGCACCCAGCCCATACTGTAAAGTGGACGTGTGAAAGACACAGCAAAAAGCACCCAGCCCATGCTGTAAAGTGTACTTGTGAAAGACACAGCAAAAAGCACCCACCCCACACTGTAAAGTGGACGTGTGAAAGACACAGCAAAAAGCACCCAGCCCACACTGTAAACTGGACGTGTGAAAGACACAGCAAAAAGCACCCAGCCCACACTGTAAAGTAGAAATGTGAAAGACACAGCAAAAAGCACCCAGCCCACACTGTAAAGTGGACGTGTGAAAGACACTGAAAAAAGCACCCAGCCCACACTGTAAAGTGGACGTGTGAAAGACACTGCAAAAAGCACCCAGCCAACACTGTAAAGTGGACATGTGAAAGACACAGCAAAAACACCCAGCCCACATTGTAAAGTGGACATGTGAAAGACACAGCAAAAAGCACCCAGCCCACACTGTAAAGTGGACGTGTGAAAGACACAGCAAAAAGCACCCAGCCCACACTGTAAAGTGGACATGTGAAAGACACAGCAAAAAGCACCCTGCCCACACTGTAAAGTGGACGTGTGAAGGACACTGCAAAAAGCACCCATCCCACACTATGAAGTGGACATGTGAAAGACACAGCAAAAAGCACCCAGCCCACACTGTAAAGTGGACGTGTGAAAGACACTGCAAAAAGCACCCAACCCACACTGTAAAGTGGATATGTGAAAGACACAGCAAAAAGCACCCATCCCACACTGTAAAGTGGACGTGTGAAAGACACAGCAAAAAGCACCCAGCCCACACTGTAAAGTGGACGTGTGAAAGACACAGCAAAAAGCACCCAGCCCACACTGTAAAGTGGACATGTGAAAGACACTGCAAAAGGCACGCAGCCCACACTGTAAAGTGGACATGTGAAAGACACAGCAAAAAGCACCCAGCCCACACTGTAAAGTGGACGTGTGAAAGACACAGCAAAAAGCACCCAACCCACACTGTAAAGTAGACATGTGAAAGACACAGCAAAAAGCACCCAGCCCACACTGTAAAGTGGACATGTGAAAGACACAGCAAAAAGCACCCAGCCCACACTGTAAAGTGGACGTGAGAAAGACACAGCAACAAGCACACAGCCCACACTGTAAAGTGGACGTGTGAAAGACACAGCAAAAAGCACCCAGCCCACATTGTAAAGTGGACATGTGAAAGACACAGCAAAAAGCACCCAGCCCACACTGTAAAGTGGACGTGTGAAAGACACAGCAAAAAGCACCCAGCCCATAGTGTAAAGTGGACGTGTGAAAGACACAGCAAAAAGCACCCAGCCCACACTGTAAAGTGGACATGTGAAAGCCACAGCAAAAAGCACCCAGCCCGCACTGTAAAGTGGACATGTGAAAGACACAGCAAAAAGCACGCAGCCCACACTGTAAAGTGGACGTGTGAAAGACACAGCAAAAAGCACCCAGCCCACACTGTAAAGTGGACATGTGAAAGACACAGTAAAATGCACCCAGCCCACACTGTAAAGTGGACGTGTGAAAGACACTGCAAAAAGCACCCAGCCCACACTATAAAGTGGACATGTGAAAGACACAGCAAAAAGCACCCAGCCCACATTGTAACGTGGACGTGTGAAAGACACCGCAAAAAGCACCCACCCCACACTGTAAAGTGGACGTGTGAAAGACACAGCAAAAAGCACCCAGCCCACACTGTAAAGTGGACATGTGAAAGACACTGCAAAAGGCACCCAGCCCACACTGTAAACTGGACATGTGAAAGACACAGCAAAAAGCACCCAGCCCATACTGTAAAGTGGACGTGTGAAAGACACAGCAAAAAGCACCCAGCCCACACTGTAAAGTGGACATGTGAAAGACACAGCAAAAAGCACCCAGCCCACACTGTAAAGTGGACGTGTGAAAGACACTGAAAAAAGCACCCAGCCCACACTATAAAGTGGACATGTGAAAGACACAGCAAAAAGCACCCAGCCCACACTGTAAAGTGGACATGTGAAAGACACAGCAAAAAGCACCCAGCCCACACTGTAAAGTGGACATGTGAAAGACACAGCAAAAAGCACCCAGCCCACACTGTAAAGTGGACGTGTGAAAGACAGTGTAAAAAGCACCCAGCCCACACTGTAAAGTTGACATGTGAAAGACACAGCAAAAATCACCCAGCCGACACTGTAAAGTGGACATGTTAAAGACACAGCAAAAAGCACCCAGCCCACACTGTAAAGTGGACATGTGAAAGACACTGCAAAAAGCACACAGCCCACACTGTAAAGTGGACATGTGAAAGACATAGCAAAAAGCACCCAGCCCACACTGTAAAGTGGACATGAGAAAGACACAGCAACAACTACCCAGCCCACACTGTAAAGTGGACATGTGAAAGGCACAGCAAAAAGCACCCAGCCCACATTGTAAAGTGGACATCTGAAAGACACAGCAAAAAGCACACAGCCCACACTGTAAAATGGACAAGTGAAAGACACAGCAAAAGCACCCAAACCACACTGTAAAGTGGACATATGAAAGACACAGCAAAAAGCACCCAGCCCACATTGTAAAGTGGACATGTGAAAGACACTGTAAAAAGCACCCAGCCCACACTGTAAAGTGGACATGTGAAAGACACAACAAAAATCACCCAGCCGACACTGTAAAGTGGACGTGTGAAAGACACAGCAAAAAGCACCCAGCCCACACTGTAAATTAGACATGTGAAAGACACAGCAAAAACACCCAGCCCACATTGTAAAGTGGACATGTGAAAGACACAGCAAAAAGCACCCAGCCCACACAGTAAAGTGGACGTGTGAAAGACACAGCAAAAAGCACCCAGCCCACACTGTAAAGTGGACATGTGAAAGACACAGCAAAAAGCACCCTGCCCACACTGTAAAGTGGACATGTGAAGGACACTGCAAAAAGCACCCAGCCCACACTATGAAGTGGACATGTGAAAGACACAGCAAAAAGCACCCAGCCCACACTGTAAAGTGGACGTGTGAAAGACACTGCAAAAAGCACCCAACCCACACTGTAAAGTGGATATGTGAAAGACACAACAAAAAGGACCCACCCCACACTGTAAAGTGGACGTGTGAAAGACACAGCAAAAAAGCACCCAGCCCACACTGTAAAGCGGACGTGTGAAAGACACAGCAAAAAGCACCCAGCCCATACTGTAAAGTGGCCGTGTGAAAGACACAGCAAAAAGCACCCAGCCCACACTGTAAAGTGGACGTGTGAAAGACACAGCAAAAAGCACCCACCCCACACTGTAAAGTGGACGCGTGAAAGACACTGAAAAAAGCACCCAGCCCACACTGTAAAGTGGACGTGTGAAAGACACAGCAAAAAGCACCCAGCCCACACTGTAAAGTGGACATGTGAAAGACACTGCAAAAGGCACCCAGCCCACACTGTAAAGTGGACATGTGAAAGACACAGCAAAAAGCACCCAGCCCACACTGTAAAGTGGACGTGTGAAAGACACAGCAAAAAGCACCCAGCCCACACTGTAAAGTAGACATGTGAAAGACACAGCAAAAAGCACCCAGCCCACACTGTAAAGTGGACATGTGAAAGACACAGCAAAAAGCACCCAGCCCACACTGTAAAGTGGACGTGAGAAAGACACAGCAACAAGCACACAGCCCACACTGTAAAGTGGACATGTGAAAGACGCAGCAAAAAGCACCCAGCCCACATTGTAAAGTGGACATGTGAAAGACACAGCAAAAAGCACCCAGCCCACACTGTAAAGTGGACGTGTGAAAGACACAGCAAAAAGCACACAGCCCATACTGTAAAGTGGACGTGTGAAAGACACAGCAAAAAGCACCCAGCTCACACTGTAAAGTGGACATGTGAAAGCCACAGCAAAAAGCACCCAGCCCGCACTGTAAAGTGCACATGTGAAAGACACAGCAAAAAGCACGCAGCCCACACTCTAAAGTGGACGTGTGAAAGACACAGCAAAAAGCACCCAGCCCACACTGTAAAGTGGACGTGTGAAAGACACAGCAAAAAGCACCCAGCCCACACTGTAAAGTGGACATGTGAAAGACACAGCAAAAAGCACCCAGCCCACACTGTAAAGTGGACGTGTGAAAGACACTGCAAAAAGCACCCAGCCCACACTATAAAGTGGACATGTGAAAGACACAGCAAAAATCACCCAGCCCACATTGTAACGTGGACGTGTGAAAGACACTGCAAAAAGCACCCAATCCACACTGTAAAGTGGATATGTGAAAGACAGAGCAAAAAGCACCCACCCCACACTGTAAAGTGGACGTGTGAAAGACACAGCAAAAAGCAGCCAGCCCACACTGTAAAGTGGACGTGTGAAAGACACAGCAAAAAGCACCCAGCCCACACTGTAAAGTGGACGTGTGAAAGACACCGCAAAAAGCACCCACCCCACACTGTAAAGTGGACGTGTGAAAGACACAGCAAAAAGCACCCAGCCCACATTGTAAAGTGGACATGTGAAAGACACTGCAAAAGGCACCCAGCCCACACTGTAAACTGGACATGTGAAAGACACAGCAAAAAGCACCCAGCCCATACTGTAAAGTGGACGTGTGAAAGACACAGCAAAAAGCACCCAGCCCACACTGTAAAGTGGACATGTGAAAGACACAGCAAAAAGCACCCAGCCCACACTGTAAAGTGGACGTGTGAAAGACACTGAAAAAAGCACCCAGCCCACACTATAAAGTGGACATGTGAAAGACACAGCAAAAAGCACCCAGCCTACACTGTAAAGTGGACATGTGAAAGACACAGCAAAAAGCACCCAGCCCACACTGTAAAGTGGACATGTGAAAGACACAGCAAAAAGCACCCTGCCCACACTGTAAAGTGGACGTGTGAAAGACAGTGTAAAAAGCACCCAGCCCACACTGTAAAGTGGACATGTGAAAGACACAGCAAAAATCACCCAGCCGACACTGTAAAGTGGACATGTTAAAGACACAGCAAAAAGCACCCAGCCCACACTGTAAAGTGGACATGTGAAAGACACTGCATAAAGCACACAGCCCACACTGTAAAGTGGACATGTGAAAGACATAGCAAAAAGCACCCAGCCCACACTGTAAAGTGGACGTGAGAAAGACACAGCAACAACTACCCAGCCCACACTGTAAAGTGGACATGTGAAAGGCACAGCAAAAAGCACCCAGCCCACATTGTAAAGTGGACATGTGAAAGACACAGCAAAAAGCACACAGCCCACACTGTAAAATGGAGAAGTGAAAGACACAGCAAAAGCACCCAAACCACACTGTAAAGTGGACATGTGAAAGACACAGCAAAAAGCACCCAGCCCACACTGTAAAGTGGACGTGTGAAAGACACTGCAAAAAGCACCCAGCCCACACTGTAAAGTGGACGTGTGAAAGACACAGCAAAAAGCACCCAGCCCACACTGTAAAGTGGACATGTGAAAGACACAGCAAAAAGAACACAGCCCACACTGTAAAGTGGACATGTGAAAGACACTGTAAAAAGCACCCAGCCCACACTGTAAAGTGGACATGTGAAAGACACAGCAAAAAGCACCCAGCCCACATTGTAACGTGGACGTGTGAAAGACACTGCAAAAAGCACCCAATCCACATTGTAAAGTGGATATGTGAAAGACAGAGCAAAAAGCACCCACCCCACACTGTAAAGTGGACGTGTGAAAGACACAGCAAAAAGCAGCCAGCCCACACTGTAAAGTGGACGTGTGAAAGACACAGCAAAAAGCACCCAGCCCACACTGTAAAGTGGACGTGTGAAAGACATTGCAAAAAGCACCCAGCCCACACTGTAAAGTGGACATGTGAAAGACACAGCAAAAAGCACCAAGCCCACACTGTAAAGTGGACATGTGAAAGACACAGCAAAAAGCACCCAGCCCACACTGTAAAGTGGACATGTGAAAGACACAGCAAAAAGCACCCAGCCCACATTGTAAAGTGGACATGTGAAAGACACAGCAAAAAGCACCCAGCCCACATTGTAAAGTGGACATGTGAAAGACACAGCAAAAAGCACCCAGCCCACACTGTAAAGTGGACATGTGAAAGACACAGCAAAAAGCACCCAGCCCACACTGTAAAGTGGACATGTGAAAGACACAGCAAAAAGCACCCAGCCCACACTGTAAAGTGGACATGTGAAAGACACAGCAAAAGCACCCAGCCCACACTGTGAAGTGGACATGTGAAAGACACAGCAAAAAGCACCCAGCCCACACTGTAAAGTGGACATGTGAAAGACACAGCAAAAAGCACCCAGCCCACACTGAAAAGTGGACATGTGAAAGACACTGAAAAAAGCACGCAGCCCACACTGTAAAGTGGACATGTGAAAGACACAGCAAAAAGCACCCAGCCCACACTGTAAAGTGGACGTGAGAAAGACACAGCAACAAGCACCCAGCCCACACTGTAAAGTGGACGTGTGAAAGACACTGAAAAAAGCAGCCAGCCCACACTGTAAAGTGGACATGTGAAAGACACAGTAAAAAGCACCCAGCCCACACTGTAAAGTGGACGTGAGAAATACACAACAAAAAGCACCCAGCCCACACTGTAAAGTGGACGTGTGAAAGACACTGAAAAAAGCACCCAGCCCACACTGTAAAGTGGACATGTGAAAGACACAGCAAAAAGCACCCAGCCCACACTGTAAAGTGGACGTGAGAAAGACACAGCAAAAAGCACCCAGCCCACACTGTGAAGTGGACATGTGAAAGACACAGCAAAAAGCACCCAGCCCACACACTATTAAGTGGACATGTGAAAGACACAGCAAAAAGCACCCAGCCCACACTGAAAAGTGGACATGTGAAAGACACTGAAAAAAGCACGCAGCCCACACTGTAAAGTGGACATGTGAAAGACACAGCAAAAAGCACCCAGCCCACACTGTAAAGTGGACGTGAGAAATACACAACAAAAAGCACCCAGCCCACACTGTAAAGTGGACGTGTGAAAGACACTGAAAAAAGCACCCAGCCCACACTGTAAAGTGGACATGTGAAAGACACAGCAAAAAGCACCCAGCCCACACTGTAAAGTGGACGTGAGAAAGACACAGCAACAAGCACACAGCCCACACTGTAAAGTGGACATGTGAAAGACACAGTAAAAAGCATCCAGCCCACACTGTAAAGTTGACGTTTGAAAGACACTGCAAAAAGCGCCCAGCCCACACTGTAAAGTGGACATGTGAAAGACACAGCAAAAAGCACCCAGCCCACACTGTAAAGTGGACATGTGAAAGACACAGCAAAAAGCACCCAGCCCACACTGTGAAGTGGACATGTGAAAGACACAGCAAAAAGCACCCAGCCCACACTGTAAAGTGGACATGTGAAAGACACAGCAAAAAGCACCCAGCACACACTGTAAAGTGGACATGTGAAAGACACAGCAAAAAGCACCCAGCCCACACTGTAAAGTGGACGTGTGAAAGACACTGCAAGAAGCACACAGCCCACATTGTAAAGTGGACATGTGAAAGACACAGCAAAAAGCACCCAGCCCACATTGTAAAGTGGACATGTGAAAGACACAGCAAAAAGCACCCAGCCCACACTGTAAAGTGGACGTGTGAAAGACACTGCAAAAAACACCCAGCCCACACTATAAAGTGGACATGTGAAAGACACAGCAAAAAGCACCCAGCCCACACTGTAAAGTGGACATATGAAAGACACAGCAAAAAGCACCCAGCCCACACTGTAAAGTGGACATGTGAAAGACACAGCAAAAAGCACCCAGCCCACATTGTAAAGTGGACATGTGAAAGACACAGCAAAAAGCACCCAGCCCACACTATTAAGTGGACATGTGAAAGACACATCAAAAAGCACCCAGCCCACACTGAAAAGTGGACATGTGAAAGACACTGAAAAAAGCACCCAGCCCACACTGTAAAGTGGACGTGTGAAAGACACTGCAAGAAGCATCCAGCCCACACTGTAAAGTGGACATGTGAAAGACACAGCAAAAAGCACCCAGCCCACATTGTAAAGTGGACATGTGAAAGACACAGCAAAAAGCACCCAGCCCACACTGTAAAGTGGACGTGTGAAAGACACAGCAAAAAGCACCCAGCCCACACTGTAAAGTGGACGTGTGAAAGACTCAGCAAAAAGCACCCAGCCCACACTGTAAAGTGGACATGTGAAAGACACAGCAAAAAGCACCCAGCCCACACTGTAAAGTGGACATGTGAAAGACACAGCAAAAAGCACCCAGCCCACACTGTAAAGTGGACGAGTGAAAGACACTGCAAAAAGCACCCAGCCCACACTGTATAGTTGACGTGTGAAAGACACTGCAAAAAGCACACAGCCCACACTGTAAAGTGGACATGTGAAAGACACAGCAAAAAGCACCCAGCCCACACTGTAAAGTTGACGTGTGAAAGACACTGCAAAAAGCACACAGCCCACACTGTAAAGTGGACATGTGAAAGACACAGCAAAAAGCACCCAGCCCATACTGAAAAGTGGACGTGTGAAAGACATTGCAAAAAGCACCCAGCCCACACTGTAAAGTGGACATGTGAAAGACACAGCAAAAAGCACCCAGCCCACACTGTAAAGTGGACATGTGAAAGACACAGCAAAAAGCACCCAGCCCACACTGTAAAGTGGACATGTGAAAGACACAGCAAAAAGCACCCAGCCCACATTGTAAAGTGGACATGTGAAAGACACAGCAAAAAGCACCCAGCCCACATTGTAAAGTGGACATGTGAAAGACACAGCAAAAAGCACCCAGCGCACACTGTAAAGTGGACATGTGAAAGACACAGCAAAAAGCACCCAGCCCACACTGTAAAGTGGACATGTGAAAGACACAGCAAAAAGCACCCAGCCCACACTGTAAAGTGGACATGTGAAAGACACAGCAAAAAGCACCCAGCCCACACTGTAAAGTGGACATGTGAAAGACACAGCAAAAAGCACCCAGCCCACATTGTAAAGTGGACATGTGAAAGACACAGCAAAAAGCACCCAGCCCACAATATTAAGTGGACATGTGAAAGACACATCAAAAAGCACCCAGCCCACACTGAAAAGTGGACATGTGAAAGACACTGAAAAAAGCACCCAGCCCACACTGTAAAGTGGACATGTGAAAGACACAGCAAAAAGCACCCAGCCCACACTGTAAAGTGGACGTGAGAAAGACACAGCAACAAGCACCCAGCCCACACTGTAAAGTGGACGGGTGAAAGACACTGAAAAAAGCACCCAGCCCACACTGTAAAGTGGACATGTGAAAGACACAGCAAAAAGCACCCAGCCCACACTGTAAAGTGGACGTGAGAAATACACAACAAAAAGCACCCAGCCCACACTGTAAAGTGGACGTGTGAAAGACACTGAAAAAAGCACCCAGCCCACACTGTAAAGTGGACATGTGAAAGACACAGCAAAAAGCACCCAGCCCACACTGTAAAGTGGACGTGAGAAAGACACAGCCACAAGCACACAGCCCACACTGTAAAGTGGACATGTGAAAGACACAGTAAAAAGCACCCAGCCCACACTGTAAAGTTGACGTTTGAAAGACACTGCAAAAACCGCCCAGCCCACACTGTAAAGTGGACATGTGAAAGACACTGAAAAAAGCACCCAGCCCACACTGTAAAGTGGACATGTGAAAGACACAGCAAAAAGCACCCAGCCCACACTGTAAAGTGGACGTGAGAAAGACACAGCAACAAGCACCCAGCCCACACTGTAAAGTGGACATGTGAAAGACACAGCAAAAAGCACCCAGCTCACATTGTAAAATGGACATGTGAAAGACACAGCAAAAAGCACCCAGCCCACACTGTAAAGTGGACATGTGAAAGACACAGCAAAAAGCATCCAGCACACACTGTAAAGTGGACATGTGAAAGACACAGCAAAAAGCACCCAGCCCACACTGTAAAGTGGACGTGTGAAAGACACTGCAAGAAGCACACAGCCCACATTGTAAAGTGGACATGTGAAAGACACAGCAAAAAGCACCCAGCCCACATTGTAAAGTGGACATGTGAAAGACACAGCAAAAAGCACCCAGCCCACACTGTAAAGTGGACGTGTGAAAGACACTGCAAAAAACACCCAGCCCACACTATAAAGTGGACATGTGAAAGACACAGCAAAAAGCACCCAGCCCACACTGTAAAGTGGACATATGAAAGACACAGCAAAAAGCACCCAGCCCACACTGTAAAGTGGACGTGTGAAAGACACTGCAAGAAGCATCCAGCCCACACTGTAAAGTGGACATGTGAAAGACACAGCAAAAAGCACCCAGCCCACATTGTAAAGTGGACATGTGAAAGACACAGCAAAAAGCACCCAGCCCACACTGTAAAGTGGACGTGTGAAAGACACAGCAAAAAGCACCCTGCCCACACTGTAAAGTGGACGTGTGAAAGACTCAGCAAAAAGCACCCAGCCCACACTGTAAAGTGGATATGTGAAAGACACAGCAAAAAGCACCCAGCCCACACTGTAAAGTGGACGTGAGAAAGACACAGCAAAAAGCACCCAGCCCACACTGTGAAGTGGACATGTGAAAGACACAGCAAAAAGCACCCAGCCCACACTATTAAGTGGACATGTGAAAGACACAGCAAAAAGCACCCAGCCCACACTGAAAAGTGGACATGTGAAAGACACTGAAAAAAGCACGCAGCCCACACTGTAAAGTGGACATGTGAAAGACACAGCAAAAAGCACCCAGCCCACACTGTAAAGTGGACGTGAGAAATACACAACAAAAAGCACCCAGCCCACACTGTAAAGGGGACGTGTGAAAGACACTGAAAAAAGCACCCAGCCCACACTGTAAAGTGGACATGTGAAAGACACAGCAAAAAGCACCCAGCCCACACTGTAAAGTGGACGTGAGAAAGACACAGCAACAAGCACACAGCCCACACTGTAAAGTGGACATGTGAAAGACACAGTAAAAAGCACCCAGCCCACACTGTAAAGTTAACGTTTGAAAGACACTGCAAAAAGCGCCCAGCCCACACTGTAAAGTGGACATGTGAAAGACACAGCAAAAAGCACCCAGCCCACACTGTAAAGTGGACATGTGAAAGACACAGCAAAAAGCACCCAGCCCACACTGTGAAGTGGACATGTGAAAGACACAGCAAAAAGCACCCAGCCCACACTGTAAAGTGGACATGTGAAAGACACAGCAAAAAGCACCCAGCACACACTGTAAAGTGGACATGTGAAAGACACAGCAAAAAGCACCCAGCCCACACTGTAAAGTGGACGTGTGAAAGACACTGCAAGAAGCACACAGCCCACATTGTAAAGTGGACATGTGAAAGACACAGCAAAAAGCACCCAGCCCACATTGTAAAGTGGACATGTGAAAGACACAGCAAAAAGCACCCAGCCCACACTGTAAAGTGGACGTGTGAAAGACACTGCAAAAAACACCCAGCCCACACTATAAAGTGGACATGTGAAAGACACAGCAAAAAGCACCCAGCCCACACTGTAAAGTGGACATATGAAAGACACAGCAAAAAGCACCCAGCCCACACTGTAAAGTGGACATGTGAAAGACACAGCAAAAAGCACCCAGCCCACATTGTAAAGTGGACATGTGAAAGACACAGCAAAAAGCACCCAGCCCACACTATTAAGTGGACATGTGAAAGACACATCAAAAAGCACCCAGCCCACACTGAAAAGTGGACATGTGAAAGACACTGAAAAAAGCACCCAGCCCACACTGTAAAGTGGACGTGTGAAAGACACTGCAAGAAGCATCCAGCCCACACTGTAAAGTGGACATGTGAAAGACACAGCAAAAAGCACCCAGCCCACATTGTAAAGTGGACATGTGAAAGACACAGCAAAAAGCACCCAGTCCACACTGTAAAGTGGACGTGTGAAAGACACAGCAAAAAGCACCCAGCCCACACTGTAAAGTGGACGTGTGAAAGACTCAGCAAAAAGCACCCAGCCCACACTGTAAAGTGGACATGTGAAAGACACAGCAAAAAGCACCCAGCCCACACTGTAAAGTGGACATGTGAAAGACACAGCAAAAAGCACCCAGCCCACACTGTAAAGTGGACGTGTGAAAGACACTGCAAGAAGCACACACCCCACACTGTAAAGTGGATATGTGAAAGACACAGCAAAAAGCACCCAGCCCACATTGTAAAGTGGACATGTGAAAGACACAGCAAAAAGCACCCAGCCCACACTGTAAAGTGGACGTGTGAAAGACACTGCAAAAAGCACCCAGCCCACACTGTATAGTTGACGTGTGAAAGACACTGCAAAAAGCACACAGCCCACACTGTAAAGTGGACATGTGAAAGACACAGCAAAAAGCACCCAGCCCACACTGTAAAGTTGACGTGTGAAAGACACTGCAAAAAGCACACAGCCCACACTGTAAAGTGGACATGTGAAAGACACAGCAAAAAGCACCCAGCCCATACTGAAAAGTGGACGTGTGAAAGACATTGCAAAAAGCACCCAGCCCACACTGTAAAGTGGACATGTGAAAGACACAGCAAAAAGCACCCAGCCCACACTGTAAAGTGGACATGTGAAAGACACAGCAAAAAGCACCCAGCCCACACTGTAAAGTGGACATGTGAAAGACACAGCAAAAAGCACCCAGCCCACATTGTAAAGTGGACATGTGAAAGACACAGCAAAAAGCACCCAGCCCACATTGTAAAGTGGACATGTGAAAGACACAGCAAAAAGCACCCAGCCCACACTGTAAAGTGGACATGTGAAAGACACAGCAAAAAGCACCCAGCCCACACTGTAAAGTGGACATGTGAAAGACACAGCAAAAAGCACCCAGCCCACACTGTAAAGTGGACATGTGAAAGACACAGCAAAAAGCACCCAGCCCACACTGTAAAGTGGACATGTGAAAGACACAGCAAAAAGCACCCAGCCCACACTGTAAAGTGGACATGTGAAAGACACAGCAAAAAGCACCCAGCCCACATTGTAAAGTGGACATGTGAAAGACACAGCAAAAAGCACCCAGCCCACACTATTAAGTGGACATGTGAAAGACACATCAAAAAGCACCCAGCCCACACTGAAAAGTGGACATGTGAAAGACACTGAAAAAAGCACCCAGCCCACACTGTAAAGTGGACATGTGAAAGACACAGCAAAAAGCACCCAGCCCACACTGTAAAGTGGACGTGAGAAAGACACAGCAACAAGCACCCAGCCCACACTGTAAAGTGGACGGGTGAAAGACACTGAAAAAAGCACCCAGCCCACACTGTAAAGTGGACATGTGAAAGACACAGCAAAAAGCACCCAGCCCACACTGTAAAGTGGACGTGAGAAATACACAACAAAAAGCACCCAGCCCACACTGTAAAGTGGACGTGTGAAAGACACTGAAAAAAGCACCCAGCCCACACTGTAAAGTGGACATGTGAAAGACACAGCAAAAAGCACCCAGCCCACACTGTAAAGTGGACGTGAGAAAGACACAGCCACAAGCACACAGCCCACACTGTAAAGTGGACATGTGAAAGACACAGTAAAAAGCACCCAGCCCACACTGTAAAGTTGACGTTTGAAAGACACTGCAAAAACCGCCCAGCCCACACTGTAAAGTGGACATGTGAAAGACACTGAAAAAAGCACCCAGCCCACACTGTAAAGTGGACATGTGAAAGACACAGCAAAAAGCACCCAGCCCACACTGTAAAGTGGACGTGAGAAAGACACAGCAACAAGCACCCAGCCCACACTGTAAAGTGGACATGTGAAAGACACAGCAAAAAGCACCCAGCTCACATTGTAAAATGGACATGTGAAAGACACAGCAAAAAGCACCCAGCCCACACTGTAAAGTGGACATGTGAAAGACACAGCAAAAAGCTCCCAGCACACACTGTAAAGTGGACATGTGAAAGACACAGCAAAAAGCACCCAGCCCACACTGTAAAGTGGACGTGTGAAAGACACTGCAAGAAGCACACAGCCCACATTGTAAAGTGGACATGTGAAAGACACAGCAAAAAGCACCCAGCCCACATTGTAAAGTGAACATGTGAAAGACACAGCAAAAAGCACCCAGCCCACACTGTAAAGTGGACGTGTGAAAGACACTGCAAAAAACACCCAGCCCACACTATAAAGTGGACATGTGAAAGACACAGCAAAAAGCACCCAGCCCACACTGTAAAGTGGACATATGAAAGACACAGCAAAAAGCACCCAGCCCACACTGTAAAGTGGACGTGTGAAAGACACTGCAAGAAGCATCCAGCCCACACTGTAAAGTGGACATGTGAAAGACACAGCAAAAAGCACCCAGCCCACATTGTAAAGTGGACATGTGAAAGACACAGCAAAAAGCACCCAGCCCACACTGTAAAGTGGACGTGTGAAAGACACAGCAAAAAGCACCCTGCCCACACTGTAAAGTGGACGTGTGAAAGACTCAGCAAAAAGCACCCAGCCCACACTGTAAAGTGGATATGTGAAAGACACAGCAAAAAGCACCCAGCCCACACTGTAAAGTGGACACGTGAAAGACACAGCAAAAAGCACCCAGCCCACACTGTAAAGTGGACGTGTGAAAGACACTGCAAGAAGCACACACCCCACACTGTAAAGTGGATATGTGAAAGACACAGCAAAAAGCACCCAGCCCACATTGTAAAGTGGACATGTGAAAGACACAGCAAAAAGCACCCAGCCCACACTGTAAAGTGGACGTGTGAAAGACACTGCAAAAAGCACCCAGCCCACACTATAGAGTGGACATGTGAAAGACACAGCAAAAAGCACCCAGCCCACATTGTAAAGTGGACATGTGAAAGACACAGCAAAAAGCACCCAGCCCACACTGTAAAGTGGACGTGAGAAAGACACAGCAACAAGCACCCAGCCCACACTGTAAAGTGGACATGTGAAAGACACAGCAAAAAGCACACAGCCCACACTGTAAAGTGGACATGTGAAAGACACAGCAAAAAGCACCCAGCACAAACTGTAAAGTGGACGTGTGAAAGACACAGCAAAAAGTACCCAGCCCACACTGTGAAGTGGACATGTGAAAGACACAGCAAAAAGCACCCAGCCCACACTGTAAAGTGGACATGTGAAAGACACAGCAAAAAGCACCCAGCCCACATTGTAAAGTGGACATGTGAAAGACACAGCAAAAAGCACCCAGCCCACATTGTAAAGTGGACATGTGAAAGACACAGCAAAAAGCACCCAGCCCACACTGTAAAGTGGACATGTGAAAGACACAGCAAAAAGCACACAGCCCACACTGTAAAGTGGACATGTGAAAGACACAGCAAAAAGCACCCAGCCCACACTGTAAAGTGGACATGTGAAAGACACAGCAAAAAGCACCCAGCCCACACTGTGAAGTGGACATGTGAAAGACACAGCAAAAAGCACCCAGCCCACACTGTAAAGTGGACATGTGAAAGACACAGCAAAAAGCACCCAGCCCACATTGTAAAGTGGACATGTGAAAGACACAGCAAAAAGCACCCAGCCCACATTGTAAAGTGGACATGTGAAAGACACAGCAAAAAGCACCCAGCCCACACTGTAAAGTGGACATGTGAAAGACACTGAAAAAAGCACCAAGCCCACATTGTAAAGTGGACATGTGAAAGACACAGCAAAAAGCACCCAGCCCACACTGTAAAGTGGACGTGAGAAAAACACAGCAACATGCACCCAGCCCACACTGTAAAGTGGACGTGTGAAAGACACTGAAAAAAGCACCCAGCCCACACTGTAAAGTTGACGTTTGAAAGACACTGCAAAAAGCGCCCAGCCCACACTGTAAAGTGGACATGTGAAAGACACTGAAAAAAGCACCCATCCCACACTGTAAAGTGGACATGTGAAAGACACAGCAAAAAGCACCCAGCCCACACTGTAAAGTGGACGTGAGAAAGACACAGCAACAAGCACCCAGCCCACACTGTAAAGTGGACATGTGAAAGACACAGCAAAAAGCACCCAGCTCACATTGTAAAGTGGACATGTGAAAGACACAGCAAAAAGCACCCAGCCCACACTGTAAAGTGGACATGTGAAAGACACAGCAAAAAATCACCCAGCCCACACTGTAAAGTGGACATGTGAAAGACACAGCAAAAAGTACCCAGCCCACATTGTAAAGTGGACACGTGAAAGACACAGCAAAACGCACCCAGCCCACACTGTAGAGTGGACGTGTGAAAGACACTGCAAAAAGCACCCAGCCCACACTATAAAGTGGACATGTGAAAGACACAGCAAAAAGCACACAGCCCACACTGTAAAGTGGACATGTGAAAGACACAGCAAAAAGCACCCAGCCCAAACTGTAAAGTGGACGTGTGAAAGCCACTGCAAGAAGCACCCAGCCCACACTGTAAAGTGGAGATGTGAAAGACACAGCAAAAAGCACCCAGCCCACATTGTAAAGTGGACATGTGAAAGACACAGCAAAAAGCACCCAGCCCACACTGTAAAGTGGACGCGTGAAAGACACAGCAAAAAGCACCCAGCCCACACTGTAAAGTGGACGTGTGAAAGAGTCAGCAAAAAGCACCCAGCCCACACTGTAAAGTGGATATGTGAAAGACACAGCAAAAAGCACCCAGCCCACACTGTAAAGTGGACATGTGAAAGACACTGAAAAAAGCACCCAGCTCACACTGTAAAGTGGACGTGTGAAAGACACTGCAAAAAGCACCCAGCCCACACTGTAAAGTGTACATGTGAAAGACACAGCAAAAATCACCCAGCCCACACTGTAAAGTGGACATGTGAAAGACACAGCAAAAAGCACCCAGCCCACACTGTAAAGTGGACATGTGAAAGACACAGCAAAAAGCACCCAGCCCACACTATAAAGTGGACGTGTGAAAGACACAGCAAAAAGCACACAGCCCACACTGTAAAGTGGACGTGTGAAAGACACTGCAAAAAGCACCCAGCCCACACTGTAAAGTGGACATGTGAAAGACTTAGCAAAAAGCACCCAGCCCACACTGTAAAGTGGACAGGTGAAAGAAACAGCAAAAAGCACCCAGCCCACACTGTAAAGTGGACATGTGAAAGACACTGCAAGTAGCACCCAGCCCACACTGTAAAGTGGACATGTGAAAGACACAGCAAAAAGCACCCAGCCCACATTGTAAAGTGGACATGTGAAAGACACAGTAAAAAGCACCCAGCCCACACTGTAAAGTGGACATGTGAAAGACACAGCAAAAAGCACCCAGCCCAAACTGTAAAGTGGACGTGTGAAAGACACTGCAAAAAGCACCCAGCCCACACTATTAAGTGGACATGTGAAAGACACAGCAAAAAGCACCCAGCCCACACTGTAAAGTGGACATGTGAAAGATACAGCAAAAAGCACCCAGCTCACACTGTAAAGTGGACATGTGAAAGACACTGCAAGAAGCACCCAGCCCACACTGTAAAGTGGACATGTGAAAGACACAGCAAAAAGCACCCAGCCCACATTGTAAAGTGGACATGTGAAAGACACAGCAAAAAGCACCCAGCCCACACTGTAAAGTTGACGTTTGAAAGACACTGCAAAAAGCACACAGCCCACACTGTAAAGTGCACGTGTGAAAGACTCA
Source organism: Eledone cirrhosa (assembly GCA_964016885.1). Classification (NCBI taxonomy): domain Eukaryota; kingdom Metazoa; phylum Mollusca; class Cephalopoda; order Octopoda; family Eledonidae; genus Eledone; species Eledone cirrhosa. The sequence goes on along the minus strand of OZ024744.1, from coordinate 47,430,174 downwards.
GCAAAAAGCACCCAGCCCACATTGTAAAGTGGATATGTGAAAGACACAGCAAAAAGCACCCAGCCCACAGTGTAAAGTGGACATGTGAAAGACACAGCAAAACGCACCCAGCCCACACTGTAAAGTGGACATGTGAAAGACTCAGCAAGAAGCACCCAGCCCACACTGTAAAGTGGACATGTGAAAGACACAGTAAAAAGCACCCAGCCCACACTGTAAAGTTGACGTTTGAAAGACAGTGCAAAAAGCGCCCAGCCCTCACTGTAAAGTGGACATGTGAAAGACACTGAAAAAAGCACCCAGTCCACACTGTAAAGTGGACATGTGAAAGACACAGCAAAAAGCACCCAGCCCACACTGTAAGGTGGATGTGAGAAAGACACAGCAACAAGCACCCAACCCACAATGTAAAGTGGACGTGTGAAAGACACTGAAAAAAGCACCTAGCCCGCACTGTAAAGTGGACATGTGAAAGACACAGCAAAAAGCACCCAGCCCACACTGTAAAGTGGACGTGAGAAAGACACAGCAACAAGCACCCAGCCCACACTGTAAAGTGGACATGTGAAAGACACAGCAAAAAGCACCCAGCTCACATTGTAAGATGGACATGTGAAAGACACAGCAAAAAGCACCCAGCCCACACTGTAAAGTGGACATGTGAAAGACACAGCAAAAAGCACCCAGCCCACACTGTAAAGTGGACATGTGAAAGACACAGCAAAAAGCACCCAGCCCACACTGTAAAGTGGACATGTGAAAGACACAGCAAAAAGCACACAGCCCACACTTTAAAGTGGACATGTGAAAGACACAGCAAAAAGCACCCAGCCCACACTGTAAAGTGGACATGTGAAAGACACAGCAAAAAGCACCCAGCCCACACTGTGAAGTGGACATGTGAAAGACACAGCAAAAAGCACCCAGCCCACACTGTAAAGTGGACATGTGAAAGACACAGTAAAAAGCACCCAGCCCACACTGTAAAGTTGACGTTTGAAAGACACTGCAAAAAGCGCCCAGCCCACACTGTAAAGTGGACATGTGAAAGACACAGCAAAAAGCACCCAGCCCACATTGTAAAGTGGATATTTGAAAGATACAGCAAAAAGCACCGAGCCCACATTGTAAAGTGGACATGTGAAAGACACAGCAAAAATCACCCCGCCCACACCGTGAAGTGGACATGTGAAAGACACTGAAAAAAGCACCCAGCCCACACTGTAAAGTGGACATATGAAAGACACAGCAAAAAGCACCCAGCCCACACTGTAAAGTGGACATGTGAAAGACACAGCAAAAAGCACCCAGCCCACACTGTGAAATAGACATGTGAAAGACACAGCAAAAAGCACCCAGGCCACACTGTAAAGTTGACGTGTGAAAGACACTGCAAAAAGCACACAGCCCACACTGTAAAGTGGACATGTGAAAGACACAGCAAAAAGCACCCAGCCCACACTGTAAAGTGGACGTGTGAAAGACACTGCAAAAAGCACCCAGCCCACACTGTAAAGTGGACATATGAAAGACACAGCAAAAAGCACCCAGCCCACACTGTAAAGTGGACATATGAAAGACACAGCAAAAAGCACCCAGCCCACAATGTAAAGTGGACGTGTGAAAGACACTGAAAAAAGCACCTAGCCCGCACTGTAAAGTGGACATGTGAAAGACACAGCAAAAAGCACCCAGCCCACACTGTAAAGTGGACATGTGAAAGACACAGCAAAAAGCACCCAGCCCACACTGTAAAGTGGACATGTGAAAGACACAGCAAAAAGCACCCAGCCCACATTGTAAAGTGGACATGTGAAAGACACAGCAAAAAGCACCCAGCCCACATTGTAAAGTGGACATGTGAAAGACACAGCAAAAACACCCAGCCCACACTGTAAAGTGGACATATGAAAGACACAGCAAAAAGCACCCAGCCCACACTGTAAAGTGGACATGTGAAAGACACAGCAAAAAGCACCCAGCCCACACTGTGAAGTGGACATGTGAAAGACACAGCAAAAAGCACCCAGCCCACACTGTAAAGTGGACATGTGAAAGACACAGCAAAAAGCACCCAGCCCACACTGTAAAGTGGACATGTGAAAGACACAGCAAAAAGCACCCAGCCCACACTGTAAAGTGGACGTGAGAAAGACACAACAAAAAGCACCCAGCCCACACTGTAAAGTGGACGTGTGAAAGACACTGAAAAAAGCACACAGCCCACACTGTAAAGTGGACATGTGAAAGACACAGCAAAAAGCACCCAGCCCACACTGTAAAGTGGACGTGAGAAAGACACAGCAACAAGCACACAGCCCACACTGTAAAGTGGACATGTGAAAGACACAGTAAAAAGCACCCAGCCCACACTGTAAAGTTGACGTTTGAAAGACACTGCAAAAAGCGCCCAGCCCACACTGTAAAGTGGACATGTGAAAGACACTGAAAAAAGCACCCAGCCCACACTGTAAAGTGGACATGTGAAAGACACAGCAAAAAGCACCCAGCTCACACTGTGAAGTGGACGTGAGAAAGACACAGCAACAAGCACCCAGCCCACAATGTAAAGTGGACGTGTGAAAGACACTGAAAAAAGCACCTAGCCCGCACTGTAAAGTGGACATTTGAAAGACACAGCAAAAAGCACCCAGCCCACACTGTAAAGTGGACGTGAGAAAGACACAGCAACAAGCACCCAGCCCACACTGTAAAGTGGACATGTGAAAGACACAGCAAAAAGCACCCAGCTCACATTGTAAAATGGACATGTGAAGGAAACAGCAAAAAGCACCCAGCCCACACTGTAAAGTGGACATGTGAAAGACAGCAAAAAGCACCCAGCCCACACTGTAAAGTGGACATGTGAAAGACACAGCAAAAAGCACCCAGCCCACACTGTAAAGTGGACGTGTGAAAGACACTGCAAGAAGCACACAGCCCACATTGCAAAGTGGACATTTGAAAGACACAGTAAAAAGCACCCAGCCCACATTGTAAAGTGGACATGTGAAAGACACAGCAAAAAGCACCCAGCCCACACTGTAAAGTGGACGTGTGAAAGACACTGCAAAAAGCACCCAGCCGACACTATAAAGTGGACATGTGAAAGACACAGCAAAAAGCACCCAGCCCACACTGTAAAGTGGACGTGTGAAAGACACTGCAAGAAGCATCCAGCCCACACTGTAAAGTGGACACGTGAAAGACACAGCAAAAAGCACCCAGCCCACATTGTAAAGTGGACATGTGAAAGACACAGCAAAAAGCACCCAGCCCACACTGTAAAGTGGACGTGTGAAAGACACTGCAAAAAGCACCCAGCCCACACTGTAAAGTGGACATATGAAAGACACAGCAAAAAGCACCCAGCCCACACTGTAAAGTGGACATATGAAAGACACAGCAAAAAGCACCCAGCCCACAATGTAAAGTGGACGTGTGAAAGACACTGAAAAAAGCACCTAGCCCGCACTGTAAAGTGGACATGTGAAAGACACAGCAAAAAGCACCCAGCCCACACTGTAAAGTGGACATGTGAAAGACACAGCAAAAAGCACCCAGCCCACACTGTAAAGTGGACATGTGAAAGACACAGCAAAAAGCACCCAGCCCACATTGTAAAGTGGACATGTGAAAGACACAGCAAAAAGCACCCAGCCCACATTGTAAAGTGGACATGTGAAAGACACAGCAAAAAGCACCCAGCCCACACTGTAAAGTGGACATATGAAAGACACAGCAAAAAGCACCCAGCCCACACTGTAAAGTGGACATGTGAAAGACACAGCAAAAAGCACCCAGCCCACACTGTGAAGTGGACATGTGAAAGACACAGCAAAAAGCACCCAGCCCACACTGTAAAGTGGACATGTGAAAGACACAGCAAAAAGCACCCAGCCCACACTGTAAAGTGGACATGTGAAAGACACAGCAAAAAGCACCCAGCCCACACTGTGAAGTGGACATGTGAAAGACACAGCAAAAAGCACCCAGCCCACACTGTAAAGTGGACATGTGAAAGACACAGCAAAAAGCACCCAGCCCACACTGTAAAGTGGACATGTGAAAGACACAGCAAAAAGCACCCAGCCCACACTGTAAAGTGGACGTGAGAAAGACACAACAAAAAGCACCCAGCCCACACTGTAAAGTGGACATGTGAAAGACACAGTAAAAAGCACCCAGCCCACACTGTAAAGTTGACGTTTGAAAGACACTGCAAAAAGCGCCCAGCCCACACTGTAAAGTGGACATGTGAAAGACACAGCAAAAAGCACCCAGCCCACATTGTAAAGTGGACATTTGAAAGATACAGCAAAAAGCACCGAGCCCACATTGTAAAGTGGACATGTGAAAGACACAGCAAAAATCACCCCGCCCACACCGTGAAGTGGACATGTGAAAGACACTGAAAAAAGCACCCAGCCCACACTGTAAAGTGGACATATGAAAGACACAGCAAAAAGCACCCAGCCCACACTGTAAAGTGGACATGTGAAAGACACAGCAAAAAGCACCCAGCCCACACTGTGAAATAGACATGTGAAAGACACAGCAAAAAGCACCCAGGCCACACTGTAAAGTTGACGTGTGAAAGACACTGCAAAAAGCACACAGCCCACACTGTAAAGTGGACATGTGAAAGACACAGCAAAAAGCACCCAGCCCACACTGTAAAGTGGACGTGTGAAAGACACTGCAAAAAGCACCCAGCCCACACTGTAAAGTGGACATATGAAAGACACAGCAAAAAGCACCCAGCCCACACTGTAAAGTGGACATATGAAAGACACAGCAAAAAGCACCCAGCCCACAATGTAAAGTGGACGTGTGAAAGACACTGAAAAAAGCACCTAGCCCGCACTGTAAAGTGGACATGTGAAAGACACAGCAAAAAGCACCCAGCCCACACTGTAAAGTGGACATGTGAAAGACACAGCAAAAAGCACCCAGCCCACACTGTAAAGTGGACATGTGAAAGACACAGCAAAAAGCACCCAGCCCACATTGTAAAGTGGACATGTGAAAGACACAGCAAAAAGCACCCAGCCCACATTGTAAAGTGGACATGTGAAAGACACAGCAAAAAGCACCCAGCCCACACTGTAAAGTGGACATATGAAAGACACAGCAAAAAGCACCCAGCCCACACTGTAAAGTGGACATGTGAAAGACACAGCAAAAAGCACCCAGCCCACACTGTGAAGTGGACATGTGAAAGACACAGCAAAAAGCACCCAGCCCACACTGTAAAGTGGACATGTGAAAGACACAGCAAAAAGCACCCAGCCCACACTGTAAAGTGGACATGTGAAAGACACAGCAAAAAGCACCCAGCCCACACTGTAAAGTGGACGTGAGAAAGACACAACAAAAAGCACCCAGCCCACACTGTAAAGTGGACGTGTGAAAGACACTGAAAAAAGCACACAGCCCACACTGTAAAGTGGACATGTGAAAGACACAGCAAAAAGCACCCAGCCCACACTGTAAAGTGGACGTGAGAAAGACACAGCAACAAGCACACAGCCCACACTGTAAAGTGGACATGTGAAAGACACAGTAAAAAGCACCCAGCCCACACTGTAAAGTTGACGTTTGAAAGACACTGCAAAAAGCGCCCAGCCCACACTGTAAAGTGGACATGTGAAAGACACTGAAAAAAGCACCCAGCCCACACTGTAAAGTGGACATGTGAAAGACACAGCAAAAAGCACCCAGCTCACACTGTAAAGTGGACGTGAGAAAGACACAGCAACAAGCACCCAGCCCACAATGTAAAGTGGACGTGTGAAAGACACTGAAAAAAGCACCTAGCCCGCACTGTAAAGTGGACATGTGAAAGAAACAGCAAAAAGCACCCAGCCCACACTGTAAAGTGGACGTGAGAAAGACACAGCAACAAGCACCCAGCCCACACTGTAAAGTGGACATGTGAAAGACACAGCAAAAAGCACCCAGCTCACATTGTAAAATGGACATGTGAAAGAAACAGCAAAAAGCACCCAGCCCACACTGTAAAGTGGACATGTGAAAGACACAGCAAAAAGCACCCAGCCCACACTGTAAAGTGGACATGTGAAAGACACAGCAAAAAGCACCCAGCCCACACTGTAAAGTGGACGTGTGAAAGACACTGCAAGAAGCACACAGCCCACATTGTAAAGTGGACATTTGAAAGACACAGTAAAAAGCACCCAGCCCACATTGTAAAGTGGACATGTGAAAGACACAGCAAAAAGCACCCAGCCCACACTGTAAAGTGGACGTGTGAAAGACACTGCAAAAAGCACCCAGCCCACACTATAAAGTGGACATGTGAAAGACACAGCAAAAAGCACCCAGCCCACACTGTAAAGTGGACGTGTGAAAGACACTGCAAGAAGCATCCAGCCCACACTGTAAAGTGGACACGTGAAAGACACAGCAAAAAGCACCCAGCCCACATTGTAAAGTGGACATGTGAAAGACACAGCAAAAAGCACCCAGCCCACACTGTAAAGTGGACGTGTGAAAGACACTGCAAAAAGCACCCAGCCCACATTGTAAAGTGGACATGTGAAAGACACAGCAAAAAGCACCCAGCCCACATTGTAAAGTGGACATGTGAAAGACACAGCAAAAAGCACCCAGCCCACACTGTAAAGTGGACATATGAAAGACACAGCAAAAAGCACCCAGCCCACACTGTAAAGTGGACATGTGAAAGACACAGCAAAAAGCACCCAGCCCACACTGTGAAGTGGACATGTGAAAGACACAGCAAAAAGCACCCAGCCCACACTGTAAAGTGGACATGTGAAAGACACAGCAAAAAGCACCCAGCCCACACTGTAAAGTGGACATGTGAAAGACACAGCAAAAAGCACCCAGCCCACACTGTAAAGTGGACGTGAGAAAGACACAACAAAAAGCACCCAGCCCACACTGTAAAGTGGACGTGTGAAAGACACTGAAAAAAGCACACAGCCCACACTGTAAAGTGGACATGTGAAAGACACAGCAAAAAGCACCCAGCCCACACTGTAAAGTGGACGTGAGAAAGACACAGCAACAAGCACACAGCCCACACTGTAAAGTGGACATGTGAAAGACACAGTAAAAAGCACCCAGCCCACACTGTAAAGTTGACGTTTGAAAGACACTGCAAAAAGCGCCCAGCCCACACTGTAAAGTGGACATGTGAAAGACACTGAAAAAAGCACCCAGCCCACACTGTAAAGTGGACATGTGAAAGACACAGCAAAAAGCACCCAGCTCACACTGTAAAGTGGACGTGAGAAAGACACAGCAACAAGCACCCAGCCCACAATGTAAAGTGGACGTGTGAAAGACACTGAAAAAAGCACCTAGCCCGCACTGTAAAGTGGACATGTGAAAGACACAGCAAAAAGCACCCAGCCCACACTGTAAAGTGGACGTGAGAAAGACACAGCAACAAGCACCCAGCCCACACTGTAAAGTGGACATGTGAAAGACAGAGCAAAAAGCATCCAGCTCACATTGTAAAATGGACATGTGAAAGAAACAGCAAAAAGCACCCAGCCCACACTGTAAAGTGGACATGTGAAAGACACAGCAAAAAGCACCCAGCCCACACTGTAAAGTGGACATGTGAAAGACACAGCAAAAAGCACCCAGCCCACACTGTAAAGTGGACGTGTGAAAGACACTGCAAGAAGCACACAGCCTACATTGTAAAGTGGACATTTGAAAGACACAGTAAAAAGCACCCAGCCCACATTGTAAAGTGGACATGTGAAAGACACAGCAAAAAGCACCCAGCCCACACTGTAAAGTGGACGTGTGAAAGACACTGCAAAAAGCACCCAGCCCACACTATAAAGTGGACATGTGAAAGACACAGCAAAAAGCACCCAGCCCACACTGTAAAGTGGACGTGTGAAAGACACTGCAAGAAGCATCCAGCCCACACTGTAAAGTGGACACGTGAAAGACACAGCAAAAAGCACCCAGCCCACATTGTAAAGTGGACATTTGAAAGATACAGCAAAAAGCACCCAGCCCACATTGTGAAATAGACATGTGAAAGACACAGCAAAAAGCACCCAGCCCACACTGTAAAGTTGACGTGTGAAAGACACTGCAAAAAGCACACAGCCCACACTGTAAAGTGGACATGTGAAAGACACAGCAAAAAGCACCCAGCCCACACTGTAAAGTTGACGTGTGAAAGACACTGCAAAAAGCACCCAGCCCACACTGTAAAGTGGACGTGTGAAAGACACTGCAAAAAGCACCCAGCCCACACTGTAAAGTGGACATGTGAAAGACACAGCAAAAAGCACCCAGCCCACACTGTAAAGTGGACATGTGAAAGACACAGCAAAAAGCACCCAGCCCACACTGTAAAGTGGACATGTGAAAGACACAGCAAAAAGCACCCAGCCCACATTGTAAAGTGGACATGTGAAAGACACAGCAAAAAGCACCCAGCCCACATTGTAAAGTGGACATGTGAAAGACACAGCAAAAAGCACCCAGCCCACACTGTAAAGTGGACATGTGAAAGACACAGCAAAAAGGACCCAGCCCACACTGTAAAGTGGACATGTGAAAGACACAGCAAAAAGCACCCAGCCCACACTGTAAAGTGGACATGTGAAAGACACAGCAAAAAGCACCCAGCCCACACTGTGAAGTGGACATGTGAAAGACACAGCAAAAAGCACCCAGCCCACACTGTAAAGTGGACATGTGAAAGACACAGCAAAAAGCACCCAGCCCACACTGTAAAGTGGACATGTGAAAGACACAGCAAAAAGCACCCAGCCCACACTGTAAAGTGGACGTGAGAAAGACACAACAAAAAGCACCCAGCCCACACTGTAAAGTGGACGTGTGAAAGACACTGAAAAAAGCACCCAGCCCACACTGTAAAGTGGACATGTGAAAGACACAGCAAAAATCACCCAGCCCACACTGTAAAGTGGACGTGAGAAATACACAGCAACAAGCACACAGCCCACACTGTAAAGTGGACATGTGAAAGACACAGTAAAAAGCACCCAGCCCACACTGTAAAGTTGACGTTTGAAAGACACTGCAAAAAGCGCCCAGCCCACACTGTAAAGTGGACATGTGAAAGACACTGAAAAAAGCACCCAGCCCACACTGTAAAGTGGACATGTGAAAGACACAGCAAAAAGCACCCAGCCCACACTGTAAAGTGGACGTGAGAAAGACACAGCAACAAGCACCCAGCCCACAATGTAAAGTGGACATGTGAAAGACACAGCAAAAAGCACCCAGCCCACACTGTAAAGTGGACGTGAGAAAGACACAGCAACAAGCACCCAGCCCACACTGTAAAGTGGACATGTGAAAGACACAGCAAAAAGCACCCAGCCCACACTGTAAAGTGGACATGTGAAAGACACAGCAAAAAGCACCCAGCCCACACTGTAAAGTGGACATGTGAAAGACACAGCAAAAAGCACCCAGCCCACATTGTAAAGTGGACATGTGAAAGACACAGCAAAAAGCACCCAGCCCACATTGTAAAGTGGACATGTGAAAGACACAGCAAAAAGCACCCAGCCCACACTGTAAAGTGGACATGTGAAAGACACAGCAAAAAGGACCCAGCCCACACTGTAAAGTGGACATGTGAAAGACACAGCAAAAAGCACCCAGCCCACACTGTGAAGTGGACATGTGAAAGACACAGCAAAAAGCACCCAGCCCACACTGTAAAGTGGACATGTGAAAGACACAGCAAAAAGCACCCAGCCCACACTGTAAAGTGGACATGTGAAAGACACAGCAAAAAGCACCCAGCCCACACTGTAAAGTGGACGTGAGAAAGACACAACAAAAAGCACCCAGCCCACACTGTAAAGTGGACGTGTGAAAGACACTGAAAAAAGCACCCAGCCCACACTGTAAAGTGGACATGTGAAAGACACAGCAAAAATCACCCAGCCCACACTGTAAAGTGGACGTGAGAAATACACAGCAACAAGCACACAGCCCACACTGTAAAGTGGACATGTGAAAGACACAGTAAAAAGCACCCAGCCCACACTGTAAAGTTGACGTTTGAAAGACACTGCAAAAAGCGCCCAGCCCACACTGTAAAGTGGACATGTGAAAGACACTGAAAAAAGCACCCAGCCCACACTGTAAAGTGGACATGTGCAAGACACAGCAAAAAGCACCCAGCCCACACTGTAAAGTGGACGTGAGAAAGACACAGCAACAAGCACCCAGCCCACAATGTAAAGTGGACATGTGAAAGACACAGCAAAAAGCACCCAGCCCACACTGTAAAGTGGACGTGAGAAAGACACAGCAACAAGCACCCAGCCCACACTGTAAAGTGGACATGTGAAAGACACAGCAAAAAGCACCCAGCTCACATTGTAAAATGGACATGTGAAAGACACAGCAAAAAGCACCCAGCCCACACTGTAAAGTGGACATGTGAAAGACACAGCAAAAAGCACCCAGCCCACACTGTAAAGTGGACATGTGAAAGACACAGCAAAAAGCACCCAGCCCACACTGTAAAGTGGACGTGTGAAAGACACTGCAAGAAGCACACAGCCCACATTGTAAAGTGGACATGTGAAAGACACAGCAAAAAGCACCCAGCCCACATTGTAAAGTGGACATGTGAAAGACACAGCAAAAAGCACCCAGCCCACACTGTAAAGTGGACGTGTGAAAGACACTGCAAAAAGCACCCAGCCCACACTATAAAGTGGACATGTGAAAGACACAGCAAAAAGCACCCAGCCCACACTGTAAAGTGGACGTGTGAAAGACACTGCAAGAAGCATCCAGCCCACACTGTAAAGTGGACATGTGAAAGACACAGCAAAAAGCACCCAGCCCACATTGTAAAGTGGACATGTGAAAGACACAGCAAAAAGCACCCAGCCCACACTGTAAAGTGGACGTGTGAAAGACACAGCAACAAGCACCCAGCCCACAATGTAAAGTGGACGTGTGAAAGACACTGAAAAAAGCACCTAGCCCGCACTGTAAAGTGGACATGTGAAAGACACAGCAAAAAGCACCCAGCCCACACTGTAAAGTGGACGTGAGAAAGACACAGCAACAAGCACCCAGCCCACACTGTAAAGTGGACATGTGAAAGACACAGCAAAAAGCACCCAGCTCACATTGTAAAATGGACATGTGAAAGAAACAGCAAAAAAGCACCCAGCCCACACTGTAAAGTGGACATGTGAAAGACACAGCAAAAAGCACCCAGCCCACACTGTAAAGTGGACATGTGAAAGACACAGCAAAAAGCACCCAGCCCACACTGTAAAGTGGACGTGTGAAAGACACTGCAAGAAGCACACAGCCCACATTGTAAAGTGGACATTTGAAAGACACAGTAAAAAGCACCCAGCCCACATTGTAAAGTGGACATGTGAAAGACACAGCAAAAAGCACCCAGCCCACACTGTAAAGTGGACGTGTGAAAGACACTGCAAAAAGCACCCAGCCCACACTATAAAGTGGACATGTGAAAGACACAGCAAAAAGCACCCAGCCCACACTGTAAAGTGGACGTGTGAAAGACACTGCAAGAAGCATCCAGCCCACACTGTAAAGTGGACACGTGAAAGACACAGCAAAAAGCACCCAGCCCACATTGTAAAGTGGACATTTGAAAGATACAGCAAAAAGCACCCAACCCACATTGTGAAATAGACATGTGAAAGACACAGCAAAAAGCACCCAGCCGACACTGTAAAGTTGACGTGTGAAAGACACTGCAAAAAGCACACAGCCCACACTGTAAAGTGGACATGTGAAAGACACAGCAAAAAGCACCCAGCCCACACTGTAAAGTTGACGTGTGAAAGACACTGCAAAAAGCACACAGCCCACACTGTAAAGTGGACATGTGAAAGACACAGCAAAAAGCACCCAGCCCACACTGTAAAGTGGACGTGTGAAAGACACTGCAAAAAGCACCCAGCCCACACTGTAAAGTGGACATGTGAAAGACACAGCAAAAAGCACCCAGCCCACACTGTAAAGTGGACATGTGAAAGACACAGCAAAAAGCACCCAGCCCACACTGTAAAGTGGACATGTGAAAGACACAGCAAAAAGCACCCAGCCCACATTGTAAAGTGGACATGTGAAAGACACAGCAAAAAGCACCCAGCCCACATTGTAAAGTGGACATGTGAAAGAAACAGCAAAAAGCACCCAGCCCACACTGTAAAGTGGACATGTGAAAGACACAGCAAAAAGCACCCAGCCCACACTGTAAAGTGGACATGTGAAAGACACAGCAAAAAGCACCCAGCCCACACTGTAAAGTGGACATGTGAAAGACACAGCAAAAAGCACCCAGCCCACACTGTGAAGTGGACATGTGAAAGACACAGCAAAAAGCACCCAGCCCACACTGTAAAGTGGACATGTGAAAGACACAGCAAAAAGCACCCAGCCCACACTGTAAGGTGGACATGTGAAAGACACAGCAAAAAGCACCCAGCCCACACTGTAAAGTGGACGTGAGAAAGACACAACAAAAAGCACCCAGCCCACACTGTAAAGTGGACGTGTGAAAGACACTGAAAAAAGCACCCAGCCCACACTGTAAAGTGGACATGTGAAAGACACAGCAAAAAGCACCCAGCCCACACTGTAAAGTGGACGTGAGAAATACACAGCAACAAGCACACAGCCCACACTGTAAAGTGGACATGTGAAAGACACAGTAAAAAGCACCCAGCCCACACTGTAAAGTTGACGTTTGAAAGACACTGCAAAAAGCGCCCAGCCCACACTGTAAAGTGGACATGTGAAAGACACTGAAAAAAGCACCCAGCCCACACTGTAAAGTGGACATGTGAAAGACACAGCAAAAAGCACCCAGCCCACACTGTAAAGTGGACGTGAGAAAGACACAGCAACAAGCACCCAGCCCACAATGTAAAGTGGACGTGTGAAAGACACTGAAAAAAGCACCTAGCCCGCACTGTAAAGTGGATATGTGAAAGACACAGCAAAAAGCACCCAGCCCACACTGTAAAGTGGACGTGAGAAAGACACAGCAACAAGCACCCAGCCCACACTGTAAAGTGGACATGTGAAAGACACAGCAAAAAGCACCCAGCTCACATTGTAAAATGGACATGTGAAAGACACAGCAAAAAGCACCCAGCCCACACTGTAAAGTGGACATGTGAAAGACACAGCAAAAAGCACCCAGCCCACACTGTAAAGTGGACATGTGAAAGACACAGCAAAAAGCACCCAGCCCACACTGTAAAGTGGACGTGTGAAAGACACTGCAAGAAGCACACAGCCCACATTGTAAAGTGGACATGTGAAAGACACAGCAAAAAGCACCCAGCCCACATTGTAAAGTGGACATGTGAAAGACACAGCAAAAAGCACCCAGCCCACACTGTAAAGTGGACGTGTGAAAGACACTGCAAAAAGCACCCAGCCCACACTATAAAGTGGACATGTGAAAGACACAGCAAAAAGCACCCAGCCCACACTGTAAAGTGGACGTGTGAAAGACACTGCAAGAAGCATCCAGCCCACACTGTAAAGTGGACATGTGAAAGACACAGCAAAAAGCACCCAGCCCACATTGTAAAGTGGACATGTGAAAGACACAGCAAAAAGCACCCAGCGCACACTGTAAAGTGGACGTGTGAAAGACACAGCAAAAAGCACCCAGCCCACACTGTAAAGTGGACGTGTGAAAGACACAGTAAAAAGCACCCAGCCCACACTGTAAAGTTGACGTTTGAAAGACACTGCAAAAAGCGCCCAGCCCACACTGTAAAGTGGACATGTGAAAGACACTGAAAAAAGCACCCAGCCCACACTGTAAAGTGGACATGTGAAAGACACAACAAAAAGCACCCAGCCCACACTGTAAAGTGGACGTGAGAAAGACACAGCAACAAGCACCCAGCCCACAATGTAAAGTGGACGTGTGAAAGACACTGAAAAAAGCACCTAGCCCGCACTGTAAAGTGGACATGTGAAAGACACAGCAAAAAGCACCCAGCACACACTGTAAAGTGGACGTGAGAAAGACACAGCAACAAGCACCCAGCCCACACTGTAAAGTGGACATGTGAAAGACACAGCAAAAAGCACCCAGCTCACATTGTAAAATGGACATGTGAAAGACACAGCAAAAAGCACCCAGCCCACACTGTAAAGTGGACATGTGAAAGACACAGCAAAAAGCACCCAGCCCACACTGTAAAGTGGACATGTGAAAGACACAGCAAAAAGCACCCAGCCCACACTGTAAAGTGGACGTGTGAAAGACACTGCAAGAAGCACACAGCCCACATTGTAAAGTGGACATGTGAAAGACACAGCAAAAAGCACCCGGCCCACATTGTAAAGTGGACATATGAAAGACACAGCAAAAAGCACCCAGCCCACACTGTAAAGTGGACGTGTGAAAGACACTGCAAAAAGCACCCAGCCCACACTATAAAGTGGACATGTGAAAGACACAGCAAAAAGCACCCAGCCCACACTGTAAAGTGGACGTGTGAAAGACACTGCAAGAAGCATCCAGCCCACACTGTAAAGTGGACATGTGAAAGACACAGCAAAAAGCACCCAGCCCACATTGTAAAGTGGACATGTGAAAGACACAGCAAAAAGCACCCAGCCCACACTGTAAAGTGGACGTGTGAAAGACACAGCAAAAAGCACCCAGCCCACACTGTAAAGTGGACGTGTGAAAGACTCAGCAAAAAGCACCCAGCCCACACTGTAAAGTGGATATGTGAAAGACACAGCAAAAAGCACCCAGCCCACACTGTAAAGTGGACATGTGAAAGACACAGCAAAAAGCACCCAGCCCACACTGTAAAGTGGACGTGTGAAAGACACTGCAAGAATCACACACCCCACACTGTAAAGTGGACATGTGAAAGACACAGCAAAAAGCACCCAGCCCACATTGTAAAGTGGACATGTGAAAGACACAGCAATAAGCACCCAGCCCACACTGTAAAGTGGACGTGTGAAAGACACTGCAAAAAGCACCCAGCCCACACTATAGAGTGGACATGTGAAAGACACAGCAAAAAGCACCCAGCCCACATTGTAAAGTGGACATGTGAAAGACACAGCAAAAAGGACCCAGCCCACACTGTAAAGTGGACATGTGAAAGACACAGCAAAAAGCACCCAGCCCACACTGTAAAGTGGACATGTGAAAGACACAGCAAAAAGCACCCAGCCCACACTGTAAAGTGGACATGTGAAAGACACAGCAAAAAGCACCCAGCCCAAACTGTAAAGTGGACGTGTGAAAGACACAGCAAAAAGTACCCAGTCCACACTGTGAAGTGGACATGTGAAAGACACAGCAAAAAGCACCCAGCCCACACTGTAAAGTGGACATGTGAAAGACACAGCAAAAAGCACCCAGCCCACATTGTAAAGTGGACATGTGAAAGACACAGCAAAAAGCACCCAGCCCACATTGTAAAGTGGACATGTGAAAGACACAGCAAAAAGCACCCAGCCCACACTGTAAAGTGGACATGTGAAAGACACAGCAAAAAGCACACAGCCCACACTGTAAAGTGGACATGTGAAAGACACAGCAAAAAGCACCCAGCCCACACTGTAAAGTGGACGTGTGAAAGACACTGCAAGAAGCACACAGCCCACATTGTAAAGTGGACATGTGAAAGACACAGCAAAAAGCACCCAGCCCACATTGTAAAGTGGACATGTGAAAGACACAGCAAAAAGCACCCAGCCCACACTGTAAAGTGGACGTGTGAAAGACACTGCAAAAAGCACCCAGCCCACACTATAAAGTGGACATGTGAAAGACACAGCAAAAAGCACCCAGCCCACACTGTAAAGTGGACGTGTGAAAGACACTGCAAGAAGCATCCAGCCCACACTGTAAAGTGGACATGTGAAAGACACAGCAAAAAGCACCCAGCCCACATTGTAAAGTGGACATGTGAAAGACACAGCAAAAAGCACCCAGCGCACACTGTAAAGTGGACGTGTGAAAGACACAGCAAAAAGCACCCAGCCCACACTGTAAAGTGGACGTGTGAAAGACACAGTAAAAAGCACCCAGCCCACACTGTAAAGTTGACGTTTGAAAGACACTGCAAAAAGCGCCCAGCCCACACTGTAAAGTGGACATGTGAAAGACACTGAAAAAAGCACCCAGCCCACACTGTAAAGTGGACATGTGAAAGACACAACAAAAAGCACCCAGCCCACACTGTAAAGTGGACGTGAGAAAGACACTGCAAAAAGCGCCCAGCCCACACTGTAAAGTGGACATGTGAAAGACACTGAAAAAAGCACCCAGCCCACACTGTAAAGTGGACATGTGAAAGACACAGCAAAAAGCACCCAGCCCACACTGTAAAGTGGACGTGAGAAAGACACAGCAACAAGCACCCAGCCCACAATGTAAAGTGGACATGTGAAAGACACAGCAAAAAGCACCCAGCCCACACTGTAAAGTGGACGTGAGAAAGACACAGCAACAAGCACCCAGCCCACACTGTAAAGTGGACATGTGAAAGACACAGCAAAAAGCACCCAGCTCACATTGTAAAATGGACATGTGAAAGACACAGCAAAAAGCACCCAGCCCACACTGTAAAGTGGACATGTGAAAGACACAGCAAAAAGCACCCAGCCCACACTGTAAAGTGGACATGTGAAAGACACAGCAAAAAGCACCCAGCCCACACTGTAAAGTGGACGTGTGAAAGACACTGCAAGAAGCACACAGCCCACATTGTAAAGTGGACATGTGAAAGACACAGCAAAAAGCACCCAGCCCACATTGTAAAGTGGACATGTGAAAGACACAGCAAAAAGCACCCAGCCCACACTGTAAAGTGGACGTGTGAAAGACACTGCAAAAAGCACCCAGCCCACACTATAAAGTGGACATGTGAAAAACACAGCAAAAAGCACCCAGCCCACACTGTAAAGTGGACGTGTGAAAGACACTGCAAGAAGCATCCAGCCCACACTGTAAAGTGGACATGTGAAAGACACAGCAAAAAGCACCCAGCCCACATTGTAAAGTGGACATGTGAAAGACACAGCAAAAAGCACCCAGCCCACATTGTAAAGTGGACATGTGAAAGACACAGCAAAAAGCACCCAGCCCAAACTGTAAGGTGGACGTGTGAAAGACACAGCAAAAAGTACCCAGCCCACACTGTAAAGTGGACATGTGAAAGACACAGCAAAAAGCACCCAGCTCACATTGTAAAATGGACATGTGAAAGAAACAGCAAAAAAGCACCCAGCCCACACTGTAAAGTGGACATGTGAAAGACACAGCAAAAAGCACCCAGCCCACACTGTAAAGTGGACATGTGAAAGACACAGCAAAAAGCACCCAGCCCACACTGTAAAGTGGACGTGTGAAAGACACTGCAAGAAGCACACAGCCCACATTGTAAAGTGGACATTTGAAAGACACAGTAAAAAGCACCCAGCCCACATTGTAAAGTGGACATGTGAAAGACACAGCAAAAAGCACCCAGCCCACACTGTAAAGTGGACGTGTGAAAGACACTGCAAAAAGCACCCAGCCCACACTATAAAGTGGACATGTGAAAGACACAGCAAAAAGCACCCAGCCCACACTGTAAAGTGGACGTGTGAAAGACACTGCAAGAAGCATCCAGCCCACACTGTAAAGTGGACACGTGAAAGACACAGCAAAAAGCACCCAGCCCACATTGTAAAGTGGACATTTGAAAGATACAGCAAAAAGCACCCAACCCACATTGTGAAATAGACATGTGAAAGACACAGCAAAAAGCACCCAGCCCACACTGTAAAGTTGACGTGTGAAAGACACTGCAAAAAGCACACAGCCCACACTGTAAAGTGGACATGTGAAAGACACAGCAAAAAGCACCCAGCCCACACTGTAAAGTTGACGTGTGAAAGACACTGCAAAAAGCACACAGCCCACACTGTAAAGTGGACATGTGAAAGACACAGCAAAAAGCACCCAGCCCACACTGTAAAGTGGACGTGTGAAAGACACTGCAAAAAGCGCCCAGCCCACACTGTAAAGTGGACATGTGAAAGACACTGAAAAAAGCACCCAGCCCACACTGTAAAGTGGACATGTGAAAGACACAGCAAAAAGCACCCAGCCCACACTGTAAAGTGGACGTGAGAAAGACACAGCAACAAGCACCCAGCCCACAATGTAAAGTGGACGTGTGAAAGACACTGAAAAAAGCACCTAGCCCGCACTGTAAAGTGGACATGTGAAAGACACAGCAAAAAGCACCCAGCCCACACTGTAAAGTGGACGTGAGAAAGACACAGCAACAAGCACCCAGCCCACACTGTAAAGTGGACATGTGAAAGACACAGCAAAAAGCACCCAGCTCACATTGTAAAATGGACATGTGAAAGACACAGCAAAAAGCACCCAGCCCACACTGTAAAGTGGACATGTGAAAGACACAGCAAAAAGCACCCAGCCCACACTGTAAAGTGGACATGTGAAAGACACAGCAAAAAGCACCCAGCCCACACTGTAAAGTGGACGTGTGAAAGACACTGCAAGAAGCACACAGCCCACATTGTAAAGTGGACATGTGAAAGACACAGCAAAAAGCACCCAGCCCACATTGTAAAGTGGACATGTGAAAGACACAGCAAAAAGCACCCAGCCCACACTGTAAAGTGGACGTGTGAAAGACACTGCAAAAAGCACCCAGCCCACACTATAAAGTGGACATGTGAAAGACACAGCAAAAAGCACCCAGCCCACACTGTAAAGTGGACGTGTGAAAGACACTGCAAGAAGCATCCAGCCCACACTGTAAAGTGGACATGTGAAAGACACAGCAAAAAGCACCCAGCCCACATTGTAAAGTGGACATGTGAAAGACACAGCAAAAAGCACCCAGCGCACACTGTAAAGTGGACGTGTGAAAGACACAGCAAAAAGCACCCAGCCCACACTGTAAAGTGGACGTGTGAAAGACACAGTAAAAAGCACCCAGCCCACACTGTAAAGTTGACGTTTGAAAGACACTGCAAAAAGCGCCCAGCCCACACTGTAAAGTGGACATGTGAAAGACACTGAAAAAAGCACCCAGCCCACACTGTAAAGTGGACATGTGAAAGACACAACAAAAAGCACCCAGCCCACACTGTAAAGTGGACGTGAGAAAGACACAGCAACAAGCACCCAGCCCACAATGTAAAGTGGACGTGTGAAAGACACTGAAAAAAGCACCTAGCCCGCACTGTAAAGTGGACATGTGAAAGACACAGCAAAAAGCACCCAGCACACACTGTAAAGTGGACGTGAGAAAGACACAGCAACAAGCACCCAGCCCACACTGTAAAGTGGACATGTGAAAGACACAGCAAAAAGCACCCAGCTCACATTGTAAAATGGACATGTGAAAGACACAGCAAAAAGCACCCAGCCCACACTGTAAAGTGGACATGTGAAAGACACAGCAAAAAGCACCCAGCCCACACTGTAAAGTGGACATGTGAAAGACACAGCAAAAAGCACCCAGCCCACACTGTAAAGTGGACGTGTGAAAGACACTGCAAGAAGCACACAGCCCACATTGTAAAGTGGACATGTGAAAGACACAGCAAAAAGCACCCGGCCCACATTGTAAAGTGGACATATGAAAGACACAGCAAAAAGCACCCAGCCCACACTGTAAAGTGGACGTGTGAAAGACACTGCAAAAAGCACCCAGCCCACACTATAAAGTGGACATGTGAAAGACACAGCAAAAAGCACCCAGCCCACACTGTAAAGTGGACGTGTGAAAGACACTGCAAGAAGCATCCAGCCCACACTGTAAAGTGGACATGTGAAAGACACAGCAAAAAGCACCCAGCCCACATTGTAAAGTGGACATGTGAAAGACACAGCAAAAAGCACCCAGCCCACACTGTAAAGTGGACGTGTGAAAGACACAGCAAAAAGCACCCAGCCCACACTGTAAAGTGGACGTGTGAAAGACTCAGCAAAAAGCACCCAGCCCACACTGTAAAGTGGATATGTGAAAGACACAGCAAAAAGCACCCAGCCCACACTGTAAAGTGGACATGTGAAAGACACAGCAAAAAGCACCCAGCCCACACTGTAAAGTGGACGTGTGAAAGACACTGCAAGAATCACACACCCCACACTGTAAAGTGGACATGTGAAAGACACAGCAAAAAGCACCCAGCCCACATTGTAAAGTGGACATGTGAAAGACACAGCAATAAGCACCCAGCCCACACTGTAAAGTGGACGTGTGAAAGACACTGCAAAAAGCACCCAGCCCACACTATAGAGTGGACATGTGAAAGACACAGCAAAAAGCACCCAGCCCACATTGTAAAGTGGACATGTGAAAGACACAGCAAAAAGGACCCAGCCCACACTGTAAAGTGGACATGTGAAAGACACAGCAAAAAGCACCCAGCCCACACTGTAAAGTGGACATGTGAAAGACACAGCAAAAAGCACCCAGCCCACACTGTAAAGTGGACATGTGAAAGACACAGCAAAAAGCACCCAGCCCAAACTGTAAAGTGGACGTGTGAAAGACACAGCAAAAAGTACCCAGTCCACACTGTGAAGTGGACATGTGAAAGACACAGCAAAAAGCACCCAGCCCACACTGTAAAGTGGACATGTGAAAGACACAGCAAAAAGCACCCAGCCCACATTGTAAAGTGGACATGTGAAAGACACAGCAAAAAGCACCCAGCCCACATTGTAAAGTGGACATGTGAAAGACACAGCAAAAAGCACCCAGCCCACACTGTAAAGTGGACATGTGAAAGACACAGCAAAAAGCACACAGCCCACACTGTAAAGTGGACATGTGAAAGACACAGCAAAAAGCACCCAGCCCACACTGTAAAGTGGACGTGTGAAAGACACTGCAAGAAGCACACAGCCCACATTGTAAAGTGGACATGTGAAAGACACAGCAAAAAGCACCCAGCCCACATTGTAAAGTGGACATGTGAAAGACACAGCAAAAAGCACCCAGCCCACACTGTAAAGTGGACGTGTGAAAGACACTGCAAAAAGCACCCAGCCCACACTATAAAGTGGACATGTGAAAGACACAGCAAAAAGCACCCAGCCCACACTGTAAAGTGGACGTGTGAAAGACACTGCAAGAAGCATCCAGCCCACACTGTAAAGTGGACATGTGAAAGACACAGCAAAAAGCACCCAGCCCACATTGTAAAGTGGACATGTGAAAGACACAGCAAAAAGCACCCAGCGCACACTGTAAAGTGGACGTGTGAAAGACACAGCAAAAAGCACCCAGCCCACACTGTAAAGTGGACGTGTGAAAGACACAGTAAAAAGCACCCAGCCCACACTGTAAAGTTGACGTTTGAAAGACACTGCAAAAAGCGCCCAGCCCACACTGTAAAGTGGACATGTGAAAGACACTGAAAAAAGCACCCAGCCCACACTGTAAAGTGGACATGTGAAAGACACAACAAAAAGCACCCAGCCCACACTGTAAAGTGGACGTGAGAAAGACACTGCAAAAAGCGCCCAGCCCACACTGTAAAGTGGACATGTGAAAGACACTGAAAAAAGCACCCAGCCCACACTGTAAAGTGGACATGTGAAAGACACAGCAAAAAGCACCCAGCCCACACTGTAAAGTGGACGTGAGAAAGACACAGCAACAAGCACCCAGCCCACAATGTAAAGTGGACATGTGAAAGACACAGCAAAAAGCACCCAGCCCACACTGTAAAGTGGACGTGAGAAAGACACAGCAACAAGCACCCAGCCCACACTGTAAAGTGGACATGTGAAAGACACAGCAAAAAGCACCCAGCTCACATTGTAAAATGGACATGTGAAAGACACAGCAAAAAGCACCCAGCCCACACTGTAAAGTGGACATGTGAAAGACACAGCAAAAAGCACCCAGCCCACACTGTAAAGTGGACATGTGAAAGACACAGCAAAAAGCACCCAGCCCACACTGTAAAGTGGACGTGTGAAAGACACTGCAAGAAGCACACAGCCCACATTGTAAAGTGGACATGTGAAAGACACAGCAAAAAGCACCCAGCCCACATTGTAAAGTGGACATGTGAAAGACACAGCAAAAAGCACCCAGCCCACACTGTAAAGTGGACGTGTGAAAGACACTGCAAAAAGCACCCAGCCCACACTATAAAGTGGACATGTGAAAAACACAGCAAAAAGCACCCAGCCCACACTGTAAAGTGGACGTGTGAAAGACACTGCAAGAAGCATCCAGCCCACACTGTAAAGTGGACATGTGAAAGACACAGCAAAAAGCACCCAGCCCACATTGTAAAGTGGACATGTGAAAGACACAGCAAAAAGCACCCAGCCCACACTGTAAAGTGGACGTGTGAAAGACACAGCAACAAGCACCCAGCCCACAATGTAAAGTGGACGTGTGAAAGACACTGAAAAAAGCACCTAGCCCGCACTGTAAAGTGGACATGTGAAAGACACAGCAAAAAGCACCCAGCCCACACTGTAAAGTGGACGTGAGAAAGACACAGCAACAAGCACCCAGCCCACACTGTAAAGTGGACATGTGAAAGACACAGCAAAAAGCACCCAGCTCACATTGTAAAATGGACATGTGAAAGAAACAGCAAAAAAGCACCCAGCCCACACTGTAAACTGGACATGTGAAAGACACAGCAAAAAGCACCCAGCCCACACTGTAAAGTGGACATGTGAAAGACACAGCAAAAAGCACCCAGCCCACACTGTAAAGTGGACGTGTGAAAGACACTGCAAGAAGCACACAGCCCACATTGTAAAGTGGACATTTGAAAGACACAGTAAAAAGCACCCAGCCCACATTGTAAAGTGGACATGTGAAAGACACAGCAAAAAGCACCCAGCCCACACTGTAAAGTGGACGTGTGAAAGACACTGCAAAAAGCACCCAGCCCACACTATAAAGTGGACATGTGAAAGACACAGCAAAAAGCACCCAGCCCACACTGTAAAGTGGACGTGTGAAAGACACTGCAAGAAGCATCCAGCCCACACTGTAAAGTGGACACGTGAAAGACACAGCAAAAAGCACCCAGCCCACATTGTAAAGTGGACATTTGAAAGATACAGCAAAAAGCACCCAACCCACATTGTGAAATAGACATGTGAAAGACACAGCAAAAAGCACCCAGCCCACACTGTAAAGTTGACGTGTGAAAGACACTGCAAAAAGCACACAGCCCACACTGTAAAGTGGACATGTGAAAGACACAGCAAAAAGCACCCAGCCCACACTGTAAAGTTGACGTGTGAAAGACACTGCAAAAAGCACACAGCCCACACTGTAAAGTGGACATGTGAAAGACACAGCAAAAAGCACCCAGCCCACACTGTAAAGTGGACGTGTGAAAGACACTGCAAAAAGCACCCAGCCCACACTGTAAAGTGGACATGTGAAAGACACAGCAAAAAGCACCCAGCCCACACTGTAAAGTGGACATGTGAAAGACACAGCAAAAAGCACCCAGCCCACACTGTAAAGTGGACATGTGAAAGACACAGCAAAAAGCACCCAGCCCACATTGTAAAGTGGACATGTGAAAGACACAGCAAAAAGCACCCAGCCCACATTGTAAAGTGGACATGTGAAAGACACAGCAAAAAGCACCCAGCCCACACTGTAAAGTGGACATGTGAAAGACACAGCAAAAAGCACCCAGCCCACACTGTAAAGTGGACATGTGAAAGACACAGCAAAAAGCACCCAGCCCACACTGTAAAGTGGACATGTGAAAGACACAGCAAAAAGCACCCAGCCCACACTGTGAAGTGGACATGTGAAAGACACAGCAAAAAGCACCCAGCCCACACTGTAAAGTGGACATGTGAAAGACACAGCAAAAAGCACCCAGCCCACACTGTAAGGTGGACATGTGAAAGACACAGCAAAAAGCACCCAGCCCACACTGTAAAGTGGACGTGAGAAAGACACAACAAAAAGCACCCAGCCCACACTGTAAAGTGGACGTGTGAAAGACACTGAAAAAAGCACCCAGCCCACACTGTAAAGTGGACATGTGAAAGACACAGCAAAAAGCACCCAGCCCACACTGTAAAGTGGACGTGAGAAATACACAGCAACAAGCACACAGCCCACACTGTAAAGTGGACATGTGAAAGACACAGTAAAAAGCACCCAGCCCACACTGTAAAGTTGACGTTTGAAAGACACTGCAAAAAGCGCCCAGCCCACACTGTAAAGTGGACATGTGAAAGACACTGAAAAAAGCACCCAGCCCACACTGTAAAGTGGACATGTGAAAGACACAGCAAAAAGCACCCAGCCCACACTGTAAAGTGGACGTGAGAAAGACACAGCAACAAGCACCCAGCCCACAATGTAAAGTGGACGTGTGAAAGACACTGAAAAAAGCACCTAGCCCGCACTGTAAAGTGGACATGTGAAAGACACAGCAAAAAGCACCCAGCCCACACTGTAAAGTGGACGTGAGAAAGACACAGCAACAAGCACCCAGCCCACACTGTAAAGTGGACATGTGAAAGACACAGCAAAAAGCACCCAGCTCACATTGTAAAATGGACATGTGAAAGACACAGCAAAAAGCACCCAGCCCACACTGTAAAGTGGACATGTGAAAGACACAGCAAAAAGCACCCAGCCCACACTGTAAAGTGGACATGTGAAAGACACAGCAAAAAGCACCCAGCCCACACTGTAAAGTGGACGTGTGAAAGACACTGCAAGAAGCACACAGCCCACATTGTAAAGTGGACATGTGAAAGACACAGCAAAAAGCTCCCAGCCCACATTGTAAAGTGGACATGTGAAAGACACAGCAAAAAGCACCCAGCCCACACTGTAAAGTGGACGTGTGAAAGACACTGCAAAAAGCACCCAGCCCACACTATAAAGTGGACATGTGAAAGACACAGCAAAAAGCACCCAGCCCACACTGTAAAGTGGACGTGTGAAAGACACTGCAAGAAGCATCCAGCCCACACTGTAAAGTGGACATGTGAAAGACACAGCAAAAAGCACCCAGCCCACATTGTAAAGTGGACATGTGAAAGACACAGCAAAAAGCACCCAGCGCACACTGTAAAGTGGACGTGTGAAAGACACAGCAAAAAGCACCCAGCCCACACTGTAAAGTGGACGTGTGAAAGACACAGTAAAAAGCACCCAGCCCACACTGTAAAGTTGACGTTTGAAAGACACTGCAAAAAGCGCCCAGCCCACACTGTAAAGTGGACATGTGAAAGACACTGAAAAAAGCACCCAGCCCACACTGTAAAGTGGACATGTGAAAGACACAACAAAAAGCACCCAGCCCACACTGTAAAGTGGACGTGAGAAAGACACAGCAACAAGCACCCAGCCCACAATGTAAAGTGGACGTGTGAAAGACACTGAAAAAAGCACCTAGCCCGCACTGTAAAGTGGACATGTGAAAGACACAGCAAAAAGCACCGAGCACACACTGTAAAGTGGACGTGAGAAAGACACAGCAACAAGCACCCAGCCCACACTGTAAAGTGGACATGTGAAAGACACAGCAAAAAGCACCCAGCTCACATTGTAAAATGGACATGTGAAAGACACAGCAAAAAGCACCCAGCCCACACTGTAAAGTGGAC
Organism: Eledone cirrhosa; assembly: GCA_964016885.1. Lineage (NCBI taxonomy): Eukaryota > Metazoa > Mollusca > Cephalopoda > Octopoda > Eledonidae > Eledone > Eledone cirrhosa. Next base: position 47,404,508 of record OZ024744.1, on the reverse strand, counting down.
ATGTGAAAGACACAGCAAAAAGCACCCAGCCCACACTGTAAAGTGGACATGTGAAAGACACAGCAAAAAGCACCCAGCCCACACTGTAAAGTGGACGTGTGAAAGACACTGCAAGAAGCACACAGCCCACATTGTAAAGTGGACATGTGAAAGACACAGCAAAAAGCACCCGGCCCACATTGTAAAGTGGACATATGAAAGACACAGCAAAAAGCACCCAGCCCACACTGTAAAGTGGACGTGTGAAAGACACTGCAAAAAGCACCCAGCCCACACTATAAAGTGGACATGTGAAAGACACAGCAAAAAGCACCCAGCCCACACTGTAAAGTGGACGTGTGAAAGACACTGCAAGAAGCATCCAGCCCACACTGTAAAGTGGACATGTGAAAGACACAGCAAAAAGCACCCAGCCCACATTGTAAAGTGGACATGTGAAAGACACAGCAAAAAGCACCCAGCCCACACTGTAAAGTGGACGTGTGAAAGACACAGCAAAAAGCACCCAGCCCACACTGTAAAGTGGACGTGTGAAAGACTCAGCAAAAAGCACCCAGCCCACACTGTAAAGTGGATATGTGAAAGACACAGCAAAAAGCACCCAGCCCACACTGTAAAGTGGACATGTGAAAGACACAGCAAAAAGCACCCAGCCCACACTGTAAAGTGGACGTGTGAAAGACACTGCAAGAATCACACACCCCACACTGTAAAGTGGACATGTGAAAGACACAGCAAAAAGCACCCAGCCCACATTGTAAAGTGGACATGTGAAAGACACAGCAATAAGCACCCAGCCCACACTGTAAAGTGGACGTGTGAAAGACACTGCAAAAAGCACCCAGCCCACACTATAGAGTGGACATGTGAAAGACACAGCAAAAAGCACCCAGCCCACATTGTAAAGTGGACATGTGAAAGACACAGCAAAAAGGACCCAGCCCACACTGTAAAGTGGACATGTGAAAGACACAGCAAAAAGCACCCAGCCCACACTGTAAAGTGGACATGTGAAAGACACAGCAAAAAGCACCCAGCCCACACTGTAAAGTGGACATGTGAAAGACACAGCAAAAAGCACCCAGCCCAAACTGTAAAGTGGACGTGTGAAAGACACAGCAAAAAGTACCCAGTCCACACTGTGAAGTGGACATGTGAAAGACACAGCAAAAAGCACCCAGCCCACACTGTAAAGTGGACATGTGAAAGACACAGCAAAAAGCACCCAGCCCACATTGTAAAGTGGACATGTGAAAGACACAGCAAAAAGCACCCAGCCCACATTGTAAAGTGGACATGTGAAAGACACAGCAAAAAGCACCCAGCCCACACTGTAAAGTGGACATGTGAAAGACACAGCAAAAAGCACACAGCCCACACTGTAAAGTGGACATGTGAAAGACACAGCAAAAAGCACCCAGCCCACACTGTAAAGTGGACGTGTGAAAGACACTGCAAGAAGCACACAGCCCACATTGTAAAGTGGACATGTGAAAGACACAGCAAAAAGCACCCAGCCCACATTGTAAAGTGGACATGTGAAAGACACAGCAAAAAGCACCCAGCCCACACTGTAAAGTGGACGTGTGAAAGACACTGCAAAAAGCACCCAGCCCACACTATAAAGTGGACATGTGAAAGACACAGCAAAAAGCACCCAGCCCACACTGTAAAGTGGACGTGTGAAAGACACTGCAAGAAGCATCCAGCCCACACTGTAAAGTGGACATGTGAAAGACACAGCAAAAAGCACCCAGCCCACATTGTAAAGTGGACATGTGAAAGACACAGCAAAAAGCACCCAGCGCACACTGTAAAGTGGACGTGTGAAAGACACAGCAAAAAGCACCCAGCCCACACTGTAAAGTGGACGTGTGAAAGACACAGTAAAAAGCACCCAGCCCACACTGTAAAGTTGACGTTTGAAAGACACTGCAAAAAGCGCCCAGCCCACACTGTAAAGTGGACATGTGAAAGACACTGAAAAAAGCACCCAGCCCACACTGTAAAGTGGACATGTGAAAGACACAACAAAAAGCACCCAGCCCACACTGTAAAGTGGACGTGAGAAAGACACAGCAACAAGCACCCAGCCCACAATGTAAAGTGGACGTGTGAAAGACACTGAAAAAAGCACCTAGCCCGCACTGTAAAGTGGACATGTGAAAGACACAGCAAAAAGCACCCAGCACACACTGTAAAGTGGACGTGAGAAAGACACAGCAACAAGCACCCAGCCCACACTGTAAAGTGGACATGTGAAAGACACAGCAAAAAGCACCCAGCTCACATTGTAAAATGGACATGTGAAAGACACAGCAAAAAGCACCCAGCCCACACTGTAAAGTGGACATGTGAAAGACACAGCAAAAAGCACCCAGCCCACACTGTAAAGTGGACATGTGAAAGACACAGCAAAAAGCACCCAGCCCACACTGTAAAGTGGACGTGTGAAAGACACTGCAAGAAGCACACAGCCCACATTGTAAAGTGGACATGTGAAAGACACAGCAAAAAGCACCCGGCCCACATTGTAAAGTGGACATATGAAAGACACAGCAAAAAGCACCCAGCCCACACTGTAAAGTGGACGTGTGAAAGACACTGCAAAAAGCACCCAGCCCACACTATAAAGTGGACATGTGAAAGACACAGCAAAAAGCACCCAGCCCACACTGTAAAGTGGACGTGTGAAAGACACTGCAAGAAGCATCCAGCCCACACTGTAAAGTGGACATGTGAAAGACACAGCAAAAAGCACCCAGCCCACATTGTAAAGTGGACATGTGAAAGACACAGCAAAAAGCACCCAGCCCACACTGTAAAGTGGACGTGTGAAAGACACAGCAAAAAGCACCCAGCCAACACTGTAAAGTGGACGTGTGAAAGACTCAGCAAAAAGCACCCAGCCCACACTGTAAAGTGGATATGTGAAAGACACAGCAAAAAGCACCCAGCCCACACTGTAAAGTGGACATGTGAAAGACACAGCAAAAAGCACCCAGCCCACACTGTAAAGTGGACGTGTGAAAGACACTGCAAGAATCACACACCCCACACTGTAAAGTGGACATGTGAAAGACACAGCAAAAAGCACCCAGCCCACATTGTAAAGTGGACATGTGAAAGACACAGCAATAAGCACCCAGCCCACACTGTAAAGTGGACGTGTGAAAGACACTGCAAAAAGCACCCAGCCCACACTATAGAGTGGACATGTGAAAGACACAGCAAAAAGCACCCAGCCCACATTGTAAAGTGGACATGTGAAAGACACAGCAAAAAGGACCCAGCCCACACTGTAAAGTGGACATGTGAAAGACACAGCAAAAAGCACCCAGCCCACACTGTAAAGTGGACATGTGAAAGACACAGCAAAAAGCACCCAGCCCACACTGTAAAGTGGACATGTGAAAGACACAGCAAAAAGCACCCAGCCCAAACTGTAAAGTGGACGTGTGAAAGACACAGCAAAAAGTACCCAGTCCACACTGTGAAGTGGACATGTGAAAGACACAGCAAAAAGCACCCAGCCCACACTGTAAAGTGGACATGTGAAAGACACAGCAAAAAGCACCCAGCCCACATTGTAAAGTGGACATGTGAAAGACACAGCAAAAAGCACCCAGCCCACATTGTAAAGTGGACATGTGAAAGACACAGCAAAAAGCACCCAGCCCACACTGTAAAGTGGACATGTGAAAGACACAGCAAAAAGCACACAGCCCACACTGTAAAGTGGACATGTGAAAGACACAGCAAAAAGCAACCAGCCCACACTGTAAAGTGGACATGTGAAAGACACAGCAAAAAGCACCCAGCCCACACTGTGAAGTGGACATGTGAAAGACACAGCAAAAAGCACCCAGCCCACACTGTAAAGTGGACATGTGAAAGACACAGCAAAAAGCACCCAGCCCACATTGTAAAGTGGACATGTGAAAAGACACAGCAAAAAGCGCCCAGCCCACACTGTAAAGTGGACATGTGAAAGACACTGAAAAAAGCACCCAGCCCACACTGTAAAGTGGACATGTGAAAGACACAGCAAAAAGCACCCAGCCCACACTGTAAAGTGGACGTGAGAAAGACACAGCAACAAGCACCCAGCCCACAATGTAAAGTGGACGTGTGAAAGACACAGCAAAAAGTACCCAGTCCACACTGTGAAGTGGACATGTGAAAGACACAGCAAAAAGCACCCAGCCCACACTGTAAAGTGGACATGTGAAAGACACAGCAAAAAGCACCCAGCCCACATTGTAAAGTGGACATGTGAAAGACACAGCAAAAAGCACCCAGCCCACATTGTAAAGTGGACATGTGAAAGACACAGCAAAAAGCACCCAGCCCACACTGTAAAGTGGACATGTGAAAGACACAGCAAAAAGCACACAGCCCACACTGTAAAGTGGACATGTGAAAGACACAGCAAAAAGCAACCAGCCCACACTGTAAAGTGGACATGTGAAAGACACAGCAAAAAGCACCCAGCCCACACTGTGAAGTGGACATGTGAAAGACACAGCAAAAAGCACCCAGCCCACACTGTAAAGTGGACATGTGAAAGACACAGCAAAAAGCACCCAGCCCACATTGTAAAGTGGACATGTGAAAAGACACAGCAAAAAGCGCCCAGCCCACACTGTAAAGTGGACATGTGAAAGACACTGAAAAAAGCACCCAGCCCACACTGTAAAGTGGACATGTGAAAGACACAGCAAAAAGCACCCAGCCCACACTGTAAAGTGGACGTGAGAAAGACACAGCAACAAGCACCCAGCCCACAATGTAAAGTGGACGTGTGAAAGACACTGAAAAAAGCACCTAGCCCGCACTGTAAAGTGGACATGTGAAAGACACAGCAAAAAGCACCCAGCCCACACTGTAAAGTGGACGTGAGAAAGACACAGCAACAAGCACCCAGCCCACACTGTAAAGTGGACATGTGAAAGACACAGCAAAAAGCACACAGCTCACATTGTAAAATGGACATGTGAAAGACACAGCAAAAAGCACCCAGCCCACACTGTAAAGTGGACATGTGAAAGACACAGCAAAAAGCACCCAGCCCACATTGTAAAGTGGACATGTGAAAGACACAGCAAAAAGCACCCAGCCCACACTGTAAAGTGGACGTGTGAAAGACACAGCAAAAAGCACCCAGCCCACACTGTAAAGTGGACGTGTGAAAGACACAGTAAAAAGCACCCAGCCCACACTGTAAAGTTGACGTTTGAAAGACACTGCAAAAAGCGCCCAGCCCACACTGTAAAGTGGACATGTGAAAGACACTGAAAAAAGCACCCAGCCCACACTGTAAAGTGGACATGTGAAAGACACAACAAAAAGCACCCAGCCCACACTGTAAAGTGGACGTGAGAAAGACACAGCAACAAGCACCCAGCCCACAATGTAAAGTGGACGTGTGAAAGACACTGAAAAAAGCACCTAGCCCGCACTGTAAAGTGGACATGTGAAAGACACAGCAAAAAGCACCCAGCCCACACTGTAAAGTGGACGTGAGAAAGACACAGCAACAAGCACCCAGCCCACACTGTAAAGTGGACATGTGAAAGACACAGCAAAAAGCACCCAGCTCACATTGTAAAATGGACATGTGAAAGACACAGCAAAAAGCACCCAGCCCACACTGTAAAGTGGACATGTGAAAGACACAGCAAAAAGCACCCAGCCCACACTGTAAAGTGGACATGTGAAAGACACAGCAAAAAGCACCCAGCCCACACTGTAAAGTGGACGTGTGAAAGACACTGCAAGAAGCACACAGCCCACATTGTAAAGTGGACATGTGAAAGACACAGCAAAAAGCACCCGGCCCACATTGTAAAGTGGACATATGAAAGACACAGCAAAAAGCACCCAGCCCACACTGTAAATGGACGTGTGAAAGACACTGCAAAAAGCACCCAGCCCACACTATAAAGTGGACATGTGAAAGACACAGCAAAAAGCACCCAGCCCACACTGTAAAGTGGACGTGTGAAAGACACTGCAAGAAGCATCCAGCCCACACTGTAAAGTGGACATGTGAAAGACACAGCAAAAAGCACCCAGCCCACATTGTAAAGTGGACATGTGAAAGACACAGCAAAAAGCACCCAGCCCACACTGTAAAGTGGGCGTGTGAAAGACACAGCAAAAAGCACCCAGCCCACACTGTAAAGTGGACGTGTGAAAGACTCAGCAAAAAGCACCCAGCCCACACTGTAAAGTGGATATGTGAAAGACACAGCAAAAAGCACCCAGCCCACACTGTAAAGTGGACATGTGAAAGACACAGCAAAAAGCACCCAGCCCACACTGTAAAGTGGACGTGTGAAAGACACTGCAAGAATCACACACCCCACACTGTAAAGTGGACATGTGAAAGACACAGCAAAAAGCACCCAGCCCACATTGTAAAGTGGACATGTGAAAGACACAGCAATAAGCACCCAGCCCACACTGTAAAGTGGACGTGTGAAAGACACTGCAAAAAGCACCCAGCCCACACTATAGAGTGGACATGTGAAAGACACAGCAAAAAGCACCCAGCCCACATTGTAAAGTGGACATGTGAAGGACACAGCAAAAAGGACCCAGCCCACACTGTAAAGTGGACATGTGAAAGACACAGCAAAAAGCACCCAGCCCACACTGTAAAGTGGACATGTGAAAGACACAGCAAAAAGCACCCAGCCCACACTGTAAAGTGGACATGTGAAAGACACAGCAAAAAGCACCCAGCCCAAACTGTAAAGTGGACGTGTGAAAGACACAGCAAAAAGTACCCAGTCCACACTGTGAAGTGGACATGTGAAAGACACAGCAAAAAGCACCCAGCCCACACTGTAAAGTGGACATGTGAAAGACACAGCAAAAAGCACCCAGCCCACATTGTAAAGTGGACATGTGAAAGACACAGCAAAAAGCACCCAGCCCACATTGTAAAGTGGACATGTGAAAGACACAGCAAAAAGCACCCAGCCCACACTGTAAAGTGGACATGTGAAAGACACAGCAAAAAGCACACAGCCCACACTGTAAAGTGGACATGTGAAAGACACAGCAAAAAGCAACCAGCCCACACTGTAAAGTGGACATGTGAAAGACACAGCAAAAAGCACCCAGCCCACACTGTGAAGTGGACATGTGAAAGACACAGCAAAAAGCACCCAGCCCACACTGTAAAGTGGACATGTGAAAGACACAGCAAAAAGCACCCAGCCCACATTGTAAAGTGGACATGTGAAAAGACACAGCAAAAAGCGCCCAGCCCACACTGTAAAGTGGACATGTGAAAGACACTGAAAAAAGCACCCAGCCCACACTGTAAAGTGGACATGTGAAAGACACAGCAAAAAGCACCCAGCCCACACTGTAAAGTGGACGTGAGAAAGACACAGCAACAAGCACCCAGCCCACAATGTAAAGTGGACGTGTGAAAGACACTGAAAAAAGCACCTAGCCCGCACTGTAAAGTGGACATGTGAAAGACACAGCAAAAAGCACCCAGCCCACACTGTAAAGTGGACGTGAGAAAGACACAGCAACAAGCACCCAGCCCACACTGTAAAGTGGACATGTGAAAGACACAGCAAAAAGCACCCAGCTCACATTGTAAAATGGACATGTGAAAGACACAGCAAAAAGCACCCAGCCCACACTGTAAAGTGGACATGTGAAAGACACAGCAAAAAGCACCCAGCCCACACTGTAAAGTGGACATGTGAAAGACACAGCAAAAAGCACCCAGCCCACACTGTAAAGTGGACGTGTGAAAGACACTGCAAGAAGCACACAGCCCACATTGTAAAGTGGACATGTGAAAGACACAGCAAAAAGCACCCAGCCCACATTGTAAAGTGGACATGTGAAAGACACAGCAAAAAGCACCCAGCCCACACTGTAAAGTGGACGTGTGAAAGACACTGCAAAAAGCACCCAGCCCACACTATAAAGTGGACATGTGAAAGACACAGCAAAAAGCACCCAGCCCACACTGTAAAGTGGACGTGTGAAAGACACTGCAAGAAGCATCCAGCCCACACTGTAAAGTGGACATGTGAAAGACACAGCAAAAAGCACCCAGCCCACATTGTAAAGTGGACATGTGAAAGACACAGCAAAAAGCACCCAGCCCACACTGTAAAGTGGACGTGTGAAAGACACAGCAAAAAGCACCCAGCCCACACTGTAAAGTGGACGTGTGAAAGACTCAGCAAAAAGCACCCAGCCCACACTGTAAAGTGGATATGTGAAAGACACAGCAAAAAGCACCCAGCCCACACTGTAAAGTGGACATGTGAAAGACACAGCAAAAAGCACCCAGCCCACACTGTAAAGTGGACGTGTGAAAGACACTGCAAGAAGCACACACCCCACACTGTAAAGTGGACATGTGAAAGACACAGCAAAAAGCACCCAGCCCACATTGTAAAGTGGACATGTGAAAGACACAGCAATAAGCACCCAGCCCACACTGTAAAGTGGACGTGTGAAAGACACTGCAAAAAGCACCCAGCCCACACTATAGAGTGGACATGTGAAAGACACAGCAAAAAGCACCCAGCCCACATTGTAAAGTGGACATGTGAAAGACACAGCGAAAAGCACCCAGCCCACACTGTAAAGTGGACATGTGAAAGACACAGCAAAAAGCACCCAGCCCACACTGTAAAGTGGACATGTGAAAGACACAGCAAAAAGCACCCAGCCCACACTGTAAAGTGGACATGTGAAAGACACAGCAAAAAGCACCCAGCCCGAACTGTAAAGTGGACGTGTGAAAGACACAGCAAAAAGTACCCAGCCCACACTGTGAAGTGGACATGTGAAAGACACAGCAAAAAGCACCCAGCCCACACTGTAAAGTGGACATGTGAAAGACACAGCAAAAAGCACCCAGCCCACATTGTAAAGTGGACATGTGAAAGACACAGCAAAAAGCACCCAGCCCACATTGTAAAGTGGACATGTGAAAGACACAGCAAAAAGCACCCAGCCCACACTGTAAAGTGGACATGTGAAAGACACAGCAAAAAGCACACAGCCCACACTGTAAAGTGGACATGTGAAAGACACAGCAAAAAGCACCCAGCCCACACTGTAAAGTGGACATGTGAAAGACACAGCAAAAAGCACCCAGCCCACACTGTGAAGTGGACATGTGAAAGACACAGCAAAAAGCACCCAGCCCACACTGTAAAGTGGACATGTGAAAGACACAGCAAAAAGCACCCAGCCCACATTGTAAAGTGGACATGTGAAAGACACAGCAAAAAGCACACAGCCCACATTGTAAAGTGGACATGTGAAAGACACAGCAAAAAGCACCCAGCCCACACTGTAAAGTGGACATGTGAAAGACACTGAAAAAAGCACCCAGCCCACACTGTAAAGTGGACATGTGAAAGACACAGCAAAAAGCACCCAGCCCACACTGTAAAGTGGACGTGAGAAAGACACAGCAACAAGCACCCAGCCCACACTGTAAAGTGGACGTGTGAAAGACACTGAAAAAAGCACCCAGCCCACACTGTAAAGTGGACATGTGAAAGACACAGCAACAAGCACCCAGCCCACACTGTAAAGTGAACGGGAGAAAGACACAGCAACAAGCACACAGCCCACACTGTAAAGTGGACATGTGAAAGACACAGTAAAAAGCACCCAGCCCACACTGTAAAGTTGACGTTTGAAAGACACTGCAAAAAGCGCCCAGCCCACACTGTAAAGTGGACATGTGAAAGAAACTGAAAAAAGCACCCAGCCCACACTGTAAAGTGGACATGTGAAAGACACAGCAAAAAGCACCCAGCCCGCACTGTAAAGTGGACGTGAGAAAGACACAGCAACAAGCACCCAGCCCACAATGTAAAGTGGACGTGTGAAAGACACTGAAAAAAGCACCTAGCCCACACTGTAAAGTGGACATGTGAAAGACACAGCAAAAAGCACCCAGCCCACACTGTAAAGTGGACGTGAGAAAGACACAGCAACAAGCACCCAGCCCACACTGAAAAGTGGACATGTGAAAGACACAGCAAAAAGCACCCAGCCCACACTGTAAAGTGGACATGTGAAAGACACAGTAAAAAGCACCCAGCCCACACTGTAAAGTTGACGTTTGAAAGACACTGCAAAAAGCGCCCAGCCCTCACTGTAAAGTGGACATGTGAAAGACACTGAAAAAAGCACCCAGTCCACACTGTAACGTGGACATGTGAAAGACACAGCAAAAAGCACCCAGCCCACACTGTAAGGTGGACGTGAGAAAGACACAGCAACAAGCACCCAGCCCACAATGTAAAGTGGACGTGTGAAAGACACTTAAAAAAGCACCTAGCCCGCACTGTAAAGTGGACATGTGAAAGACACAGCAAAAAGCACCCAGCCCACACTGTAAAGTGGACGTGAGAAAGACACAGCAACAAGCACCCAGCCCACACTGTAAAGTGGACATGTGAAAGACACAGCAAAAAGCACCCAGCTCACATTGTAAGATGGACATGTGAAAGACACAGCAAAAAGCACCCAGCCCACACTGTAAAGTGGACATGTGAAAGACACAGCAAAAAGCACCCAGCCCACATTGTAAAGTGGACATGTGAAAGACACAGCAAAAAGCACCCAGCCCACACTGTAAAGTGGACGTGTGAAAGACACAGCAAAAAGCACCCAGCCCACACTGTAAAGTGGACGTGTGAAAGACTCAGCAAAAAGCACCCAGCCCACACTGTAAAGTGGATATGTGAAAGACACAGCAAAAAGCACCCAGCCCACACTGTAAAGTGGACATGTGAAAGACACAGCAAAAAGCACCCAGCCCACACTGTAAAGTGGACGTGTGAAAGACACTGCAAGAAGCACACACCCCACACTGTAAAGTGGACATGTGAAAGACACAGCAAAAAGCACCCAGCCCACATTGTAAAGTGGACATGTGAAAGACACAGCAATAAGCACCCAGCACACACTGTAAAGTGGACGTGTGAAAGACACTGCAAAAAGCACCCAGCCCACATTGTAAAGTGGACATGTGAAAGACACAGCAAAAAGCACCCAGCCCACATTGTAAAGTGGACATGTGAAAGACACAGCAAAAAGCACCCAGCCCACACTGTAAAGTGGACATGTGAAAGACACAGCAAAAAGCACCCAGCCCACACTGTAAAGTGAACATGTGAAAGACACAGCAAAAAGCACCCAGCCCACACTGTAAAGTGGACATGTGAAAGACACAGCAAAAAGCACCCAGCCCACACTGTAAAGTGGACGTGAGAAAGACACAGCAACAAGCACCCAGCCCACACTGTAAAGTGGACGTGTGAAAGACACTGAAAAAAGCACCCAGCCCACACTGTAAAGTGGACATGTGAAAGACACAGCAACAAGCACCCAGCCCACACTGTAAAGTGAACGGGAGAAAGACACAGCAACAAGCACACAGCCCACACTGTAAAGTGGACATGTGAAAGACACAGTAAAAAGCACCCAGCCCACACTGTAAAGTTGACGTTTGAAAGACACTGCAAAAAGCGCCCAGCCCACACTGTAAAGTGGACATGTGAAAGAAACTGAAAAAAGCACCCAGCCCACACTGTAAAGTGGACATGTGAAAGACACAGCAAAAAGCACCCAGCCCGCACTGTAAAGTGGACGTGAGAAAGACACAGCAACAAGCACCCAGCCCACAATGTAAAGTGGACGTGTGAAAGACACTGAAAAAAGCACCTAGCCCACACTGTAAAGTGGACATGTGAAAGACACAGCAAAAAGCACCCAGCCCACACTGTAAAGTAGACGTGAGAAAGACACAGTAACAAGCACCCAGCCCACACTGAAAAGTGGACATGTGAAAGACACAGCAAAAAGCACCCAGCCCACACTGTAAAGTGGACATGTGAAAGACACAGTAAAAAGCACCCAGCCCACACTGTAAAGTTGACGTTTGAAAGACACTGCAAAAAGCGCCCAGCCCTCACTGTAAAGTGGACATGTGAAAGACACTGAAAAAAGCACCCAGTCCACACTGTAACGTGGACATGTGAAAGACACAGCAAAAAGCACCCAGCCCACACTGTAAGGTGGACGTGAGAAAGACACAGCAACAAGCACCCAGCCCACAATGTAAAGTGGACGTGTGAAAGACACTTAAAAAAGCACCTAGCCCGCACTGTAAAGTGAACATGTGAAAGACACAGCAAAAAGCACCCAGCCCACACTGTAAAGTGGACGTGAGAAAGACACAGCAACAAGCACCCAGCCCACACTGTAAAGTGGACATGTGAAAGACACAGCAAAAAGCACCCAGCTCACATTGTAAGATGGACATGTGAAAGACACAGCAAAAAGCACCCAGCCCACACTGTAAAGTGGACATGTGAAAGACACAGCAAAAAGCACCCAGCCCACACTGTAAAGTGGACATGTGAAAGACACAGCAAAAAGCACCCAGCCCACACTGTAAAGTGGACATGTGAAAGACACAGCAAAAAGCACCCAGCCCACACTGTAAAGTGGACGTGTGAAAGACACTGCAAAAAGCACCCAGCCCACACTACAAAGTGGACATGTGAAAGACACAGCAAAAAGCACCCAGCCCACACTGTAAAGTGGACGTGTGAAAGACACTGCAAGAAGCATCCAGCCCACACTGTAAAGTGGACATGTGAAAGACACAGCAAAAAGCACCCAGCCCACATTGTAAAGTGGACATGTGAAAGACACAGCAAAAAGCACCCAGCCCACACTGTAAAGTGGACGTGTGAAAGACACAGCAAAAAGCACCCAGCCCACACTGTAAAGTGGACGTGTGAAAGACTCAGCAAAAAGCACCCAGCCCAGACTGTAAAGTGGATATGTGAAAGACACAGCAAAAAGCACCCAGCCCACACTGTAAAGTGGACATGTGAAAGACACAGCAAAAAGCACCCAGCCCACACTGTAAAGTGGACGTGTGAAAGACACTGCAAGAAGCACACACCCCACACTGTAAAGTGGACATGTGAAAGACACAGCAAAAAGCACCCAGCCCACATTGTAAAGTGGACATGTGAAAGACACAGCAATAAGCACCCAGCACACACTGTAAAGTGGACGTGTGAAAGACACTGCAAAAAGCACCCAGCCCACACTATAGAGTGGACATGTGAAAGACACAGCAAAAAGCACCCAGCCCACATTGTAAAGTGGACATGTGAAAGACACAGCAAAAAGCACCCAGCCCACACTGTAAAGTGGACATGTGAAAGACACAGCAAAAAGCACCCAGCCCACACTGTAAAGTGGACATGTGAAAGACACAGCAAAAAGCACCCAGCCCACACTGTAAAGTGGACATGTGAAAGACACAGCAAAAAGCACCCAGCCCAAACTGTAAGGTGGACGTGTGAAAGACACAGCAAAAAGTACCCAGCCCACACTGTGAAGTGGACATGTGAAAGACACAGCAAAAAGCACCCAGCCCACACTGTAAAGTGGACATGTGAAAGACACAGCAAAAAGCACCCAGCCCACATTGTAAAGTGGACATGTGAAAGACACAGCAAAAAGCACCCAGCCCACACTGTAAAGTGGACATGTGAAAGACACAGCAAAAAGCACACAGCCCACACTGTAAAGTGGACATGTGAAAGACACAGCAAAAAGCACCCAGCCCACACTGTAAAGTGGACATGTGAAAGACACAGCAAAAAGCACCCAGCCCACACTGTGAAGTGGACATGTGAAAGACACAGCAAAAAGCACCCAGCCCACACTGTAAAGTGGACATGTGAAAGACACAGCAAAAAGCACCCAGCCCACATTGTAAAGTGGACATGTGAAAGACACAGCAAAAAGCACACAGCCCACATTGTAAAGTGGACATGTGAAAGACACAGCAAAAAGCACCCAGCCCACACTGTAAAGTGGACATGTGAAAGACACTGAAAAAAGCACCCAGCCCACACTGTAAAGTGGACATGTGAAAGACACAGCAAAAAGCACCCAGCCCACACTGTAAAGTGGACGTGAGAAAGACACAGCAACAAGCACCCAGCCCACACTGTAAAGTGGACGTGTGAAAGACACTGAAAAAAGCACCCAGCCCACACTGTAAAGTGGACATGTGAAAGACACAGCAACAAGCACCCAGCCCACACTGTAAAGTGAACGGGAGAAAGACACAGCAACAAGCACACAGCCCACACTGTAAAGTGGACATGTGAAAGACACAGTAAAAAGCACCCAGCCCACACTGTAAAGTTGACGTTTGAAAGACACTGCAAAAAGCGCCCAGCCCACACTGTAAAGTGGACATGTGAAAGAAACTGAAAAAAGCACCCAGCCCACACTGTAAAGTGGACATGTGAAAGACACAGCAAAAAGCACCCAGCCCGCACTGTAAAGTGGACGTGAGAAAGACACAGCAACAAGCACCCAGCCCACAATGTAAAGTGGACGTGTGAAAGACACTGAAAAAAGCACCTAGCCCACACTGTAAAGTGGACATGTGAAAGACACAGCAAAAAGCACCCAGCCCACACTGTAAAGTGGACGTGAGAAAGACACAGCAACAAGCACCCAGCCCACACTGAAAAGTGGACATGTGAAAGACACAGCAAAAAGCACCCAGCCCACACTGTAAAGTGGACATGTGAAAGACACAGTAAAAAGCACCCAGCCCACACTGTAAAGTTGACGTTTGAAAGACACTGCAAAAAGCGCCCAGCCCTCACTGTAAAGTGGACATGTGAAAGACACTGAAAAAAGCACCCAGTCCACACTGTAACGTGGACATGTGAAAGACACAGCAAAAAGCACCCAGCCCACACTGTAAGGTGGACGTGAGAAAGACACAGCAACAAGCACCCAGCCCACAATGTAAAGTGGACGTGTGAAAGACACTTAAAAAAGCACCTAGCCCGCACTGTAAAGTGGACATGTGAAAGACACAGCAAAAAGCACCCAGCCCACACTGTAAAGTGGACGTGAGAAAGACACAGCAACAAGCACCCAGCCCACACTGTAAAGTGGACATGTGAAAGACACAGCAAAAAGCACCCAGCTCACATTGTAAGATGGACATGTGAAAGACACAGCAAAAAGGACCCAGCCCACACTGTAAAGTGGACATGTGAAAGACACAGCAAAAAGCACCCAGCCCACACTGTAAAGTGGACATGTGAAAGACACAGCAAAAAGCACCCAGCCCACACTGTAAAGTGGACATGTGAAAGACACAGCAAAAAGCACACAGCCCACACTGTAAAGTGGACATGTGAAAGACACAGCAAAAAGCACCCAGCCCACACTGTAAAGTGGACATGTGAAAGACACAGCAAAAAGCACCCAGCCCACACTGTGAAGTGGACATGTGAAAGACACAGCAAAAAGCACCCAGCCCACACTGTAAAGTGGACATGTGAAAGACACAGTAAAAAGCACCCAGCCCACACTGTAAAGTTGACGTTTGAAAGACACTGCAAAAAGCGCCCAGCCCACACAGTAAAGTGGACATGTGAAAGACACAGCAAAAAGCACCCAGCCCACATTGTAAAGTGGACATTTGAAAGATACAGCAAAAAGCACCCAGCCCACATTGTAAAGTGGACATGTGAAAGACACAGCAAAAATCACCCCGCCCACACCGTGAAGTGGACATGTGAAAGACACTGAAAAAAGCACCCAGCCCACACTGTAAAGTGGACATATGAAAGACACAGCAAAAAGCACCCAGCCCACACTGTAAAGTGGACATGTGAAAGACACAGCAAAAAGCACCCAGCCCACACTGTGAAATAGACATGTGAAAGACACAGCAAAAAGCACCCAGGCCACACTGTAAAGTTGACGTGTGAAAGACACTGCAAAAAGCACACAGCCCACACTGTAAAGTGGACATGTGAAAGACACAGCAAAAAGCACCCAGCCCACACTGTAAAGTGGACGTGTGAAAGACACTGCAAAAAGCACCCACCCCACACTGTAAAGTGGACATGTGAAAGACACAGCAAAAAGCACCCAGCCCACACTGTAAAGTGGACATGTGAAAGACACAGCGAAAAGCACCCAGCCCACACTGTAAAGTGGACATGTGAAAAACACAGCAAAAAGCACCCAGCCCACATTGTAAAGTGGACATGTGAAAGACACAGCAAAAAGCACCCAGCCCACATTGTAAAGTGGACATGTGAAAGACACAGCAAAAAGCACCCAGCCCACACTGTAAAGTGGACATGTGAAAGACACAGCAAAAAGCACCCAGCCCACACTGTAAAGTGGACATATGAAAGACACAGCAAAAAGCACCCAGCTCACACTGTAAAGTGGACATGTGAAAGACACAGCAAAAAGCACCCAGCCCACACTGTGAAGTGGACATGTGAAAGACACAGCAAAAAGCACCCAGCCCACACTGTAAAGTGGACATGTGAAAGACACAGCAAAAAGCACCCAGCCCACATTGTAAAGTGGACATGTGAAAGACACAGCAAAAAGCACCCAGCCCACACTGTAAAGTGGACATGTGAAAGACACAGCAAAAAGCACACAGCCCACACTGTAAAGTGGACATGTGAAAGACACAGCAAAAAGCACCCAGCCCACACTGTAAAGTGGACATGTGAAAGACACAGCAAAAAGCACCCAGCCCACACTGTGAAGTGGACATGTGAAAGACACAGCAAAAAGCACCCAGCCCACACTGTAAAGTGGACATGTGAAAGACACAGAAAAAAGCACCCAGCCCACATTGTAAAGTGGACATGTGAAAGACACAGCAAAAAGCACACAGCCCACATTGTAAAGTGGACATGTGAAAGACACAGCAAAAAGCACCCAGCCCACACTGTAAAGTGGACATGTGAAAGACACTGAAAAAAGCACCCAGCCCACACTGTAAAGTGGACATGTGAAAGACACAGCAAAAAGCACCCAGCCCACACTGTAAAGTGGACGTGAGAAAGACACAGCAACAAGCACCCAGCCCACACTGTAAAGTGGACGTGTGAAAGACACTGAAAAAAGCACCCAGCCCACACTGTAAAGTGGACATGTGAAAGACACAGCAACAAGCACCCAGCCCACACTGTAAAGTGAACGGGAGAAAGACACAGCAACAAGCACACAGCCCACACTGTAAAGTGGACATGTGAAAGACACAGTAAAAAGCACCCAGCCCACACTGTAAAGTTGACGTTTGAAAGACACTGCAAAAAGCGCCCAGCCCACACTGTAAAGTGGACATGTGAAAGAAACTGAAAAAAGCACCCAGCCCACACTGTAAAGTGGACATGTGAAAGACACAGCAAAAAGCACCCAGCCCGCACTGTAAAGTGGACGTGAGAAAGACACAGCAACAAGCACCCAGCCCACAATGTAAAGTGGACGTGTGAAAGACACTGAAAAAAGCACCTAGCCCACACTGTAAAGTGGACATGTGAAAGACACAGCAAAAAGCACCCAGCCCACACTGTAAAGTGGACGTGAGAAAGACACAGCAACAAGCACCCAGCCCACACTGAAAAGTGGACATGTGAAAGACACAGCAAAAAGCACCCAGCCCACACTGTAAAGTGGACATGTGAAAGACACAGTAAAAAGCACCCAGCCCACACTGTAAAGTTGACGTTTGAAAGACACTGCAAAAAGCGCCCAGCCCTCACTGTAAAGTGGACATGTGAAAGACACTGAAAAAAGCACCCAGTCCACACTGTAACGTGGACATGTGAAAGACACAGCAAAAAGCACCCAGCCCACACTGTAAAGTGGACGTGAGAAAGACACAGCAACAAGCACCCAGCCCACACTGTAAAGTGGACATGTGAAAGACACAGCAAAAAGCACCCAGCTCACATTGTAAGATGGACATGTGAAAGACACAGCAAAAAGGACCCAGCCCACACTGTAAAGTGGACATGTGAAAGACACAGCAAAAAGCACCCAGCCCACACTGTAAAGTGGACATGTGAAAGACACAGCAAAAAGCACCCAGCCCACACTGTAAAGTGGACATGTGAAAGACACAGCAAAAAGCACACAGCCCACACTGTAAAGTGGACATGTGAAAGACACAGCAAAAAGCACCCAGCCCACACTGTAAAGTGGACATGTGAAAGACACAGCAAAAAGCACCCAGCCCACACTGTGAAGTTGACATGTGAAAGACACAGCAAAAAGCACCCAGCCCACACTGTAAAGTGGACATGTGAAAGACACAGTAAAAAGCACCCAGCCCACACTGTAAAGTTGACGTTTGAAAGACACTGCAAAAAGCGCCCAGCCCACACAGTAAAGTGGACATGTGAAAGACACAGCAAAAAGCACCCAGCCCACATTGTAAAGTGGACATTTGAAAGATACAGCAAAAAGCACCCAGCCCACATTGTAAAGTGGACATGTGAAAGACACAGCAAAAATCACCCCGCCCACACCGTGAAGTGGACATGTGAAAGACACTGAAAAAAGCACCCAGCCCACACTGTAAAGTGGACATATGAAAGACACAGCAAAAAGCACCCAGCCCACACTGTAAAGTGGACATGTGAAAGACACAGCAAAAAGCACCCAGCCCACACTGTGAAATAGACATGTGAAAGACACAGCAAAAAGCACCCAGGCCACACTGTAAAGTTGACGTGTGAAAGACACTGCAAAAAGCACACAGCCCACACTGTAAAGTGGACGTGTGAAAGACACTGCAAAAAGCACCCACCCCACACTGTAAAGTGGACATGTGAAAGACACAGCAAAAAGCACCCAGCCCACATTGTAAAGTGGACATGTGAAAGACACAGCAAAAAGCACCCAGCCCACACTGTAAAGTGGACATGTGAAAGACACAGCAAAAAGCACCCAGCCCACACTGTAAAGTGGACATATGAAAGACACAGCAAAAAGCACCCAGCCCACACTGTAAAGTGGACATGTGAAAGACACAGCAAAAAGCACCCAGCCCACACTGTGAAGTGGACATGTGAAAGACACAGCAAAAAGCACCCAGCCCACACTGTAAAGTGGACATGTGAAAGACACAGCAAAAAGCACCCAGCCCACACTGTAAAGTGGACATGTGAAAGACACAGCAAAAAGCACCCAGCCCACACTGTAAAGTGGACGTGAGAAAGATACAACAAAAAGCACCCAGCCCACACTGTAAAGTGGACGTGTGAAAGACACTGAAAAAAGCACCCAGCCCACACTGTAAAGTGGACATGTGAAAGACACAGCAAAAAGCACCCAGCCCACACTGTAAAGTGGACGTGAGAAAGACACAGCAACAAGCACACAGCCCACACTGTAAAGTGGACATGTGAAAGACACAGTAAAAAGCACCCAGCCCACACTGTAAAAGTTGAAGTTTGAAAGACACTGCAAAAAGCGCCCAGCCCACACTGTAAAGTGGACATGTGAAAGACACTGAAAAAAGCACCCAGCCCACACTGTAAAGTGGACATGTGAAAGACACAGCAAAAAGCACCCAGCCCACACTGTAAAGTGGACGTGAGAAAGACACAGCAACAAGCACCCAGCCCACAATGTAAAGTGGACGTGTTAAAGACACTGCAAGAAGCATCCAGCCCACACTATAAAGTGGACATGTGAAAGACACAGCAAAAAGCACCCAGCCCACATTGTAAAGTGGACATTTGAAAGATACAGCAAAAAGCACCCAGCCCACATTGTAAAGTGGACATGTGAAAGACACAGCAAAAATTACCCCGCCCACACCGTGAAGTGGACATGTGAAAGACACTGAAAAAAGCACCCAGCCCACACTGTAAAGTGGACATATGAAAGACACAGCAAAAAGCACCCAGCCCACACTGTAAAGTGGACATGTGAAAGACACAGCAAAAAGCACACAGCCCACACTGTGAAATAGACATGTGAAAGACACAGCAAAAAGCACCCAGCCCACACTGTAAAGTTGACGTGTGAAAGACACTGCAAAAAGCACACAGCCCACACTGTAAAGTGGACATGTGAAAGACACAGCAAAAAGCACCCAGCCCACACTGTAAAGTGGACATGTGAAAGACACAGCAAAAAGTACCCAGCCCACACTGTAAAGTGGACATGTGAAAGACACTGAAAAAAGCACCCAGCCCACACTGTAAAGTGGACATGTGAAAGACACAGCAAAAAGCACCCAGCCCACACTGTAAAGTGGACGTGAGAAAGACACAGCAACAAGCACCCAGCCCACACTGTAAAGTGGACGTGTGAAAGACACTGAAAAAAGCACCCAGCCCACACTGTAAAGTGGACATGTGAAAGACACAGCAACAAGCACCCAGCCCACACTGTAAAGTGAACGGGAGAAAGACACAGCAACAAGCACACAGCCCACACTGTAAAGTGGACATGTGAAAGACACAGTAAAAAGCACCCAGCCCACACTGTAAAGTTGACGTTTGAAAGACACTGCAAAAAGCGCCCAGCCCACACTGTAAAGTGGACATGTGAAAGAAACTGAAAAAAGCACCCAGCCCACACTGTAAAGTGGACATGTGAAAGACACAGCAAAAAGCACCCAGCCCGCACTGTAAAGTGGACGTGAGAAAGACACAGCAACAAGCACCCAGCCCACAATGTAAAGTGGACGTGTGAAAGACACTGTAAAAAGCACCTAGCCCACACTGTAAAGTGGACATGTGAAAGACACAGCAAAAAGCACCCAGCCCACACTGTAAAGTGGACGTGAGAAAGACACAGCAACAAGCACCCAGCCCACACTGAAAAGTGGACATGTGAAAGACACAGCAAAAAGCACCCAGCCCACACTGTAAAGTGGACATGTGAAAGACACAGTAAAAAGCACCCAGCCCACACTGTAAAGTTGACGTTTGAAAGACACTGCAAAAAGCGCCCAGCCCTCACTGTAAAGTGGACATGTGAAAGACACTGAAAAAAGCACCCAGTCCACACTGTAACGTGGACATGTGAAAGACACAGCAAAAAGCACCCAGCCCACACTGTAAGGTGGACGTGAGAAAGACACAGCAACAAGCACCCAGCCCACAATGTAAAGTGGACGTGTGAAAGACACTTAAAAAAGCACCTAGCCCGCACTGTAAAGTGGACATGTGAAAGACACAGCAAAAAGCACCCAGCCCACACTGTAAAGTGGACGTGAGAAAGACACAGCAACAAGCACCCAGCCCACACTGTAAAGTGGACATGTGAAAGACACAGCAAAAAGCACCCAGCTCACATTGTAAGATGGACATGTGAAAGACACAGCAAAAAGGACCCAGCCCACACTGTAAAGTGGACATGTGAAAGACACAGCAAAAAGCACCCAGCCCACACTGTAAAGTGGACATGTGAAAGACACAGCAAAAAGCACCCAGCCCACACTGTAAAGTGGACATGTGAAAGACACAGCAAAAAGCACACAGCCCACACTGTAAAGTGGACATGTGAAAGACACAGCAAAAAGCACCCAGCCCACACTGTAAAGTGGACATGTGAAAGACACAGCAAAAAGCACCCAGCCCACACTGTGAAGTGGACATGTGAAAGACACAGCAAAAAGCACCCAGCCCACACTGTAAAGTGGACATGTGAAAGACACAGTAAAAAGCACCCAGCCCACACTGTAAAGTTGACGTTTGAAAGACACTGCAAAAAGCGCCCAGCCCACACAGTAAAGTGGACATGTGAAAGACACAGCAAAAAGCACCCAGCCCACATTGTAAAGTGGACATTTGAAAGATACAGCAAAAAGCACCCAGCCCACATTGTAAAGTGGACATGTGAAAGACACAGCAAAAATCACCCCGCCCACACCGTGAAGTGGACATGTGAAAGACACTGAAAAAAGCACCCAGCCCACACTGTAAAGTGGACATATGAAAGACACAGCAAAAAGCACCCAGCCCACACTGTAAAGTGGACATGTGAAAGACACAGCAAAAAGCACCCAGCCCACACTGTGAAATAGACATGTGAAAGACACAGCAAAAAGCACCCAGGCCACACTGTAAAGTTGACGTGTGAAAGACACTGCAAAAAGCACACAGCCCACACTGTAAAGTGGACATGTGAAAGACACAGCAAAAAGCACCCAGCCCACACTGTAAAGTGGACGTGTGAAAGACACTGCAAAAAGCACCCACCCCACACTGTAAAGTGGACATGTGAAAGACACAGCAAAAAGCACCCAGCCCACACTGTAAAGTGGACATGTGAAAGACACAGCGAAAAGCACCCAGCCCACACTGTAAAGTGGACATGTGAAAAACACAGCAAAAAGCACCCAGCCCACATTGTAAAGTGGACATGTGAAAGACACAGCAAAAAGCACCCAGCCCACATTGTAAAGTGGACATGTGAAAGACACAGCAAAAAGCACCCAGCCCACACTGTAAAGTGGACATGTGAAAGACACAGCAAAAAGCACCCAGCCCACACTGTAAAGTGGACATATGAAAGACACAGCAAAAAGCACCCAGCCCACACTGTAAAGTGGACATGTGAAAGACACAGCAAAAAGCACCCAGCCCACACTGTGAAGTGGACATGTGAAAGACACAGCAAAAAGCACCCAGCCCACACTGTAAAGTGGACATGTGAAAGACACAGCAAAAAGCACCCAGCCCACACTGTAAAGTGGACATGTGAAAGACACAGCAAAAAGCACCCAGCCCACACTGTAAAGTGGACGTGAGAAAGATACAACAAAAAGCACCCAGCCCACACTGTAAAGTGGACGTGTGAAAGACACTGAAAAAAGCACCCAGCCCACACTGTAAAGTGGACATGTGAAAGACACAGCAAAAAGCACCCAGCCCACACTGTAAAGTGGACGTGAGAAAGACACAGCAACAAGCACACAGCCCACACTGTAAAGTGGACATGTGAAAGACACAGTAAAAAGCACCCAGCCCACACTGTAAAGTTGAAGTTTGAAAGACACTGCAAAAAGCGCCCAGCCCACACTGTAAAGTGGACATGTGAAAGACACTGAAAAAAGCACCCAGCCCACACTGTAAAGTGGACATGTGAAAGACACAGCAAAAAGCACCCAGCCCACACTGTAAAGTGGACGTGAGAAAGACACAGCAACAAGCACCCAGCCCACAATGTAAAGTGGACGTGTTAAAGACACTGCAAGAAGCATCCAGCCCACACTGTAAAGTGGACATGTGAAAGACACAGCAAAAAGCACCCAGCCCACATTGTAAAGTGGACATTTGAAAGATACAGCAAAAAGCACCCAGCCCACATTGTAAAGTGTACATGTGAAAGACACAGCAAAAATTACCCCGCCCACACCGTGAAGTGGACATGTGAAAGACACTGAAAAAAGCACCCAGCCCACACTGTAAAGTGGACATATGAAAGACACAGCAAAAAGCACCCAGCCCACACTGTAAAGTGGACATGTGAAAGACACAGCAAAAAGCACACAGCCCACACTGTGAAATAGACATGTGAAAGACACAGCAAAAAGCACCCAGCCCACACTGTAAAGTTGACGTGTGAAAGACACTGCAAAAAGCACACAGCCCACACTGTAAAGTGGACATGTGAAAGACACAGCAAAAAGCACCCAGCCCACACTGTAAAGTGGACATGTGAAAGACACAGCAAAAAGTACCCAGCCCACACTGTAAAGTGGACATGTGAAAGACAAAGCAAAAAGCACCCAGCCCACACTGTAAAGTGGACATGTGAAAGACACAGCAAAAATCACCCCGCCCACACCGTGAAGTGGACATGTGAAAGACACTGAAAAAAGCACCCAGCCCACACTGTAAAGTGGACATATGAAAGACACAGCAAAAAGCACCCAGCCCACACTGTAAAGTGGACATGTGAAAGACACAGCAAAAAGCACCCAGCCCACACTGTGAAATAGACATGTGAAAGACACAGCAAAAAGCACCCAGGCCACACTGTAAAGTTGACGTGTGAAAGACACTGCAAAAAGCACACAGCCCACACTGTAAAGTGGACATGTGAAAGACACAGCAAAAAGCACCCAGCCCACACTGTAAAGTGGACGTGTGAAAGACACTGCAAAAAGCACCCACCCCACACTGTAAAGTGGACATGTGAAAGACACAGCAAAAAGCACCCAGCCCACACTGTAAAGTGGACATGTGAAAGACACAGCGAAAAGCACCCAGCCCACACTGTAAAGTGGACATGTGAAAAACACAGCAAAAAGCACCCAGCCCACATTGTAAAGTGGACATGTGAAAGACACAGCAAAAAGCACCCAGCCCACATTGTAAAGTGGACATGTGAAAGACACAGCAAAAAGCACCCAGCCCACACTGTAAAGTGGACATGTGAAAGACACAGCAAAAAGCACCCAGCCCACACTGTAAAGTGGACATATGAAAGACACAGCAAAAAGCACCCAGCCCACACTGTAAAGTGGACATGTGAAAGACACAGCAAAAAGCACCCAGCCCACACTGTGAAGTGGACATGTGAAAGACACAGCAAAAAGCACCCAGCCCACACTGTAAAGTGGACATGTGAAAGACACAGCAAAAAGCACCCAGCCCACACTGTAAAGTGGACATGTGAAAGACACAGCAAAAAGCACCCAGCCCACACTGTAAAGTGGACGTGAGAAAGATACAACAAAAAGCACCCAGCCCACACTGTAAAGTGAACGTGTGAAAGACACTGAAAAAAGCACCCAGCCCACACTGTAAAGTGGACATGTGAAAGACACAGCAAAAAGCACCCAGCCCACACTGTAAAGTGGACGTGAGAAAGACACAGCAACAAGCACACAGCCCACACTGTAAAGTGGACATGTGAAAGACACAGTAAAAAGCACCCAGCCCACACTGTAAAGTTGAAGTTTGAAAGACACTGCAAAAAGCGCCCAGCCCACACTGTAAAGTGGACATGTGAAAGACACTGAAAAAAGCACCCAGCCCACACTGTAAAGTGGACATGTGAAAGACACAGCAAAAAGCACCCAGCCCACACTGTAAAGTGGACGTGAGAAAGACACAGCAACAAGCACCCAGCCCACAATGTAAAGTGGACGTGTTAAAAACACTGCAAGAAGCATCCAGCCCACACTGTAAAGTGGACATGTGAAAGACACAGCAAAAAGCACCCAGCCCACATTGTAAAGTGGACATTTGAAAGATACAGCAAAAAGCACCCAGCCCACATTGTAAAGTGGACATGTGAAAGACACAGCAAAAATTACCCCGCCCACACCGTGAAGTGGACATGTGAAAGACACTGAAAAAAGCACCCAGCCCACACTGTAAAGTGGACATATGAAAGACACAGCAAAAAGCACCCAGCCCACACTGTAAAGTGGACATGTGAAAGACACAGCAAAAAGCACACAGCCCACACTGTGAAATAGACATGTGAAAGACACAGCAAAAAGCACCCAGACCACACTGTAAAGTTGACGTGTGAAAGACACTGCAAAAAGCACACATCCCACACTGTAAAGTGGACATGTGAAAGACACAGCAAAAAGCACCCAGCCCACACTGTAAAGTGGACATGTGAAAGACACAGCAAAATGTACCCAGCCCACACTGTAAAGTGGACATGTGAAAGACAAAGCAAAAAGCACCCAGCCCACACTGTAAAGTGGACATGTGAAAGACACAGCAAAAAGCACCCAGCCCACACTGTAAAGTGGACATGTGAAAAACACAGCAAAAAGCACCCAGCCCACATTGTAAAGTGGACATGTGAAAGACACAGCAAAAAGCACCCAGCCCACATTGTAAAGTGGACATGTGAAAGACACAGCAAAAAGCACCCAGCCCACACTGTAAAGTGGACATGTGAAAGACACAGCAAAAAGCACCCAGCCCACACTGTAAAGTGGACATATGAAAGACACAGCAAAAAGCACCCAGCCCACACTGTAAAGTGGACATGTGAAAGACACAGCAAAAAGCACCCAGCCCACACTGTGAAGTGGACATGTGAAAGACACAGCAAAAAGCACCCAGCCCACACTGTAAAGTGGACATGTGAAAGACACAGCAAAAAGCACCCAGCCCACACTGTAAAGTGGACATGTGAAAGACACAGCAAAAAGCACCCAGCCCACACTGTAAAGTGGACGTGAGAAAGATACAACAAAAAGCACCCAGCCCACACTGTAAAGTGGACGTGTGAAAGACACTGAAAAAAGCACCCAGCCCACACTGTAAAGTGGACATGTGAAAGACACAGCAAAAAGCACCCAGCCCACACTGTAAAGTGGACGTGAGAAAGACACAGCAACAAGCACACAGCCCACACTGTAAAGTGGACATGTGAAAGACACAGTAAAAAGCACCCAGCCCACACTGTAAAGTTGAAGTTTGAAAGACACTGCAAAAAGCGCCCAGCCCACACTGTAAAGTGGACATGTGAAAGACACTGAAAAAAGCACCCAGCCCACACTGTAAAGTGGACATGTGAAAGACACAGCAAAAAGCACCCAGCCCACACTGTAAAGTGGACGTGAGAAAGACACAGCAACAAGCACCCAGCCCACAATGTAAAGTGGACGTGTTAAAGACACTGCAAGAAGCATCCAGCCCACACTGTAAAGTGGACATGTGAAAGACACAGCAAAAAGCACCCAGCCCACATTGTAAAGTGGACATTTGAAAGATACAGCAAAAAGCACCCAGCCCACATTGTAAAGTGTACATGTGAAAGACACAGCAAAAATTACCCCGCCCACACCGTGAAGTGGACATGTGAAAGACACTGAAAAAAGCACCCAGCCCACACTGTAAAGTGGACATATGAAAGACACAGCAAAAAGCACCCAGCCCACACTGTAAAGTGGACATGTGAAAGACACAGCAAAAAGCACACAGCCCACACTGTGAAATAGACATGTGAAAGACACAGCAAAAAGCACCCAGCCCACACTGTAAAGTTGACGTGTGAAAGACACTGCAAAAAGCACACAGCCCACACTGTAAAGTGGACATGTGAAAGACACAGCAAAAAGCACCCAGCCCACACTGTAAAGTGGACATGTGAAAGACACAGCAAAAAGTACCCAGCCCACACTGTAAAGTGGACATGTGAAAGACAAAGCAAAAAGCACCCAGCCCACACTGTAAAGTGGACATGTGAAAGACACAGCAAAAATCACCCCGCCCACACCGTGAAGTGGACATGTGAAAGACACTGAAAAAAGCACCCAGCCCACACTGTAAAGTGGACATATGAAAGACACAGCAAAAAGCACCCAGCCCACACTGTAAAGTGGACATGTGAAAGACACAGCAAAAAGCACCCAGCCCACACTGTGAAATAGACATGTGAAAGACACAGCAAAAAGCACCCAGGCCACACTGTAAAGTTGACGTGTGAAAGACACTGCAAAAAGCACACAGCCCACACTGTAAAGTGGACATGTGAAAGACACAGCAAAAAGCACCCAGCCCACACTGTAAAGTGGACGTGTGAAAGACACTGCAAAAAGCACCCACCCCACACTGTAAAGTGGACATGTGAAAGACACAGCAAAAAGCACCCAGCCCACACTGTAAAGTGGACATGTGAAAGACACAGCGAAAAGCACCCAGCCCACACTGTAAAGTGGACATGTGAAAAACACAGCAAAAAGCACCCAGCCCACATTGTAAAGTGGACATGTGAAAGACACAGCAAAAAGCACCCAGCCCACATTGTAAAGTGGACATGTGAAAGACACAGCAAAAAGCACCCAGCCCACACTGTAAAGTGGACATGTGAAAGACACAGCAAAAAGCACCCAGCCCACACTGTAAAGTGGACATATGAAAGACACAGCAAAAAGCACCCAGCCCACACTGTAAAGTGGACATGTGAAAGACACAGCAAAAAGCACCCAGCCCACACTGTGAAGTGGACATGTGAAAGACACAGCAAAAAGCACCCAGCCCACACTGTAAAGTGGACATGTGAAAGACACAGCAAAAAGCACCCAGCCCACACTGTAAAGTGGACATGTGAAAGACACAGCAAAAAGCACCCAGCCCACACTGTAAAGTGGACGTGAGAAAGATACAACAAAAAGCACCCAGCCCACACTGTAAAGTGAACGTGTGAAAGACACTGAAAAAAGCACCCAGCCCACACTGTAAAGTGGACATGTGAAAGACACAGCAAAAAGCACCCAGCCCACACTGTAAAGTGGACGTGAGAAAGACACAGCAACAAGCACACAGCCCACACTGTAAAGTGGACATGTGAAAGACACAGTAAAAAGCACCCAGCCCACACTGTAAAGTTGAAGTTTGAAAGACACTGCAAAAAGCGCCCAGCCCACACTGTAAAGTGGACATGTGAAAGACACTGAAAAAAGCACCCAGCCCACACTGTAAAGTGGACATGTGAAAGACACAGCAAAAAGCACCCAGCCCACACTGTAAAGTGGACGTGAGAAAGACACAGCAACAAGCACCCAGCCCACAATGTAAAGTGGACGTGTTAAAAACACTGCAAGAAGCATCCAGCCCACACTGTAAAGTGGACATGTGAAAGACACAGCAAAAAGCACCCAGCCCACATTGTAAAGTGGACATTTGAAAGATACAGCAAAAAGCACCCAGCCCACATTGTAAAGTGGACATGTGAAAGACACAGCAAAAATTACCCCGCCCACACCGTGAAGTGGACATGTGAAAGACACTGAAAAAAGCACCCAGCCCACACTGTAAAGTGGACATATGAAAGACACAGCAAAAAGCACCCAGCCCACACTGTAAAGTGGACATGTGAAAGACACAGCAAAAAGCACACAGCCCACACTGTGAAATAGACATGTGAAAGACACAGCAAAAAGCACCCAGACCACACTGTAAAGTTGACGTGTGAAAGACACTGCAAAAAGCACACATCCCACACTGTAAAGTGGACATGTGAAAGACACAGCAAAAAGCACCCAGCCCACACTGTAAAGTGGACATGTGAAAGACACAGCAAAATGTACCCAGCCCACACTGTAAAGTGGACATGTGAAAGACAAAGCAAAAAGCACCCAGCCCACACTGTAAAGTGGACATGTGAAAGACACAGCAAAAAGCACCCAGCCCACACTGTAAAGTGGACATGTGAAAGACACAGCAAAAAGCACCCAGCCCACATTGTAAAGTGGACATGTGAAAGACACAGCAAAAAGCACCCAGCCCACATTGTAAAGTGGACATGTGAAAGACACAGCAAAAAGCACCCAGCCCACACTGTAAAGTGGACATGTGAAAGACACAGCAAAAAGCACCCAGCCCACACTGTAAAGTGGACATGTGAAAGACACAGCAAAAAGCACCCAGCCCACACTGTAAAGTGGACATGTGAAAGACACAGCAAAAAGCACCCAGCCCACACTGTAAAGTGGACGTGAGAAAGATACAACAAAAAGCACCCAGCCCACACTGTAAAGTGGACGTGTGAAAGACACTGAAAAAAGCACCCAGCCCACACTGTAAAGTGGACATGTGAAAGACACAGCAAAAAGCACCCAGCCCACACTGTAAAGTGGACGTGAGAAAGACACAGCAACAAGCACACAGCCCACACTGTAAAGTGGACATGTGAAAGACACAGTAAAAAGCACCCAGCCCACACTGTAAAGTTGAAGTTTGAAAGACACTGCAAAAAGCGCCCAGCCCACACTGTAACGTGGACATGTGAAAGACACTGAAAAAAGCACCCAGCCCACACTGTAAAGTGGACATGTGAAAGACACAGCAAAAAGCACCCAGCCCACACTGTAAAGTGGACGTGAGAAAGACACAGCAACAAGCACCCAGCCCACAATGTAAAGTGGACGTGTTAAAGACACTGCAAGAAGCATCCAGCCCACACTGTAAAGTGGACATGTGAAAGACACAGCAAAAAGCACCCAGCCCACATTGTAAAGTGGACATTTGAAAGATACAGCAAAAAGCACCCCGCCCACATTGTAAAGTGGACATGTGAAAGACACAGCAAAAATTACCCCGCCCACACCGTGAAGTGGACATGTGAAAGACACTGAAAAAAGCACCCAGCCCACACTGTAAAGTGGACATATGAAAGACACAGCAAAAAGCACCCAGCCCACACTGTAAAGTGGACATGTGAAAGACACAGCAAAAAGCACACAGCCCACACTGTGAAATAGACATGTGAAAGACACAGCAAAAAGCACCCAGCCCACACTGTAAAGTTGACGTGTGAAAGACACTGCAAAAAGCACACAGCCCACACTGTAAAGTGGACATGTGAAAGACACAGCAAAAAGCACCCAGCCCACACTGTAAAGTGGACATGTGAAAGACACAGCAAAAAGTACCCAGCCCACACTGTAAAGTGGACATGTGAAAGACAAAGCAAAAAGCACCCAGCCCACACTGTAAAGTGGACATGTGAAAGACACAGCAAAAATCACCCCGCCCACACCGTGAAGTGGACATGTGAAAGACACTGAAAAAAGCACCCAGCCCACACTGTAAAGTGGACATATGAAAGACACAGCAAAAAGCACCCAGCCCACACTGTAAAGTGGACATGTGAAAGACACAGCAAAAAGCACCCAGCCCACACTGTGAAATAGACATGTGAAAGACACAGCAAAAAGCACCCAGGCCACACTGTAAAGTTGACGTGTGAAAGACACTGCAAAAAGCACACAGCCCACACTGTAAAGTGGACATGTGAAAGACACAGCAAAAAGCACCCAGCCCACACTGTAAAGTGGACGTGTGAAAGACACTGCAAAAAGCACCCACCCCACACTGTAAAGTGGACATGTGAAAGACACAGCAAAAAGCACCCAGCCCACACTGTAAAGTGGACATGTGAAAGACACAGCGAAAAGCACCCAGCCCACACTGTAAAGTGGACATGTGAAAAACACAGCAAAAAGCACCCAGCCCACATTGTAAAGTGGACATGTGAAAGACACAGCAAAAAGCACCCAGCCCACATTGTAAAGTGGACATGTGAAAGACACAGCAAAAAGCACCCAGCCCACACTGTAAAGTGGACATGTGAAAGACACAGCAAAAAGCACCCAGCCCACACTGTAAAGTGGACATATGAAAGACACAGCAAAAAGCACCCAGCCCACACTGTAAAGTGGACATGTGAAAGACACAGCAAAAAGCACCCAGCCCACACTGTGAAGTGGACATGTGAAAGACACAGCAAAAAGCACCCAGCCCACACTGTAAAGTGGACATGTGAAAGACACAGCAAAAAGCACCCAGCCCACACTGTAAAGTGGACATGTGAAAGACACAGCAAAAAGCACCCAGCCCACACTGTAAAGTGGACGTGAGAAAGATACAACAAAAAGCACCCAGCCCACACTGTAAAGTGGACGTGTGAAAGACACTGAAAAAAGCACCCAGCCCACACTGTAAAGTGGACATGTGAAAGACACAGCAAAAAGCACCCAGCCCACACTGTAAAGTGGACGTGAGAAAGACACAGCAACAAGCACACAGCCCACACTGTAAAGTGGACATGTGAAAGACACAGTAAAAAGCACCCAGCCCACACTGTAAAGTTGAAGTTTGAAAGACACTGCAAAAAGCGCCCAGCCCACACTGTAAAGTGGACATGTGAAAGACACTGAAAAAAGCACCCAGCCCACACTGTAAAGTGGACATGTGAAAGACACAGCAAAAAGCACCCAGCCCACACTGTAAAGTGGACGTGAGAAAGACACAGCAACAAGCACCCAGCCCACAATGTAAAGTGGACGTGTTAAAGACACTGCAAGAAGCATCCAGCCCACACTGTAAAGTGGACATGTGAAAGACACAGCAAAAAGCACCCAGCCCACATTGTAAAGTGGACATTTGAAAGATACAGCAAAAAGCACCCAGCCCACATTGTAAAGTGGACATGTGAAAGACACAGCAAAAATTACCCCGCCCACACCGTGAAGTGGACATGTGAAAGACACTGAAAAAAGCACCCAGCCCACA
This sequence comes from Eledone cirrhosa, assembly GCA_964016885.1. NCBI lineage: Eukaryota > Metazoa > Mollusca > Cephalopoda > Octopoda > Eledonidae > Eledone > Eledone cirrhosa. The sequence goes on along the minus strand of OZ024744.1, from coordinate 47,372,598 downwards.
CTGTAAAGTGGACATATGAAAGACACAGCAAAAAGCACCCAGCCCACACTGTAAAGTGGACATGTGAAAGACACAGCAAAAAGCACACAGCCCACACTGTGAAATAGACATGTGAAAGACACAGCAAAAAGCACCCAGCCCACACTGTAAAGTTGACGTGTGAAAGACACTGCAAAAAGCACACATCCCACACTGTAAAGTGGACATGTGAAAGACACAGCAAAAAGCACCCAGCCCACACTGTAAAGTGGACATGTGAAAGACACAGCAAAATATACCCAGCCCACACTGTAAAGTGGACATGTGAAAGACAAAGCAAAAAGCACCCAGCCCACACTGTAAAGTGGACATGTGAAAGACACAGCAAAAAGCACCCAGCCCACACTGTAAAGTGGACATGTGAAAGACACAGCAAAAAGCACCCAGCCCACATTGTAAAGTGGACATGTGAAAGACACAGCAAAAAGCACCCAGCCCACATTGTAAAGTGGACATGTGAAAGACACAGCAAAAAGCACCCAGCCCACACTGTAAAGTGGACATGTGAAAGACACAGCAAAAAGCACCCAGCCCACACTGTAAAGTGGACATGTGAAAGACACAGCAAAAAGTACCCAGCCCACACTGTAAAGTGGACATGTGAAAGACACAGCAAAAAGCACCCAGCCCACACTGTGAAGTGGACATGTGAAAGACACAGCAAAAAGCACCCAGCCCACACTGTAAAGTGGACATGTGAAAGACACAGCAAAAATCACCCAGCCCACACTGTAAAGTGGACATGTGAAAGACACAGCAAAAAGCACCCAGCCCACACTGTAAAGTGGACATGTGAAAGACACAGCAAAAAGCACCCAGCCCACACTGTAAAGTGGAAGTGAGAAAGACACAGCAACAAGCACCCAGCCCACACTGTAAAGTTGACGTTTGAAAGACACTGCAAAAAGCGCCCAGCCCACGCTGTAAAGTGGACATGTGAAAGACACTGAAAAAAGCACCCAGCCCACACTGTAAAGTGGACATGTGAAAGACACAGCAAAAAGCACCCAGCCCACACTGTAAAGTGGACGTGAGAAAGACACAGCAAGAAGCACCCAGCCCACAATGTAAAGTGGACGTGTGAAAGACACAGCAAAAAGCACCCAGCCCACACTGTAAAGTGGACGTGAGAAAGACACAGCAACCTAGCACCCAGCCTACACTGTAAAGTGGACATGTGAAAGACACAGCAAAAAGCACCCAGCCCACGCTGTAAAGTGGACATGTGAAAGACACTGAAAAAAGCACCCAGCCCACACTGTAAAGTGGACATGTGAAAGACACAGCAAAAAGCACCCAGCCCACACTGTAAAGTGGACGTGAGAAAGACACAGCAACAAGCACCCAGCCCACAATGTAAAGTGGACATATGAAAGACACAGCAAAAATCACCCAGCTCACATTGTAAAATGGACATGTGAAAGACACAGCAAAAAGCACCCAGCCCACACTGTAAAGTGGACATGTGAAAGACACAGCAAAAAGCACCCAGCCCACACTGTAAAGTGGACATGTGAAAGACACAGCAAAAAGCACCCAGCCCACACTGTAAAGTGGACGTGTGAAAGACACTGCAAGAAGCACACAGCCCACATTGTAAAGTGGACATGTGAAAGACACAGCAAAAAGCACCCAGCCCACATTGTAAAGTGGACATGTGAAAGACACAGCAAAAAGCACCCAGCCCACACTGTAAAGTGGACGTGTGAAAGACACTGCAAAAAGCACCCAGCCCACACTATAAAGTGGACATGTGAAAGACACAGCAAAAAGCACCCAGCCCACACTGTAAAGTGGACGTGTGAAAGACACTGCAAGAAGCATCCAGCCCACACTGTAAAGTGGACATGTGAAAGAAACAGCAAAAAGCACCCAGCCCACATTGTAAAGTGGACATGTGAAAGACACAGCAAAAAGCACCCGGCCCACACTGTAAAGTGGACGTGTGAAAGACACAGCAAAAAGCACCCAGCCCACACTGTAAAGTGGACGTGTGAAAGACTCAGCAAAAAGCACCCAGCCCACACTGTAAAGTGGATATGTGAAAGACACAGCAAAAAGCACCCAGCCCACACTGTAAAGTGGACATGTGAAAGACACAGCAAAAAGCACCCAGCCCTCACTGTAAAGTTGACATGTGAAAGACACTGAAAAAAGCACCCAGTCCACAATGTAAAGTGGACATGTGAAAGACACAGCAAAAAGCACCCAGCCCACACTGTAAGGTGGACGTGAGAAAGACACAGCAACAAGCACCCAGCCCACAATGTAAAGTGGACGTGTGAAAGACACTGAAAAAAGCACCTAGCCCGCACTGTAAAGTGGACATGTGAAAGACACAGCAAAAAGCACCCAGCCCACACTGTAAAGCGGACGTGAGAAAGACACAGCAACAAGCACCCAGCCCACACTGTAAAGTGGACATGTGAAAGACACAGCAAAAAGCACCCAGCTCACATTGTAAGATGGACATGTGAAAGACACAGCAAAAAGCACCCAGCCCACACTGTAAAGTGGACATGTGAAAGACACAGCAAAAAGCACCCAGCCCACACTGTAAAGTGGACATGTGAAAGACACAGCAAAAAGCACCCAGCCCACACTGTAAAGTGGACATGTGAAAGACACAGCAAAAAGCACACAGCCCACACTGTAAAGTGGACATGTGAAAGACACAGCAAAAAGCACCCAGCCCACACTGTAAAGTGGACATGTGAAAGACACAGCAAAAAGCACCCAGCCCACACTGTGAAGTGGACATGTGAAAGACACAGCAAAAAGCACCCAGCCCACACTGTAAAGTGGACATGTGAAAGACACAGTAAAAAGCACCCAGCCCACACTGTAAAGTTGACGTTTGAAAGACACTGCAAAAAGCGCCCAGCCCACACTGTAAAGTGGACATGTGAAAGACACAGCAAAAAGCACCCAGCCCACATTGTAAAGTGGACATTTGAAAGATACAGCAAAAAGCACCCAGCCCACATTGTAAAGTGGACATGTGAAAGACACAGCAAAAATCACCCCGCCCACACCGTGAAGTGGACATGTGAAAGACACTGAAAAAAGGACCCAGCCCACACTGTAAAGTGGACATATGAAAGACACAGCAAAAAGCACCCAGCCCACACTGTAAAGTGGAAATGTGAAAGACACAGCAAAAAGCACCCAGCCCACACTGTGAAATAGACATGTGAAAGACACAGCAAAAAGCACCCAGGCCACACTGTAAAGTTGACGTGTGAAAGACACTGCAAAAAGCACACAGCCCACACTGTAAAGTGGACATGTGAAAGACACAGCAAAAAGCACCCAGCCCACACTGTAAAGTGGACGTGTGAAAGACACTGCAAAAAGCACCCACCCCACACTGTAAAGTGGACATGTGAAAGACACAGCAAAAAGCACCCAGCCCACACTGTAAAGTGGACATGTGAAAGACACAGCGAAAAGCACCCAGCCCACACTGTAAAGTGGACATGTGAAAGACACAGCAAAAATCACCCAGCCCACATTGTAAAGTGGACATGTGAAAGACACAGCAAAAAGCACCCAGCCCACATTGTAAAGTGGACATGTGAAAGACACAGCAAAAAGCACCCAGCCCACACTGTAAAGTGGACATGTGAAAGACACAACAAAAAGCACCCAGCCCACACTGTAAAGTGGACATATGAAAGACACAGCAAAAAGCACCCAGCCCACACTGTAAAGTGGACATGTGAAAGACACAGCAAAAAGCACCCAGCCCACACTGTGAAGTGGACATGTGAAAGACACAGCAAAAAGCACCCAGCCCACACTGTAAAGTGGACATGTGAAATACACAGCAAAAAGTACCCAGCCCACACTGTAAAGTGGACATGTGAAAGACACAGCAAAAAGCACCCAGCCCACACTGTAAAGTGGACGTGAGAAAGATACAACAAAAAGCACCCAGCCCACACTGTAAAGTGGACGTGTGAAAGACACTGCAAAAAGCACCCACCCCACACTGTAAAGTGGACATGTGAAAGACACAGCAAAAAGCACCCAGCCCACACTGTAAAGTGGACATGTGAAAGACACAGAAAAAGCACCCAGCCCACACTGTAAAGTGGACATGTGAAAGACACAGCAAAAATCACCCAGCCCACATTGTAAAGTGGACATGTGAAAGACACAGCAAAAAGCACCCAGCCCACATTGTAAAGTGGACATGTGAAAGACACAGCAAAAAGCACCCAGCCCACACTGTAAAGTGGACATGTGAAAGACACAACAAAAAGCACCCAGCCCACACTGTAAAGTGGACATATGAAAGACACAGCAAAAAGCACCCAGCCCACACTGTAAAGTGGACATGTGAAAGACACAGCAAAAAGCACCCAACCCACACTGTGAAGTGGACATGTGAAAGACACAGCAAAAAGCACCCAGCCCACACTGTAAAGTGGACATGTGAAAGACACAGCAAAAAGCACCCAGCCCACACTGTAAAGTGGACATGTGAAAGACACAGCAAAAAGCACCCAGCCCACACTGTGAAGTGGACATGTGAAAGAAACAGCAAAAAGCACCCAGCCCACATTGTAAAGTGGACATGTGAAAGACACAGCAAAAAGCACCCGGCCCACACTGTAAAGTGGACGTGTGAAAGACACAGCAAAAAGCACCCAGCCCACACTGTAAAGTGGACGTGTGAAAGAATCAGCAAAAAGCACCCAGCCCACACTGTAAAGTGGATATGTGAAAGACACAGCAAAAAGCACCCAGCCCACACTGTAAAGTGGACATGTGAAAGACACAGCAAAAAGCACCCAGCCCTCACTGTAAAGTTGACATGTGAAAGACACTGAAAAAAGCACCCAGTCCACAATGTAAAGTGGACATGTGAAAGACACAGCAAAAAGCACCCAGCCCACACTGTAAGGTGGACGTGAGAAAGACACAGCAACAAGCACCCAGCCCACAATGTAAAGTGGACGTGTGAAAGACACTGAAAAAAGCACCTAGCCCGCACTGTAAAGTGGACATGTGAAAGACACAGCAAAAAGCACCCAGCCCACACTGTAAAGCGGACGTGAGAAAGACACAGCAACAAGCACCCAGCCCACACTGTAAAGTGGACATGTGAAAGACACAGCAAAAAGCACCCAGCTCACATTGTAAGATGGACATGTGAAAGACACAGCAAAAAGCACCCAGCCCACACTGTAAAGTGGACATGTGAAAGACACAGCAAAAAGCACCCAGCCCACACTGTAAAGTGGACATGTGAAAGACACAGCAAAAAGCACCCAGCCCACACTGTAAAGTGGACATGTGAAAGACACAGCAAAAAGCACACAGCCCACACTGTAAAGTGGACATGTGAAAGACACAGCAAAAAGCACCCAGCCCACACTGTAAAGTGGACATGTGAAAGACACAGCAAAAAGCACCCAGCCCACACTGTGAAGTGGACATGTGAAAGACACAGCAAAAAGCACCCAGCCCACACTGTAAAGTGGACATGTGAAAGACACAGTAAAAAGCACCCAGCCCACACTGTAAAGTTGACGTTTGAAAGACACTGCAAAAAGCGCCCAGCCCACACTGTAAAGTGGACATGTGAAAGACACAGCAAAAAGCACCCAGCCCACATTGTAAAGTGGACATTTGAAAGATACAGCAAAAAGCACCCAGCCCACATTGTAAAGTGGACATGTGAAAGACACAGCAAAAATCACCCCGCCCACACCGTGAAGTGGACATGTGAAAGACACTGAGAAAAGGACCCAGCCCACACTGTAAAGTGGACATATGAAAGACACAGCAAAAAGCACCCAGCCCACACTGTAAAGTGGAAATGTGAAAGACACAGCAAAAAGCACCCAGCCCACACTGTGAAATAGACATGTGAAAGACACAGCAAAAAGCACCCAGGCCACACTGTAAAGTTGACGTGTGAAAGACACTGCAAAAAGCACACAGCCCACACTGTAAAGTGGACATGTGAAAGACACAGCAAAAAGCACCCAGCCCACACTGTAAAGTGTACGTGTGAAAGACACTGCAAAAAGCACCCACCCCACACTGTAAAGTGGACATGTGAAAGACACAGCAAAAAGCACCCAGCCCACACTGTAAAGTGGACATGTGAAAGACACAGCGAAAAGCACCCAGCCCACACTGTAAAGTGGACATGTGAAAGACACAGCAAAAATCACCCAGCCCACATTGTAAAGTGGACATGTGAAAGACGCAGCAAAAAGCACCCAGCCCACATTGTAAAGTGGACATGTGAAAGACACAGCAAAAAGCACCCAGCCCACACTGTAAAGTGGACATGTGAAAGACACAACAAAAAGCACCCAGCCCACACTGTAAAGTGGACATATGAAAGACACAGCAAAAAGCACCCAGCCCACACTGTAAAGTGGACATGTGAAAGACACAGCAAAAAGCACCCAGCCCACACTGTGAAGTGGACATGTGAAAGACACAGCAAAAAGCACCCAGCCCACACTGTAAAGTGGACATGTGAAAGACACAGCAAAAAGCACCCAGCCCACACTGTAAAGTGGACATGTGAAAGACACAGCAAAAAGCACCCAGCCCACACTGTAAAGTGGACGTGAGAAAGATACAACAAAAAGCACCCAGCCCACACTGTAAAGTGGACGTGTGAAAGACACTGCAAAAAGCACCCAGCCCACACTGTAAAGTGGACATGTGAAAGACACAGCGAAAAGCACCCAGCCCACACTGTAAAGTGGACATGTGAAAGACACAGCAAAAAGCACCCAGCCCACACTGTAAAGTGGACATGTGAAAGACACAGCAAAAAGCACCCAGCCCACACTGTAAAGTGGACATGTGAAAGACACAGCGAAAAGCACCCAGCCCACACTGTAAAGTGGACATGTGAAAGACACAGCAAAAATCACCCAGCCCACATTGTAAAGTGGACATGTGAAAGACACAGCAAAAAGCACCCAGCCCACATTGTAAAGTGGACATGTGAAAGACACAGCAAAAAGCACCCAGCCCACACTGTAAAGTGGACATGTGAAAGACACAACAAAAAGCACCCAGCCCACACTGTAAAGTGGACATATGAAAGACACAGCAAAAAGCACCCAGCCCACACTGTAAAGTGGACATGTGAAAGACACAGCAAAAAGCACCCAGCCCACACTGTGAAGTGGACATGTGAAAGACACAGCAAAAAGCACCCAGCCCACACTGTAAAGTGGACATGTGAAAGACACAGCAAAAAGCACCCAGCCCACACTGTAAAGTGGACATGTGAAAGACACAGCAAAAAGCACCCAGCCCACACTGTAAAGTGGACGTGAGAAAGATACAACAAAAAGCACCCAGCCCACACTGTAAAGTGGACGTGTGAAAGACACTGAAAAAAGCACCGTGCCCACACTGTAAAGTGGACATGTGAAAGACACAGCAAAAAGCACCCAGCCCACACTGTAAAGTGGACGTGAGAAAGACACAGCAACAAGCACACAGCCCACACTGTAAAGTGGACATGTGAAAGACACAGTAAAAAGCACCCAGCCCACACTGTAAAGTTGAAGTTTGAAAGACACTGCAAAAAGCGCCCAGCCCACACTGTAAAGTGGACATGTGAAAGACACTGAAAAAAGCACCCAGCCCACACTGTAAAGTGGACATGTGAAAGACACAGCAAAAATCACCCCGCCCACACCGTGAAGTGGACATGTGAAAGACACTGAAAAAAGGACCCAGCCCACACTGTAAAGTGGACATATGAAAGACACAGCAAAAAGCACCCAGCCCACACTGTAAAGTGGAAATGTGAAAGACACAGCAAAAAGCACCCAGCCCACACTGTGAAATAGACATGTGAAAGACACAGCAAAAAGCACCCAGGCCACACTGTAAAGTTGACGTGTGAAAGACACTGCAAAAAGCACACAGCCCACACTGTAAAGTGGACATGTGAAAGACACAGCAAAAAGCACCCAGCCCACACTGTAAAGTGTACGTGTGAAAGACACTGCAAAAAGCACCCACCCCACACTGTAAAGTGGACATGTGAAAGACACAGCAAAAAGCACCCAGCCCACACTGTAAAGTGGACATGTGAAAGACACAGCGAAAAGCACCCAGCCCACACTGTAAAGTGGACATGTGAAAGACACAGCAAAAATCACCCAGCCCACATTGTAAAGTGGACATGTGAAAGACACAGCAAAAAGCACCCAGCCCACATTGTAAAGTGGACATGTGAAAGACACAGCAAAAAGCACCCAGCCCACACTGTAAAGTGGACATGTGAAAGACACAGCAAAAAGCACCCAGCCCACACTGTGAAGTGGACATGTGAAAGACACAGCAAAAAGCACCCAGCCCACACTGTAAAGTGGACATGTGAAAGACACAGCAAAAAGCACCCAGCCCACACTGTAAAGTGGACATGTGAAAGACACAGCAAAAAGCACCCAGCCCACACTGTAAAGTGGACGTGAGAAAGATACAACAAAAAGCACCCAGCCCACACTGTAAAGTGGACGTGTGAAAGACACTGCAAAAAGCACCCACCCCACACTGTAAAGTGGACATGTGAAAGACACAGCAAAAAGCACCCAGCCCACACTGTAAAGTGGACATGTGAAAGACACAGCGAAAAGCACCCAGCCCACACTGTAAAGTGGACATGTGAAAGACACAGCAAAAATCACCCAGCCCACATTGTAAAGTGGACATGTGAAAGACACAGCAAAAAGCACCCAGCCCACATTGTAAAGTGGACATGTGAAAGACACAGCAAAAAGCACCCAGCCCACACTGTAAAGTGGACATGTGAAAGACACAACAAAAAGCACCCAGCCCACACTGTAAAGTGGACATATGAAAGACACAGCAAAAAGCACCCAGCCCACACTGTAAAGTGGACATGTGAAAGACACAGCAAAAAGCACCCAGCCCACACTGTGAAGTGGACATGTGAAAGACACAGCAAAAAGCACCCAGCCCACACTGTAAAGTGGACATGTGAAAGACACAGCAAAAAGCACCCAGCCCACACTGTAAAGTGGACATGTGAAAGACACTGAAAAAAGCACCGTGCCCACACTGTAAAGTGGACATGTGAAAGACACAGCAAAAAGCACCCAGCCCACACTGTAAAGTGGACGTGAGAAAGACACAGCAACAAGCACACAGCCCACACTGTAAAGTGGACATGTGAAAGACACAGTAAAAAGCACCCAGCCCACACTGTAAAGTTGAAGTTTGAAAGACACTGCAAAAAGCGCCCAGCCCACACTGTAAAGTGGACATGTGAAAGACACTGAAAAAAGCACCCAGCCCACACTGTAAAGTGGACATGTGAAAGACACAGCAAAAAGCACCCAGCCCACACTGTAAAGTGGACGTGAGAAAGACACAGCAACAAGCACCCAGCCCACAATGTAAAGTGGACGTGTGAAAGACACTGCAAGAAGCATCCAGCCCACACTGTAAAGTGGACATGTGAAAGACACAGCAAAAAGCACCCAGCCCACATTGTAAAGTGGACATTTGAAAGATACAGCAAAAAGCACCCAGCCCACACTGTAAAGTTGACGTGTGAAAGACACTGCAAAAAGCACACAGCCCACACTGTAAAGTGGACATGTGAAAGACACAGCAAAAAGCACCCAGCCCACACTGTAAAGTGGACGTGTGAAAGACACTGCAAAAAGCACCCACCCCACACTGTAAAGTGGACATGTGAAAGACACAGCAAAAAGCACCCAGCCCACACTGTAAAGTGGACATGTGAAAGACACAGCGAAAAGCACCCAGCCCACAATGTAAAGTGGACATGTGAAAGACACAGCAAAAAGCACCCAGCCCACACTGTAAAGAGGACATATGAAAGACACAGCAAAAAGCACCCAGCCCACACTGTAAAGTGGACATGTGAAAGACACAGCAAAAAGCACCCAGCCCACACTGTGAAGTGGACATGTGAAAGACACAGCAAAAAGCACCCAGCCCACACTGTAAAGTGGACATGTGAAAGACACAGCAAAAAGCACCCAGCCCACACTGTAAAGTGGACGTGAGAAAGATACAACAAAAAGCACCCAGCCCACACTGTAAAGTGGACGTGTGAAAGACACTGAAAAAAGCACCCAGCCCACACTGTAAAGTGGACATGTGAAAGACACAGCAAAAGGCACCCAGCCCACACTGTAAAGTGGACGTGAGAAAGACACAGCAACAAGCACACAGCCCACACTGTAAAGTGGACATGTGAAAGACACAGTAAAAAGCACCCAGCCCACACTGTAAAGTTGAAGTTTGAAAGACACTGCAAAAAGCGCCCAGCCCACACTGTAAAGTGGACATGTGAAAGACACTGAAAAAAGCACCCAACCCACACTGTAAAGTGGACATGTGAAAGACACAGCAAAAAGCACCCAGCCCACACTGTAAAGTGGACGTGAGAAAGACACAGCAACAAGCACCCAGCCCACAATGTAAAGTGGACGTGTGAAAGACACTGCAAGAAGCATCCAGCCCACACTGTAAAGTGGACATGTGAAAGACACAGCAAAAAGCACCCAGCCCACATTGTAAAGTGGACATTTGAAAGATACAGCAAAAAGCACCCAGCCCACATTGTAAAGTGGACATGTGAAAGACACAGCAAAAATTAGCCCGCCCACACCGTGAAGTGGACATGTGAAAGACACTGAAAAAAGCACCCAGCCCACACTGTAAAGTGGACATATGAAAGACACAGCAAAAAGCACCCAGCCCACACTGTAAAGTGGACATGTGAAAGACACAGCAAAAAGCACCCAGCCCACACTGTGAAATAGACATGTGAAAGACACAGCAAAAAGCACCCAGCCCACACTGTAAAGTTGACGTATGAAAGACACTGCAAAAAGCACACAGCCCACACTGTAAAGTGGACATGTGAAAGACACAACAAAAAGCACCCAGCCCACACTGTAAAGTGGACGTGTGAAAGACACTGCAAAAAGCACCCAGCCCACACTGTAAAGTGGACATGTGAAAGACAAAGCAAAAAGCACCCAGCCCACACTGTAAAGTGGACATGTGAAAGACACAGCAAAAAGCACCCAGCCCACATTGTAAAGTGGACATGTGAAAGACACAGCAAAAAGCACCCAGCCCACATTGTAAAGTGAACATGTGAAAGACACAGCAAAAAGCACCCAGCCCACACTGTAAAGTGGACATGTGAAAGACACAGCAAAAAGCACCCAGCCCACACTGTAAAGTGGACATGTGAAAGACACAGCAAAAAGCACCCAGCCCACACTGTAAAGTGGACATGTGAAAGACACAGCAAAAAGCACCCAGCCCACACTGTGAAGTGGAAACGTGAAAGACACAGCAAAAAGCACCCAGCCGACACTGTAAAGTGGACATGTGAAAGACACAGCAAAAATCACCCAGCCCACACTGTAAAGTGGACATGTGAAAGACACAGCAAAAAGCACCCAGCCCACACTGTAAAGTGGACGTGAGAAAGACACAACAAAAAGCACCCAGCCCACACTGTAAAGTGGACGTGTGAAAGACACTGAAAAAAGCACTCAGCCCACACTGTAAAGTGGACATGTGAAAGACACAGCAAAAAGCACCCAGCCCACACTGTAAAGTGGACGTGAGAAAGACACAGCAACAAGCACACAGCCCACACTGTAAAGTGGACATGTGAAAGACACAGTAAAAAGCACCCAGCCCACACTGTAAAGTTGACGTTTGAAAGACACTGCAAAAAGCGCCCAACCCACGCTGTAAAGTGGACATGTGAAAGACACTGAAAAAAGCACCCAGCCCACACTGTAAAGTGGACATGTGAAAGACACAGCAAAAAGCACCCAGCCCACACTGTAAAGTGGACGTGAGAAAGACACAGCAAGAAGCACCCAGCCCACAATGTAAAGTGGACGTGTGAAAGACACTGAAAAAAGCACCGTGCCCACACTGTAAAGTGGACATGTGAAAGACACAGCAAAAAGCACCCAGCCCACACTGTAAAGTGGACGTGAGAAAGACACAGCAACAAGCACACAGCCCACACTGTAAAGTGGACATGTGAAAGACACAGTAAAAAGCACCCAGCCCACACTGTAAAGTTGAAGTTTGAAAGACACTGCAAAAAGCGCCCAGCCCACACTGTAAAGTGGACATGTGAAAGACACTGAAAAAAGCACCCAGCCCACACTGTAAAGTGGACATGTGAAAGACACAGCAAAAATCACCCCGCCCACACCGTGAAGTGGACATGTGAAAGACACTGAAAAAAGGACCCAGCCCACACTGTAAAGTGGACATATGAAAGACACAGCAAAAAGCACCCAGCCCACACTGTAAAGTGGAAATGTGAAAGACACAGCAAAAAGCACCCAGCCCACACTGTGAAATAGACATGTGAAAGACACAGCAAAAAGCACCCAGGCCACACTGTAAAGTTGACGTGTGAAAGACACTGCAAAAAGCACACAGCCCACACTGTAAAGTGGACATGTGAAAGACACAGCAAAAAGCACCCAGCCCACACTGTAAAGTGTACGTGTGAAAGACACTGCAAAAAGCACCCACCCCACACTGTAAAGTGGACATGTGAAAGACACAGCAAAAAGCACCCAGCCCACACTGTAAAGTGGACATGTGAAAGACACAGCGAAAAGCACCCAGCCCACACTGTAAAGTGGACATGTGAAAGACACAGCAAATATCACCCAGCCCACATTGTAAAGTGGACATGTGAAAGACACAGCAAAAAGCACCCAGCCCACATTGTAAAGTGGACATGTGAAAGACACAGCAAAAAGCACCCAGCCCACACTGTAAAGTGGACATGTGAAAGACACAGCAAAAAGCACCCAGCCCACACTGTGAAGTGGACATGTGAAAGACACAGCAAAAAGCACCCAGCCCACACTGTAAAGTGGACATGTGAAAGACACAGCAAAAAGCACCCAGCCCACACTGTAAAGTGGACATGTGAAAGACACAGCAAAAAGCACCCAGCCCACACTGTAAAGTGGACGTGAGAAAGATACAACAAAAAGCACCCAGCCCACACTGTAAAGTGGACGTGTGAAAGACACTGCAAAAAGCACCCACCCCACACTGTAAAGTGGACATGTGAAAGACACAGCAAAAAGCACCCAGCCCACACTGTAAAGTGGACATGTGAAAGACACAGCGAAAAGCACCCAGCCCACACTGTAAAGTGGACATGTGAAAGACACAGCAAAAATCACCCAGCCCACATTGTAAAGTGGACATGTGAAAGACACAGCAAAAAGCACCCAGCCCACATTGTAAAGTGGACATGTGAAAGACACAGCAAAAAGCACCCAGCCCACACTGTAAAGTGGACATGTGAAAGACACAACAAAAAGCACCCAGCCCACACTGTAAAGTGGACATATGAAAGACACAGCAAAAAGCACCCAGCCCACACTGTAAAGTGGACATGTGAAAGACACAGCAAAAAGCACCCAGCCCACACTGTGAAGTGGACATGTGAAAGACACAGCAAAAAGCACCCAGCCCACACTGTAAAGTGGACATGTGAAAGACACAGCAAAAAGCACCCAGCCCACACTGTAAAGTGGACATGTGAAAGACACTGAAAAAAGCACCGTGCCCACACTGTAAAGTGGACATGTGAAAGACACAGCAAAAAGCACCCAGCCCACACTGTAAAGTGGACGTGAGAAAGACACAGCAACAAGCACACAGCCCACACTGTAAAGTGGACATGTGAAAGACACAGTAAAAAGCACCCAGCCCACACTGTAAAGTTGAAGTTTGAAAGACACTGCAAAAAGCGCCCAGCCCACACTGTAAAGTGGACATGTGAAAGACACTGAAAAAAGCACCCAGCCCACACTGTAAAGTGGACATGTGAAAGACACAGCAAAAAGCACCCAGCCCACACTGTAAAGTGGACGTGAGAAAGACACAGCAACAAGCACCCAGCCCACAATGTAAAGTGGACGTGTGAAAGACACTGCAAGAAGCATCCAGCCCACACTGTAAAGTGGACATGTGAAAGACACAGCAAAAAGCACCCAGCCCACATTGTAAAGTGGACATTTGAAAGATACAGCAAAAAGCACCCAGCCCACACTGTAAAGTTGACGTGTGAAAGACACTGCAAAAAGCACACAGCCCACACTGTAAAGTGGACATGTGAAAGACACAGCAAAAAGCACCCAGCCCACACTGTAAAGTGGACGTGTGAAAGACACTGCAAAAAGCACCCACCCCACACTGTAAAGTGGACATGTGAAAGACACAGCAAAAAGCACCCAGCCCACACTGTAAAGTGGACATGTGAAAGACACAGCGAAAAGCACCCAGCCCACAATGTAAAGTGGACATGTGAAAGACACAGCAAAAAGCACCCAGCCCACACTGTAAAGTGGACATATGAAAGACACAGCAAAAAGCACCCAGCCCACACTGTAAAGTGGACATGTGAAAGACACAGCAAAAAGCACCCAGCCCACACTGTGAAGTGGACATGTGAAAGACACAGCAAAAAGCACCCAGCCCACACTGTAAAGTGGACATGTGAAAGACACAGCAAAAAGCACCCAGCCCACACTGTAAAGTGGACGTGAGAAAGATACAACAAAAAGCACCCAGCCCACACTGTAAAGTGGACGTGTGAAAGACACTGAAAAAAGCACCCAGCCCACACTGTAAAGTGGACATGTGAAAGACACAGCAAAAGGCACCCAGCCCACACTGTAAAGTGGACGTGAGAAAGACACAGCAACAAGCACACAGCCCACACTGTAAAGTGGACATGTGAAAGACACAGTAAAAAGCACCCAGCCCACACTGTAAAGTTGAAGTTTGAAAGACACTGCAAAAAGCGCCCAGCCCACACTGTAAAGTGGACATGTGAAAGACACTGAAAAAAGCACCCAACCCACACTGTAAAGTGGACATGTGAAAGACACAGCAAAAAGCACCCAGCCCACACTGTAAAGTGGACGTGAGAAAGACACAGCAACAAGCACCCAGCCCACAATGTAAAGTGGACGTGTGAAAGACACTGCAAGAAGCATCCAGCCCACACTGTAAAGTGGACATGTGAAAGACACAGCAAAAAGCACCCAGCCCACATTGTAAAGTGGACATTTGAAAGATACAGCAAAAAGCACCCAGCCCACATTGTAAAGTGGACATGTGAAAGACACAGCAAAAATTAGCCCGCCCACACCGTGAAGTGGACATGTGAAAGACACTGAAAAAAGCACCCAGCCCACACTGTAAAGTGGACATATGAAAGACACAGCAAAAAGCACCCAGCCCACACTGTAAAGTGGACATGTGAAAGACACAGCAAAAAGCACCCAGCCCACACTGTAAAGTTGACGTATGAAAGACACTGCAAAAAGCACACAGCCCACACTGTAAAGTGGACATGTGAAAGACACAACAAAAAGCACCCAGCCCACACTGTAAAGTGGACGTGTGAAAGACACTGCAAAAAGCACCCAGCCCACACTGTAAAGTGGACATGTGAAAGACAAAGCAAAAAGCACCCAGCCCACACTGTAAAGTGGACATGTGAAAGACACAGCAAAAAGCACCCAGCCCACATTGTAAAGTGGACATGTGAAAGACACAGCAAAAAGCACCCAGCCCACATTGTAAAGTGAACATGTGAAAGACACAGCAAAAAGCACCCAGCCCACACTGTAAAGTGGACATGTGAAAGACACAGCAAAAAGCACCCAGCCCACACTGTAAAGTGGACATGTGAAAGACACAGCAAAAAGCACCCAGCCCACACTGTAAAGTGGACATGTGAAAGACACAGCAAAAAGCACCCAGCCCACACTGTGAAGTGGAAACGTGAAAGACACAGCAAAAAGCACCCAGCCGACACTGTAAAGTGGACATGTGAAAGACACAGCAAAAATCACCCAGCCCACACTGTAAAGTGGACATGTGAAAGACACAGCAAAAAGCACCCAGCCCACACTGTAAAGTGGACGTGAGAAAGACACAACAAAAAGCACCCAGCCCACACTGTAAAGTGGACGTGTGAAAGACACTGAAAAAAGCACTCAGCCCACACTGTAAAGTGGACATGTGAAAGACACAGCAAAAAGCACCCAGCCCACACTGTAAAGTGGACGTGAGAAAGACACAGCAACAAGCACACAGCCCACACTGTAAAGTGGACATGTGAAAGACACAGTAAAAAGCACCCAGCCCACACTGTAAAGTTGACGTTTGAAAGACACTGCAAAAAGCGCCCAACCCACGCTGTAAAGTGGACATGTGAAAGACACTGAAAAAAGCACCCAGCCCACACTGTAAAGTGGACATGTGAAAGACACAGCAAAAAGCACCCAGCCCACACTGTAAAGTGGACGTGAGAAAGACACAGCAAGAAGCACCCAGCCCACAATGTAAAGTGGACGTGTGAAAGACACTGAAAAAAGCACCTAGCCCGCACTGTAAAGTGGACATGTGAAAGACACAGCAAAAAGCACCCAGCCCACACTGTAAAGTGGACGTGAGAAAGACACAGCAACCTAGCACCCAGCCCACACTGTAAAGTGGACATGTGAAAGACACAGCAAAAAGCACCCAGCCCACACTGTAAAGTGGACGTGAGAAAGACACAGCAAGAAGCACCCAGCCCACGCTGTAAAGTGGACATGTGAAAGACACAGCAAAAAGCACCCAGCCCACACTGTAAAGTGGACATGTGAAAGACACAGCAAAAAGCACCCAGCCCACACTGTAAAGTGGACGTGTGAAAGACACTGCAAGAAGCACACAGCCCACATTGTAAAGTGGACATGTGAAAGACACAGCAAAAAGCACCCAGCCCACATTGTAAAGTGGACATGTGAAAGACACAGCAAAAAGCACCCAGCCCACACTGTAAAGTGGACGTGTGAAAGACACTGCAAAAAGCACCCAGCCCACACTATAAAGTGGACATGTGAAAGACACAGCAAAAAGCACCCAGCCCACACTGTAAAGTGGACGTGTGAAAGACACTGCAAGAAGCATCCAGCCCACACTGTAAAGTGGACATGTGAAAGACACAGCAAAAAGCACCCAGCCCACATTGTAAAGTGGACATTTGAAAGACACAGCAAAAAGCACCCAGTCCACACTGTAAAGTGGACGTGTGAAAGACACAGCAAAAGCACCCAGCCCACACTGTAAAGTGGACGTGTGAAAGACTCAGCAAAAAGCACCCAGCCCACACTGTAAAGTGGATATGTGAAAGACACAGCAAAAAGCACCCAGCCCACACTGTAAAGTGGACATGTGAAAGACACAGCAAAAAGCACCCAGCCCACACTGTAAAGTGGACGTGTGAAAGACACTGCAAGAAGCACACACCCCACACTGTAAAGTGGACATGTGAAAGACACAGCAAAAAGCACCCAGTCCACATTGTAAAGTGGACATGTGAAAGACACAGCAAAAAGCACCCAGCCCACACTGTAAAGTGGACGTGTGAAAGACACTGCAAAAAGCACCCAGCCCACACTATAGAGTGGACATGTGAAAGACACAGCAAAAAGCACCCAGCCCACATTGTAAAGTGGACATGTGAAAGACACAGCAAAAAGCACCCAGCCCACACTATAAAGTGGACATGTGAAAGACACAGCAAAAAGCACCCAGCCCACACTGTAAAGTGGACATGTGAATGACAGCAAAAAGCACCCAGCCCACACTGTAAAGTGGACATGTGAAAGACACAGCAAAAAGCACCCAGCCCAAACTGTAAAGTGGACGTGTGAAAGACACAGCAAAAAGTACCCAGCCCACACTGTGAAGTGGACATGTGAAAGACACAGCAAAAAGCACCCAGCCCACACTGTAAAGTGGACATGTGAAAGACACAGCAAAAAGCACCCAGCCCACATTGTAAAGTGGACATGTGAAAGACACAGCAAAAAGCACCCAGCCCACATTGTAAAGTGGACATGTGAAAGACACAGCAAAAAGCACCCAGCCCACACTGTAAAGTGGACATGTGAAAGACACAGCAAAAAGCACACAGCCCACACTGTAAAGTGGACATGTGAAAGACACAGCAAAAAGCACCCAGCCCACACTGTAAAGTGGACATGTGAAAGACACAGCAAAAAGCACCCAGCCCACACTGTGAAGTGGACATGTGAAAGACACAGCAAAAAGCACCCAGCCCACACTGTAAAGTGGACATGTGAAAGACACAGCAAAAAGCACCCAGCCCACACTGTAAAGTGGACATGTGAAAGACACTGAAAAAAGCACCCAGCCCACACTGTAAAGTGGACATGTGAAAGACACAGCAAAAAGCACCCAGCCCACACTGTAAAGTGGACATGTGAAAGACACAGCAAAAAGCACCCAGCCCACACTGTAAAGTGGACATGTGAAAGACACAGCAAAAAGCACCCAGCCCACACTGTAAAGTGGACGTGTGAAAGACACTGCAAGAAGCACACACCCCACACTGTAAAGTGGACATGTGAAAGACACAGCAAAAAGCACCCAGTCCACATTGTAAAGTGGACATGTGAAAGACACAGCAAAAAGCACCCAGCCCACACTGTAAAGTGGACGTGTGAAAGACACTGCAAAAAGCACCCAGCCCACACTATAGAGTGGACATGTGAAAGACACAGCAAAAAGCACCCAGCCCACATTGTAAAGTGGACATGTGAAAGACACAGCAAAAAGCACCCAGCCCACACTATAAAGTGGACATGTGAAAGACACAGCAAAAAGCACCCAGCCCACACTGTAAAGTGGACATGTGAATGACACGGCAAAAAGCACCCAGCCCACACTGTAAAGTGGACATGTGAAAGACACAGCAAAAAGCACCCAGCCCAAACTGTAAAGTGGACGTGTGAAAGACACAGCAAAAAGTACCCAGCCCACACTGTGAAGTGGACATGTGAAAGACACAGCAAAAAGCACCCAGCCCACACTGTAAAGTGGACATGTGAAAGACACAGCAAAAAGCACCCAGCCCACACTGTAAAGTGGACGTGTGAAAGACACTGCAAAAAGCACCCACCCCACACTGTAAAGTGGACATGTGAAAGACACAGCAAAAAGCACCCAGCCCACACTGTAAAGTGGACATGTGAAAGACACAGCGAAAAGCACCCAGCCCACACTGTAAAGTGGACATGTGAAAGACACAGCAAAAATCACCCAGCCCACATTGTAAAGTGGACATGTGAAAGACACAGCAAAAAGCACCCAGCCCACATTGTAAAGTGGACATGTGAAAGACACAGCAAAAAGCACCCAGCCCACACTGTAAAGTGGACATGTGAAAGACACAACAAAAAGCACCCAGCCCACACTGTAAAGTGGACATATGAAAGACACAGCAAAAAGCACCCAGCCCACACTGTAAAGTGGACATGTGAAAGACACAGCAAAAAGCACCCAGCCCACACTGTGAAGTGGACATGTGAAAGACACAGCAAAAAGCACCCAGCCCACACTGTAAAGTGGACATGTGAAAGACACAGCAAAAAGTACCCAGCCCACACTGTAAAGTGGACATGTGAAAGACACAGCAAAAAGCACCCAGCCCACACTGTAAAGTGGACGTGAGAAAGATACAACAAAAAGCACCCAGCCCACACTGTAAAGTGGACGTGTGAAAGACACTGCAAAAAGCACCCACCCCACACTGTAAAGTGGACATGTGAAAGACACAGCAAAAATCACCCAGCCCACATTGTAAAGTGGACATGTGAAAGACACAGCAAAAAGCACCCAGCCCACACTGTAAAGTGGACATGTGAAAGACACAGCAAAAAGCACCCAGCCCACACTGTAAAGTGGACATGTGAAAGACACAGCAAAAAGCACCCAGCCCACACTGTAAAGTGGACATGTGAAAGACACAGCAAAAAGCAACCAGCCCAAACTGTAAAGTGGACGTGTGAAAGACACAGCAAAAAGCACCCAGCCCACACTGTGAAGTGGACATGTGAAAGACACAGCAAAAAGCACCCAGCCCACACTGTAAAGTGGACATGTGAAAGACACAGCAAAAAGCACCCAGCCCACATTGTAAAGTGGACATGTGAAAGACACAGCAAAAAGCACCCAGCCCACATTGTAAAGTGGACATGTGAAAGACACAGCAAAAAGCACCCAGCCCACACTGTAAAGTGGACATGTGAAACACACAGCAAAAAGCACACAGCCCACACTGTAAAGTGGAGATGTGAAAGACACAGCAAAAAGCACCCAGCCCACACTGTAAAGTGGACATGTGAAACACACAGCAAAAAGCACCCAGCCCACACTGTGAAGTGGACATGTGAAAGACACAGCAAAAAGCACCCAGCCCACACTGTAAAGTGGACATGTGAAAGACACAGCAAAAAGCACCCAGCCCACATTGTAAAGTGGACATGTGAAAGACACAGCAAAAAGCACACAGCCCACATTGTAAAGTGGACATGTGAAAGACACAGCAAAAAGCACCCAGCCCACACTGTAAAGTGGACATGTGAAAGACACTGAAAAAAGCACCCAGCCCACACTGTAAAGTGGACATGTGAAAGACACAGCAAAAAGCACCCAGCCCACACTGTAAAGTGGACGTGAGAAAGACACAGCAACATGCACCCAGCCCACACTGTAAAGTGGACGTGTGAAAGACACTGAAAAAAGCACCCAGCCCACACTGTAAACTGGACATGTGAAAGACACAGCAAAAAGCACCCAGCCCACAATGTAAAGTGGACGTGAGAAAGACACAGCAACAAGCACCCAGCCCACACTGTAAAGTGGACGTGTGAAAGACACTGAAAAAAGCACCCAGCCCACACTGTAAAGTGGACATGTGAAAGACACAGCAACAAGCACCCAGCCCACACTGTAAAGTGGACGGAAGAAAGACACAGCAACAAGCACACAGCCCACACTGTAAAGTGGACATGTGAAAGACACAGTAAAAAGCACCCAGCCCACACTGTAAAGTTGACGTTTGAAAGACACTTCAAAAAGCGCCCAGCCCACACTGTAAAGTGGACATGTGAAAGACACTGAAAAAAGCACCCAGCCCACACTGTAAAGTGGACATGTGAAAGACACAGCAAAAAGCACCCAGCCCTCACTGTAAAGTGGACGTGAGAAAGACACAGCAACAAGCACCCAGCCCACAATGTAAAGTGGACGTGTGAAAGACACTGAAAAAAGCACCTAGCCCACACTGTAAAGTGGACATGTGAAAGACACAGCAAAAAGCACCCAGCCCACACTGTAAAGTGGACGTGAGAAAGACACAGCAACAAGCACCCAGCCCACACTGTAAAGTGGACATGTGAAAGACACAGCAAAAAGCACCCAGCTCACATTGTAAAGTGGACATGTGAAAGACACAGCAAAAAGCACCCAGCCCACACTGTAAAGTGGCCATGTGAAAGACACAGCAAAAAGCACCCAGCCCACACTGTAAAGTGGACATGTGAAAGACACAGCAAAAAGAACCCAGCCCACATTGTAAAGTGGACACGTGAAAGACACAGCAAAAAGCACCCAGCCCACACTGTAGAGTGGACGTGTGAAAGACACTGCAAAAAGCACCCAGCCCACACTATAAAGTGGACATGTGAAAGACACAGCAAAAAGCACCCAGCCCACACTGTATAGTGGACATGTGAAAGACACAGCAATAAGCACCCAGCCCACACTGTAAAGTGGACGTGTGAAAGACACTGCAAGAAGCACCCAGCCCACACTGTAAAGTGGAGATGTGAAAGACACAGCAAAAAGCACCCAGCCCACATTGTAAAGTGGACATGTGAAAGACACAGCAAAAAGCACCCAGCCCACACTGTAAAGTGGACGCGTGAAAGACACAGCAAAAAGCACCCAGCCCACACTGTAAAGTGGACGTGTGAAAGACTCAGCAAAAAGCACCCAGCCCACACTGTAAAGTGGATATGTGAAAGACACAGCAAAAAGCACCCAGCCCACACTGTAAAGTGGACATGTGAAAGACACAGCAAAAAGCACCCAACCCACATTGTAAAGTGGACATGTGAAAGACACAGCAAAAAGCACCCAGCCCACACTATAAAGTGGACATGTGAAAGACACAGCAAAAAGCACCCAGCCCACACTGTAAAGTGGACATGTGAAAGACACAGCAAAAAGCACCCAGCCCACACTGTAAAGTGGACGTGTGAAAGACACTGCAAAAAGCACCCAGCCCACACTATAAAGTGGACATGTGAAAGACACAGCAAAAAGCACCCAGCCCACACTGTAAAGTGGACGTGTGAAAGACACTGCAAGAAGCATCCAGCCCACACTGTAAAGTGGACATGTGAAAGACACAGCAAAAAGCACCCAGCCCACATTGTAAAGTGGACATTTGAAAGACACAGCAAAAAGCACCCAGTCCACACTGTAAAGTGGACGTGTGAAAGACACAGCAAAAGCACCCAGCCCACACTGTAAAGTGGACGTGTGAAAGACTCAGCAAAAAGCACCCAGCCCACACTGTAAAGTGGATATGTGAAAGACACAGCAAAAAGCACCCAGCCCACACTGTAAAGTGGACATGTGAAAGACACAGCAAAAAGCACCCAGCCCACACTGTAAAGTGGACGTGTGAAAGACACTGCAAGAAGCACACACCCCACACTGTAAAGTGGACATGTGAAAGACACAGCAAAAAGCACCCAGTCCACATTGTAAAGTGGACATGTGAAAGACACAGCAAAAAGCACCCAGCCCACACTGTAAAGTGGACGTGTGAAAGACACTGCAAAAAGCACCCAGCCCACACTATAGAGTGGACATGTGAAAGACACAGCAAAAAGCACCCAGCCCACATTGTAAAGTGGACATGTGAAAGACACAGCAAAAAGCACCCAGCCCACACTATAAAGTGGACATGTGAAAGACACAGCAAAAAGCACCCAGCCCACACTGTAAAGTGGACATGTGAATGACAGCAAAAAGCACCCAGCCCACACTGTAAAGTGGACATGTGAAAGACACAGCAAAAAGCACCCAGCCCAAACTGTAAAGTGGACGTGTGAAAGACACAGCAAAAAGTACCCAGCCCACACTGTGAAGTGGACATGTGAAAGACACAGCAAAAAGCACCCAGCCCACACTGTAAAGTGGACATGTGAAAGACACAGCAAAAAGCACCCAGCCCACATTGTAAAGTGGACATGTGAAAGACACAGCAAAAAGCACCCAGCCCACATTGTAAAGTGGACATGTGAAAGACACAGCAAAAAGCACCCAGCCCACACTGTAAAGTGGACATGTGAAAGACACAGCAAAAAGCACACAGCCCACACTGTAAAGTGGACATGTGAAAGACACAGCAAAAAGCACCCAGCCCACACTGTAAAGTGGACATGTGAAAGACACAGCAAAAAGCACCCAGCCCACACTGTGAAGTGGACATGTGAAAGACACAGCAAAAAGCACCCAGCCCACACTGTAAAGTGGACATGTGAAAGACACAGCAAAAAGCACCCAGCCCACACTGTAAAGTGGACATGTGAAAGACACTGAAAAAAGCACCCAGCCCACACTGTAAAGTGGACATGTGAAAGACACAGCAAAAAGCACCCAGCCCACACTGTAAAGTGGACATGTGAAAGACACAGCAAAAAGCACCCAGCCCACACTGTAAAGTGGACATGTGAAAGACACAGCAAAAAGCACCCAGCCCACACTGTAAAGTGGACGTGTGAAAGACACTGCAAGAAGCACACACCCCACACTGTAAAGTGGACATGTGAAAGACACAGCAAAAAGCACCCAGTCCACATTGTAAAGTGGACATGTGAAAGACACAGCAAAAAGCACCCAGCCCACACTGTAAAGTGGACGTGTGAAAGACACTGCAAAAAGCACCCAGCCCACACTATAGAGTGGACATGTGAAAGACACAGCAAAAAGCACCCAGCCCACATTGTAAAGTGGACATGTGAAAGACACAGCAAAAAGCACCCAGCCCACACTATAAAGTGGACATGTGAAAGACACAGCAAAAAGCACCCAGCCCACACTGTAAAGTGGACATGTGAATGACACGGCAAAAAGCACCCAGCCCACACTGTAAAGTGGACATGTGAAAGACACAGCAAAAAGCACCCAGCCCAAACTGTAAAGTGGACGTGTGAAAGACACAGCAAAAAGTACCCAGCCCACACTGTGAAGTGGACATGTGAAAGACACAGCAAAAAGCACCCAGCCCACACTGTAAAGTGGACATGTGAAAGACACAGCAAAAAGCACCCAGCCCACACTGTAAAGTGGACGTGTGAAAGACACTGCAAAAAGCACCCACCCCACACTGTAAAGTGGACATGTGAAAGACACAGCAAAAAGCACCCAGCCCACACTGTAAAGTGGACATGTGAAAGACACAGCGAAAAGCACCCAGCCCACACTGTAAAGTGGACATGTGAAAGACACAGCAAAAATCACCCAGCCCACATTGTAAAGTGGACATGTGAAAGACACAGCAAAAAGCACCCAGCCCACATTGTAAAGTGGACATGTGAAAGACACAGCAAAAAGCACCCAGCCCACACTGTAAAGTGGACATGTGAAAGACACAACAAAAAGCACCCAGCCCACACTGTAAAGTGGACATATGAAAGACACAGCAAAAAGCACCCAGCCCACACTGTAAAGTGGACATGTGAAAGACACAGCAAAAAGCACCCAGCCCACACTGTGAAGTGGACATGTGAAAGACACAGCAAAAAGCACCCAGCCCACACTGTAAAGTGGACATGTGAAAGACACAGCAAAAAGTACCCAGCCCACACTGTAAAGTGGACATGTGAAAGACACAGCAAAAAGCACCCAGCCCACACTGTAAAGTGGACGTGAGAAAGATACAACAAAAAGCACCCAGCCCACACTGTAAAGTGGACGTGTGAAAGACACTGCAAAAAGCACCCACCCCACACTGTAAAGTGGACATGTGAAAGACACAGCAAAAATCACCCAGCCCACATTGTAAAGTGGACATGTGAAAGACACAGCAAAAAGCACCCAGCCCACACTGTAAAGTGGACATGTGAAAGACACAGCAAAAAGCACCCAGCCCACACTGTAAAGTGGACATGTGAAAGACACAGCAAAAAGCACCCAGCCCACACTGTAAAGTGGACATGTGAAAGACACAGCAAAAAGCAACCAGCCCAAACTGTAAAGTGGACGTGTGAAAGACACAGCAAAAAGCACCCAGCCCACACTGTGAAGTGGACATGTGAAAGACACAGCAAAAAGCACCCAGCCCACACTGTAAAGTGGACATGTGAAAGACACAGCAAAAAGCACCCAGCCCACATTGTAAAGTGGACATGTGAAAGACACAGCAAAAAGCACCCAGCCCACATTGTAAAGTGGACATGTGAAAGACACAGCAAAAAGCACCCAGCCCACACTGTAAAGTGGACATGTGAAACACACAGCAAAAAGCACACAGCCCACACTGTAAAGTGGAGATGTGAAAGACACAGCAAAAAGCACCCAGCCCACACTGTAAAGTGGACATGTGAAACACACAGCAAAAAGCACCCAGCCCACACTGTGAAGTGGACATGTGAAAGACACAGCAAAAAGCACCCAGCCCACACTGTAAAGTGGACATGTGAAAGACACAGCAAAAAGCACCCAGCCCACATTGTAAAGTGGACATGTGAAAGACACAGCAAAAAGCACACAGCCCACATTGTAAAGTGGACATGTGAAAGACACAGCAAAAAGCACCCAGCCCACACTGTAAAGTGGACATGTGAAAGACACTGAAAAAAGCACCCAGCCCACACTGTAAAGTGGACATGTGAAAGACACAGCAAAAAGCACCCAGCCCACACTGTAAAGTGGACGTGAGAAAGACACAGCAACATGCACCCAGCCCACACTGTAAAGTGGACGTGTGAAAGACACTGAAAAAAGCACCCAGCCCACACTGTAAACTGGACATGTGAAAGACACAGCAAAAAGCACCCAGCCCACAATGTAAAGTGGACGTGAGAAAGACACAGCAACAAGCACCCAGCCCACACTGTAAAGTGGACGTGTGAAAGACACTGAAAAAAGCACCCAGCCCACACTGTAAAGTGGACATGTGAAAGACACAGCAACAAGCACCCAGCCCACACTGTAAAGTGGACGGAAGAAAGACACAGCAACAAGCACACAGCCCACACTGTAAAGTGGACATGTGAAAGACACAGTAAAAAGCACCCAGCCCACACTGTAAAGTTGACGTTTGAAAGACACTTCAAAAAGCGCCCAGCCCACACTGTAAAGTGGACATGTGAAAGACACTGAAAAAAGCACCCAGCCCACACTGTAAAGTGGACATGTGAAAGACACAGCAAAAAGCACCCAGCCCTCACTGTAAAGTGGACGTGAGAAAGACACAGCAACAAGCACCCAGCCCACAATGTAAAGTGGACGTGTGAAAGACACTGAAAAAAGCACCTAGCCCACACTGTAAAGTGGACATGTGAAAGACACAGCAAAAAGCACCCAGCCCACACTGTAAAGTGGACGTGAGAAAGACACAGCAACAAGCACCCAGCCCACACTGTAAAGTGGACATGTGAAAGACACAGCAAAAAGCACCCAGCTCACATTGTAAAGTGGACATGTGAAAGACACAGCAAAAAGCACCCAGCCCACACTGTAAAGTGGCCATGTGAAAGACACAGCAAAAAGCACCCAGCCCACACTGTAAAGTGGACATGTGAAAGACACAGCAAAAAGAACCCAGCCCACATTGTAAAGTGGACACGTGAAAGACACAGCAAAAAGCACCCAGCCCACACTGTAGAGTGGACGTGTGAAAGACACTGCAAAAAGCACCCAGCCCACACTATAAAGTGGACATGTGAAAGACACAGCAAAAAGCACCCAGCCCACACTGTATAGTGGACATGTGAAAGACACAGCAATAAGCACCCAGCCCACACTGTAAAGTGGACGTGTGAAAGACACTGCAAGAAGCACCCAGCCCACACTGTAAAGTGGAGATGTGAAAGACACAGCAAAAAGCACCCAGCCCACATTGTAAAGTGGACATGTGAAAGACACAGCAAAAAGCACCCAGCCCACACTGTAAAGTGGACGCGTGAAAGACACAGCAAAAAGCACCCAGCCCACACTGTAAAGTGGACGTGTGAAAGACTCAGCAAAAAGCACCCAGCCCACACTGTAAAGTGGATATGTGAAAGACACAGCAAAAAGCACCCAGCCCACACTGTAAAGTGGACATGTGAAAGACACAGCAAAAAGCACCCAACCCACATTGTAAAGTGGACATGTGAAAGACACAGCAAAAAGCACCCAGCCCACACTATAAAGTGGACATGTGAAAGACACAGCAAAAAGCACCCAGCCCACACTGTAAAGTGGACATGTGAAAGACACAGCAAAAAGCACCCAGCCCACACTGTAAAGTGGACATGTGAAAGACACAGCAAAAAGCACCCAGCCCAAACTGTAAAGTGGACGTGTGAAAGACACAGCAAAAAGTACCCAGCCCACACTGTGAAGTGGACATGTGAAAGACACAGCAAAAAGCACCCAGCCCACACTGTAAAGTGGACATGTGAAAGACACAGCAAAAAGCACCCAGCCCACATTGTAAAGTGGACATGTGAAAGACACAGCAAAAAGCACCCAGCCCACATTGTAAAGTGGACATGTGAAAGACACAGCAAAAAGCACCCAGCCCACACTGTAAAGTGGACATGTGAAAGACACAGCAGAAAGCACACAGCCCACACTGTAAAGTGGACATGTGAAAGACACAGCAAAAAGCACCCAGCCCACACTGTAAAGTGGACATGTGAAAGACACAGCAAAAAGCACCCAGCCCACACTGGGAAGTGGACATGTGAAAGACACAGCAAAAAGCACCCAGCCCACACTGTAAAGTGGACATGTGAAAGACACAGCAAAAATGCACCCAGCCCACATTGTAAAGTGGACATGTGAAAGACACAGCAAAAAGCACACAGCCCACATTGTAAAGTGGACATGTGAAAGACACAGCAAAAAGCACCCAGCCCACACTGTAAAGTGGACATGTGAAAGACACTGAAAAAAGCACCCAGCCCACACTGTAAAGTGGACATGTGAAAGACACAGCAAAAAGCACCCAGCCCACACTGTAAAGTGGACATGTGAAAGACACAGCAAAAAGCACCCAGCCCACACTGTAAAGTGGACGTGTGAAAGACACTGCAAGAAGCACACACCCCACACTGTAAAGTGGACATGTGAAAGACACAGCAAAAAGCACCCAGTCCACATTGTAAAGTGGACATGTGAAAGACACAGCAAAAAGCACCCAGCCCACACTGTAAAGTGGACGTGTGAAAGACACTGCAAAAAGCACCCAGCCTACACTATAGAGTGGACATGTGAAAGACACAGCAAAAAGCACCCAGCCCACATTGTAAAGTGGACATGTGAAAGACACAGCAAAAAGCACCCAGCCCACACTGTAAAGTGGACATGTGAAAGACACAGCAAAAAGCACCCAGCCCACACTGTAAAGTGGACATGTGAAAGACACAGCAAAAAGCACCCAGCCCACACTGTAAAGTGGACATGTGAAAGACACAGCAAAAAGCACCCAGCCCAAACTGTAAAGTGGACGTGTGAAAGACACAGCAAAAAGTACCCAGCCCACACTGTGAAGTGGACATGTGAAAGACACAGCAAAAAGCACCCAGCCCACACTGTAAAGTGGACATGTGAAAGACACAGTAAAAAGCACCCGGCCAACATTGTAAAGTGTACATGTGAAAGACACAGCAAAAAGCACCCAGCCCACATTTTAAAGTGGACATTTGAAAGACACAGCAAAAAGCACCCAGCCCACACTGTAAAGTGGACATGTGAAAGACACAGCAAAAAGCACACAGCCCACACTGTAAAGTGGACATGTGAAAGACACAGCAAAAAGGACCCAGCCCACACTGTAAAGTGGACATGTGAAAGACACAGCAAAAAGCACCCAGCCCACACTGTCAAGTGGACATGTGAAAGACACAGCAAAAAGCACCCAGCCCACACTGTAAAGAGGACATGTGAAAGACACAGCAAAAAGCACCCAGCCCACATTGTAAAGTGGACATGTGAAAGACACAGCAAAAAGCACACAGCCCACATTGTAAAGTGGACATGTGAAAGACACAGCAAAAAGCACCCAGCCCACACTGTAAAGTGGACATGTGAAAGACACTGAAAAAAGCACCCAGCCCACACTGTAAAGTGGACATGTGAAAGACACAGCAAAAAGCACCCAGCCCACACTGTAAAGTGGACGTGAGAAAGACACAGCAACATGCACCCAGCCCACACTGTAAAGTGGACGTGTGAAAGACACTGAAAAAAGCACCCAGCCCACACTGTAAAGTGGACATGTGAAAGACACAGCAACAAGCACCCAGCCCACACTGTAAAGTGGACGGGAGAAAGACACAGCAACAAGCACACAGCCCACACTGTAAAGTGGACATGTGAAAGACACAGTAAAAAGCACCCAGCCCACACTGTAAAGTTGACGTTTGAAAGACACTGCAAAAAGCGCCCAGCCCACACTGTAAAGTGGACATGTGAAAGACACTGAAAAAAGCACCCAGCCCACACTGTAAAGTGGACATGTGAAAGACACAGCAAAAAGCACCCAGCCCGCACTGTAAAGTGGACGTGAGAAAGACACAGCAACAAGCACCCAGCCCACAATGTAAAGTGGACGTGTGAAAGACACTGAAAAAAGCACCTAGCCCACACTGTAAAGTGGACATGTGAAAGACACAGCAAAAAGCACCCAGCCCACACTGTAAAGTGGACGTGAGAAAGACACAGCAACAAGCACCCAGCCCACACTGTAAAGTGGAGATGTGAAAGACACAGCAAAAAGCACCCAGCTCACATTGTAAAGTGGACATGTGAAAGACACAGCAAAAAGCACCCAGCCCACACTGTAAAGTGGACATGTGAAAGACACAGCAAATAGCACCCAGCCCACACTGTAAAGTGGACATGTGAAAGACACAGCAAAAAGTACCCAGCCCACATTGTAAAGTGGACACGTGAAAGACACAGCAAAAAGCACCCAGCCCACACTGTAGAGTGGACGTGTGTAAGACACTGCAAAAAGCACCCAGCCCACACTATAAAGTGGACATGTGAAAGACACAGCAAAAAGCACCCAGCCCACACTGTAAAGTGGACATGTGAAAGACACAGCAAAAAGCACCCAGCCCACACTGTAAAGTGGACGTGTGAAAGACACTGCAAGAAGCACCCAGCCCACACTGTAAAGTGGAGATGTGAAAGACACAGCAAAAACACCCAGCCCACATTGTAAAGTGGACATGTGAAAGACACAGCAAAAAGCACCCAGCCCACACTGTAAAGTGGACGCGTGAAAGACACAGCAAAAAGCACCCAGCCCACACTGTAAAGTGGATATGTGAAAGACACAGCAAAAAGCAACCAGCCCACACTGTAAAGTGGACATGTGAAAGACACAGCAAAAAGCACCCAGCACACACTGTAAAGTGGACGTGTGAAAGACACTGCAAAAAGCACCCAGCCCACACTGTAAAGTGTACATGTGAAAGACACAGCAAAAATCACCCAGCCCACACTGTAATTTGGACGTGAGAAAGACACAGCAACAAGCACCCAGCCGACACTGTAAAGTGGACATGTGAAAGACACAGCAAAAAGCACCCGGCGCACATTGTAAAGTGGACATGTGAAAGACACAGCAAAAAGCACCCAGCCCACACTGTAAATTGGACATGTGAAAGACACAGCAAAAAGCACCCAGCCCACACTATAAAGTGGACGTGTGAAAGACACTGCAAAAAGCACCCAGCCCACACTGTAAAGTGGACATGTGAAAGACTCAGCAAAAAGCACCCAGCCCACATTGTAAAGTGGACATGTGAAAGACACAGCAAAAAGCACCCAGCCCACACTGTAAAGTGGACGCGTGAAAGACACAGCAAAAAGCACCCAGCCCACACTGTAAAGTGGACGTGTGAAAGACTCAGCAAAAAGCACCCAGCCCACACTGTAAAGTGGATATGTGAAAGACACAGCAAAAAGCACCCAGCCCACACTGTAAAGTGGACATGTGAAAGACACAGCAAAAAGCACCCAGCACACACTGTAAAGTGGACGTGTGAAAGACACTGCAAAAAGCACCCAGCCCACACTGTAAAGTGTACATGTGAAAGACACAGCAAAAATCACCCAGCCCACACTGTAATTTGGACGTGAGAAAGACACAGCAACAAGCACCCAGCCGACACTGTAAAGTGGACATGTGAAAGACACAGCAAAAAGCACCCGGCGCACATTGTAAAGTGGACATGTGAAAGACACAGCAAAAAGCACCCAGCCCACATTGTAAAGTGGACATGTGAAAGACACAGCAAAAAGCACCCAGCCCACACTGTAAAGTGGACATGTGAAAGACACAGCAGAAAGCACACAGCCCACACTGTAAAGTGGACATGTGAAAGACACAGCAAAAAGCACCCAGCCCACACTGTAAAGTGGACATGTGAAAGACACAGCAAAAAGCACCCAGCCCACACTGTGAAGTGGACATGTGAAAGACACAGCAAAAAGCACCCAGCCCACACTGTAAAGTGGACATGTGAAAGACACAGCAAAAATGCACCCAGCCCACATTGTAAAGTGGACATGTGAAAGACACAGCAAAAAGCACCCAGCCCACACTGTAAAGTGGACATGTGAAAGACACTGAAAAAAGCACCCAGCCCACACTGTAAAGTGGACATGTGAAAGACACAGCAAAAAGCACCCAGCCCACACTGTAAAGTGGACATGTGAAAGACACAGCAAAAAGCACCCAGCCCACACTGTAAAGTGGACGTGTGAAAGACACTGCAAGAAGCACACACCCCACACTGTAAAGTGGACATGTGAAAGACACAGCAAAAAGCACCCAGTCCACATTGTAAAGTGGACATGTGAAAGACACAGCAAAAAGCACCCAGCCCACACTGTAAAGTGGACGTGTGAAAGACACTGCAAAAAGCACCCAGCCTACACTATAGAGTGGACATGTGAAAGACACAGCAAAAAGCACCCAGCCCACATTGTAAAGTGGACATGTGAAAGACACAGCAAAAAGCACCCAGCCCACACTGTAAAGTGGACATGTGAAAGACACAGCAAAAAGCACCCAGCCCACACTGTAAAGTGGACATGTGAAAGACACAGCAAAAAGCACCCAGCCCACACTGTAAAGTGGACATGTGAAAGACACAGCAAAAAGCACCCAGCCCAAACTGTAAAGTGGACGTGTGAAAGACACAGCAAAAAGTACCCAGCCCACACTGTGAAGTGGACATGTGAAAGACACAGCAAAAAGCACCCAGCCCACACTGTAAAGTGGACATGTGAAAGACACAGTAAAAAGCACCCGGCCCACATTGTAAAGTGTACATGTGAAAGACACAGCAAAAAGTACCCAGCCCACATTGTAAAGTGGACATTTGAAAGACACAGCAAAAAGCACCCAGCCCACACTGTAAAGTGGACATGTGAAAGACACAGCAAAAAGCACACAGCCCACACTGTAAAGTGGACATGTGAAAGACACAGCAAAAAGGACCCAGCCCACACTGTAAAGTGGACATGTGAAAGACACAGCAAAAAGCACCCAGCCCACACTGTCAAGTGGACATGTGAAAGACACAGCAAAAAGCACCCAGCCCACACTGTAAAGTGGACATGTGAAAGACACAGCAAAAAGCACCCAGCCCACATTGTAAAGTGGACATGTGAAAGACACAGCAAAAAGCACACAGCCCACATTGTAAAGTGGACATGTGAAAGACACAGCAAAAAGCACCCAGCCCACACTGTAAAGTGGACATGTGAAAGACACTGAAAAAAGCACCCAGCCCACACTGTAAAGTGGACATGTGAAAGACACAGCAAAAAGCACCCAGCCCACACTGTAAAGTGGACGTGAGAAAGACACAGCAACATGCACCCAGCCCACACTGTAAAGTGGACGTGTGAAAGACACTGAAAAAAGCACCCAGCCCACACTGTAAACTGGACATGTGAAAGACACAGCAAAAAGCACCCAGCCCACAATGTAAAGTGGACGTGAGAAAGACACAGCAACAAGCACCCAGCCCACACTGTAAAGTGGACGTGTAAAAGACACTGAAAAAAGCACCCAGCCCACACTGTAAAGTGGACATGTGAAAGACACAGCAACAAGCACCCAGCCCACACTGTAAAGTGGACGGGAGAAAGACACAGCAACAAGCACACAGCCCACACTGTAAAGTGGACATGTGAAAGACACAGTAAAAAGCACCCAGCCCACACTGTAAAGTTGACGTTTGAAAGACACTGCAAAAAGCGCCCAGCCCACACTGTAAAGTGGACATGTGAAAGACACTGAAAAAAGCACCCAGCCCACACTGTAAAGTGGACATGTGAAAGACACAGCAAAAAGCACCCAGCCCGCACTGTAAAGTGGACGTGAGAAAGACACAGCAACAAGCACCCAGCCCACAATGTAAAGTGGACGTGTGAAAGACACTGAAAAAAGCACCTAGCCCACACTGTAAAGTGGACATGTGAAAGACACAGCAAAAAGTACCCAGCCCACATTGTAAAGTGGACACGTGAAAGACACAGCAAAAAGCACCCAGCCCACACTGTAGAGTGGACGTGTGTAAGACACTGCAAAAAGCACCCAGCCCACACTATAAAGTGGACATGTGAAAGACACAGCAAAAAGCACCCAGCCCACACTGTAAAGTGGACATGTGAAAGACACAGCAAAAAGCACCCAGCCCACACTGTAAAGTGGACGTGTGAAAGACACTGCAAGAAGCACCCAGCCCACACTGTAAAGTGGAGATGTGAAAGACACAGCAAAAAGCACCCAGCCCACATTGTAAAGTGGACATGTGAAAGACACAGCAAAAAGCACCCAGCCCACACTGTAAAGTGGACGCGTGAAAGACACAGCAAAAAGCACCCAGCCCACACTGTAAAGTGGATATGTGAAAGACACAGCAAAAAGCAACCAGCCCACACTGTAAAGTGGACATGTGAAAGACACAGCAAAAAGCACCCAGCACACACTGTAAAGTGGACGTGTGAAAGACACTGCAAAAAGCACCCAGCCCACACTGTAAAGTGTACATGTGAAAGACACAGCAAAAATCACCCAGCCCACACTGTAATTTGGACGTGAGAAAGACACAGCAACAAGCACCCAGCCGACACTGTAAAGTGGACATGTGAAAGACACAGCAAAAAGCACCCGGCGCACATTGTAAAGTGGACATGTGAAAGACACAGCAAAAAGCACCCAGCCCACACTGTAAATTGGACATGTGAAAGACACAGCAAAAAGCACCCAGCCCACACTATAAAGTGGACGTGTGAAAGACACTGCAAAAAGCACCCAGCCCACACTGTAAAGTGGACATGTGAAAGACTCAGCAAAAAGCACCCAGCCCACATTGTAAAGTGGACATGTGAAAGACACAGCAAAAAGCACCCAGCCCACACTGTAAAGTGGACGCGTGAAAGACACAGCAAAAAGCACCCAGCCCACACTGTAAAGTGGACGTGTGAAAGACTCAGCAAAAAGCACCCAGCCCACACTGTAAAGTGGATATGTGAAAGACACAGCAAAAAGCACCCAGCCCACACTGTAAAGTGGACATGTGAAAGACACAGCAAAAAGCACCCAGCACACACTGTAAAGTGGACGTGTGAAAGACACTGCAAAAATCACCCAGCCCACACTGTAAAGTGTACATGTGAAAGACACAGCAAAAATCACCCAGCCCACACTGTAATTTGGACGTGAGAAAGACACAGCAACAAGCACCCAGCCGACACTGTAAAGTGGACATGTGAAAGACACAGCAAAAAGCACCCGGCGCACATTGTAAAGTGGACATGTGAAAGACACAGCAAAAAGCACCCAGCCCACATTGTAAAGTGGACATGTGAAAGACACAGCAAAAAGCACCCAGCCCACACTGTAAAGTGGACATGTGAAAGACACAGCAGAAAGCACACAGCCCACACTGTAAAGTGGACATGTGAAAGACACAGCAAAAAGCACCCAGCCCACACTGTAAAGTGGACATGTGAAAGACACAGCAAAAAGCACCCAGCCCACACTGTGAAGTGGACATGTGAAAGACACAGCAAAAAGCACCCAGCCCACACTGTAAAGTGGACATGTGAAAGACACAGCAAAAATGCACCCAGCCCACATTGTAAAGTGGACATGTGAAAGACACAGCAAAAAGCACCCAGCCCACACTGTAAAGTGGACATGTGAAAGACACTGAAAAAAGCACCCAGCCCACACTGTAAAGTGGACATGTGAAAGACACAGCAAAAAGCACCCAGCCCACACTGTAAAGTGGACATGTGAAAGACACAGCAAAAAGCACCCAGCCCACACTGTAAAGTGGACGTGTGAAAGACACTGCAAGAAGCACACACCCCACACTGTAAAGTGGACATGTGAAAGACACAGCAAAAAGCACCCAGTCCACATTGTAAAGTGGACATGTGAAAGACACAGCAAAAAGCACCCAGCCCACACTGTAAAGTGGACGTGTGAAAGACACTGCAAAAAGCACCCAGCCTACACTATAGAGTGGACATGTGAAAGACACAGCAAAAAGCACCCAGCCCACATTGTAAAGTGGACATGTGAAAGACACAGCAAAAAGCACCCAGCCCACACTGTAAAGTGGACATGTGAAAGACACAGCAAAAAGCACCCAGCCCACACTGTAAAGTGGACATGTGAAAGACACAGCAAAAAGCACCCAGCCCACACTGTAAAGTGGACATGTGAAAGACACAGCAAAAAGCACCCAGCCCAAACTGTAAAGTGGACGTGTGAAAGACACAGCAAAAAGTACCCAGCCCACACTGTGAAGTGGACATGTGAAAGATACAGCAAAAAGCACCCAGCCCACACTGTAAAGTGGACATGTGAAAGACACAGTAAAAAGCACCCGGCCCACATTGTAAAGTGTACATGTGAAAGACACAGCAAAAAGTACCCAGCCCACATTGTAAAGTGGACATTTGAAAGACACAGCAAAAAGCACCCAGCCCACACTGTAAAGTGGACATGTGAAAGACACAGCAAAAAGCACACAGCCCACACTGTAAAGTGGACATGTGAAAGACACAGCAAAAAGGACCCAGCCCACACTGTAAAGTGGACATGTGAAAGACACAGCAAAAAGCACCCAGCCCACACTGTCAAGTGGACATGTGAAAGACACAGCAAAAAGCACCCAGCCCACACTGTAAAGTGGACATGTGAAAGACACAGCAAAAAGCACCCAGCCCACATTGTAAAGTGGACATGTGAAAGACACAGCAAAAAGCACACAGCCCACATTGTAAAGTGGACATGTGAAAGACACAGCAAAAAGCACCCAGCCCACACTGTAAAGTGGACATGTGAAAGACACTGAAAAAAGCACCCAGCCCACACTGTAAAGTGGACATGTGAAAGACACAGCAAAAAGCACCCAGCCCACACTGTAAAGTGGACGTGAGAAAGACACAGCAACATGCACCCAGCCCACACTGTAAAGTGGACGTGTGAAAGACACTGAAAAAAGCACCCAGCCCACACTGTAAACTGGACATGTGAAAGACACAGCAAAAAGCACCCAGCCCACAATGTAAAGTGGACGTGAGAAAGACACAGCAACAAGCACCCAGCCCACACTGTAAAGTGGACGTGTAAAAGACACTGAAAAAAGCACCCAGCCCACACTGTAAAGTGGACATGTGAAAGACACAGCAACAAGCACCCAGCCCACACTGTAAAGTGGACGGGAGAAAGACACAGCAACAAGCACACAGCCCACACTGTAAAGTGGACATGTGAAAGACACAGTAAAAAGCACCCAGCCCACACTGTAAAGTTGACGTTTGAAAGACACTGCAAAAAGCGCCCAGCCCACACTGTAAAGTGGACATGTGAAAGACACTGAAAAAAGCACCCAGCCCACACTGTAAAGTGGACATGTGAAAGACACAGCAAAAAGCACCCAGCCCGCACTGTAAAGTGGACGTGAGAAAGACACAGCAACAAGCACCCAGCCCACAATGTAAAGTGGACGTGTGAAAGACACTGAAAAAAGCACCTAGCCCACACTGTAAAGTGGACATGTGAAAGACACAGCAAAAAGCACCCAGCCCACACTGTAAAGTGGACGTGAGAAAGACACAGCAACAAGCACCCAGCCCACACTGTAAAGTGGAGATGTGAAAGACACAGCAAAAAGCACCCAGCTCACATTGTAAAGTGGACATGTGAAAGACACAGCAAAAAGCACCCAGCCCACACTGTAAAGTGGACATGTGAAAGACACAGCAAATAGCACCCAGCCCACACTGTAAAGTGGACATGTGAAAGACACAGCAAAAAGTACCCAGCCCACATTGTAAAGTGGACACGTGAAAGACACAGCAAAAAGCACCCAGCCCACACTGTAGAGTGGACGTGTGTAAGACACTGCAAAAAGCACCCAGCCCACACTATAAAGTGGACATGTGAAAGACACAGCAAAAAGCACCCAGCCCACACTGTAAAGTGGACATGTGAAAGACACAGCAAAAAGCACCCAGCCCACACTGTAAAGTGGACGTGTGAAAGACACTGCAAGAAGCACCCAGCCCACACTGTAAAGTGGAGATGTGAAAGACACAGCAAAAAGCACCCAGCCCACATTGTAAAGTGGACATGTGAAAGACACAGCAAAAAGCACCCAGCCCACACTGTAAAGTGGACGCGTGAAAGACACAGCAAAAAGCACCCAGCCCACACTGTAAAGTGGATATGTGAAAGACACAGCAAAAAGCAACCAGCCCACACTGTAAAGTGGACATGTGAAAGACACAGCAAAAAGCACCCAGCACACACTGT
Organism: Eledone cirrhosa; assembly: GCA_964016885.1. NCBI lineage: Eukaryota > Metazoa > Mollusca > Cephalopoda > Octopoda > Eledonidae > Eledone > Eledone cirrhosa. Next base: position 47,334,533 of record OZ024744.1, on the reverse strand, counting down.
AAAGTGGACGTGTGAAAGACACTGCAAAAAGCACCCAGCCCACACTGTAAAGTGTACATGTGAAAGACACAGCAAAAATCACCCAGCCCACACTGTAATTTGGACGTGAGAAAGACACAGCAACAAGCACCCAGCCGACACTGTAAAGTGGACATGTGAAAGACACAGCAAAAAGCACCCGGCGCACATTGTAAAGTGGACATGTGAAAGACACAGCAAAAAGCACCCAGCCCACACTGTAAATTGGACATGTGAAAGACACAGCAAAAAGCACCCAGCCCACACTATAAAGTGGACGTGTGAAAGACACTGCAAAAAGCACCCAGCCCACACTGTAAAGTGGACATGTGAAAGACTCAGCAAAAAGCACCCAGCCCACATTGTAAAGTGGACATGTGAAAGACACAGCAAAAAGCACCCTGCCCACACTGTAAAGTGGACGCGTGAAAGACACAGCAAAAAGCACCCAGCCCACACTGTAAAGTGGACGTGTGAAAGACTCAGCAAAAAGCACCCAGCCCACACTGTAAAGTGGATATGTGAAAGACACAGCAAAAAGCACCCAGCCCACACTGTAAAGTGGACATGTGAAAGACACAGCAAAAAGCACCCAGCACACACTGTAAAGTGGACGTGTGAAAGACACTGCAAAAAGCACCCAGCCCACACTGTAAAGTGTACATGTGAAAGACACAGCAAAAATCACCCAGCCCACACTGTAATTTGGACGTGAGAAAGACACAGCAACAAGCACCCAGCCGACACTGTAAAGTGGACATGTGAAAGACACAGCAAAAAGCACCCGGCGCACATTGTAAAGTGGACATGTGAAAGACACAGAAAAAGCACCCAGCCCACACTGTAAAGTGGACATGTGAAAGACACAGCAAAAAGAACCCAGCCCACACTATAAAGTGGACGTTTGAAAGACACTGCAAAAAGCACCCAGCCCACACTGTAAAGTGGACATGTGAAAGACTCAGCAAAAAGCACCCAGCCCACACTGTAAAGTGGACAGGTGAAAGACACAGCAAAAAGCACCGAGTCCACACTGTAAAGTGGACATGTGAAAGACACAGCAAAAAGCACCCAGCCAACATTGTAAAGTGGACATTTGAAAGACACAGCAAAAAGCACCCAGCCCACATTGTAAAGTGGACATGTGAAAGACACAGCAAAAAGCACCCAGCCCACACTGTGAAGTGGGCATGTGAAAGACACAGCAAAAAGCACCCAGCCCACATTGTAAAGTGGACATGTGAAAGACACAGCAAAAAGCACCCAGCCCACACTGTAAAGTGGACATGTGAAAGACACTGCAAGAAGCACCCAGCCCACACTGTAAAGTGGACATGTGAAAGACACAGCAAAAAGCACCCAGCCCACATTGTAAAGTAGACATGTGAAAGACACAGCAAAAGCACCCAGCCCACACTGTAAAGTGGACATGTGAAAGACACAGCAAAAGCACCCAGCCCAAACTGTAAAGTGGACGTGTGAAAGACACTGCAAAAAGCACCCAGCCCACACTATAAAGTGGACATGTGAAAGGCACAGCAAAAAGCACCCAGCCCACACTGTAAAGTGGACATGTGAAAGACACAGCAAAAAGCACCCAGCCCACACTGTAAAGTGGACATGTGAAAGACACTGCAAGAAGCACCCAGCCCACACTGTAAAGTGGACATGTGAAAGACACAGCAAAAAGCACCCAGCCCACATTGTAAAGTGGACATGTGAAAGACACAGCAAAAAGCACCCAGCCCACACTGTAAAGTTGACGTTTGAAAGACACTGCAAAAAGCACACAGCCCACACTGTAAAGTGGACGTGTGAAAGACTCAGCAAAAAGCACCCAGCCCACACTGTAAAGTGGACATGTGAAAGACACAGCAACAAGCACCCAGCCCACACTGTAAAGTGGACGGAAGAAAGACACAGCAACAAGCACACAGCCCACACTATAAAGTGGACATGTGAAAGACACAGTAAAAAGCACCCAGCCCACACTGTAAAGTTGACGTTTGAAAGACACTTCAAAAAGCGCCCAGCCCACACTGTAAAGTGGACATGTGAAAGACACTGAAAAAAGCACCCAGCCCACACTGTAAAGTGGACATGTGAAAGACACAGCAAAAAGCACCCAGCCCTCACTGTAAAGTGGACGTGAGAAAGACACAGCAACAAGCACCCAGCCCACAATGTAAAGTGGACGTGTGAAAGACACTGAAAAAAGCACCTAGCCCACACTGTAAAGTGGACATGTGAAAGACACAGCAAAAAGCACCCAGCCCACACTGTAAAGTGGACGTGAGAAAGACACAGCAACAAGCACCCAGCCCACACTGTAAAGTGGACATGTGAAAGACACAGCAAAAAGCACCCAGCTCACATTGTAAAGTGGACATGTGAAAGACACAGCAAAAAACACCCAGCCCACACTGTAAAGTGGCCATGTGAAAGACACAGCAAAAAGCACCCAGCCCACACTGTAAAGTGGACATGTGAAAGACACAGCAAAAAGTACCCAGCCCACATTGTAAAGTGGACACGTGAAAGACACAGCAAAAAGCACCCAGCCCACACTGTAGAGTGGACGTGTGAAAGACACTGCAAAAAGCACCCAGCACACACTATAAAGTGGACATGTGAAAGACACAGCAAAAAGCACCCAGCCCACACTGTATAGTGGACATGTGAAAGACACAGCAATAAGCACCCAGCCCACACTGTAAAGTGGACGTGTGAAAGACACTGCAAGAAGCACCCAGCCCACACTGTAAAGTGGAGATGTGAAAGACACAGCAAAAAGCACCCAGCCCACATTGTAAAGTGGACATGTGAAAGACACAGCAAAAAGCACCCAGCCCACACTGTAAAGTGGACGCGTGAAAGACACAGCAAAAAGCACCCAGCCCACACTGTAAAGTGGACGTGTGAAAGACTCAGCAAAAAGCACCCAGCCCACACTGTAAAGTGGATATGTGAAAGACACAGCAAAAAGCACCCAGCCCACACTGTAAAGTGGACATGTGAAAGACACAGCAAAAAGCACCCAACCCACATTGTAAAGTGGACATGTGAAAGACACAGCAAAAAGCACACAGCCCACACTATAAAGTGGACATGTGAAAGACACAGCAAAAAGCACCCAGCCCACACTGTAAAGTGGACATGTGAAAGACACAGCAAAAAGCACCCAGCCCACACTGTAAAGTGGACATGTGAAAGACACAGCAAAAAGCACCCAGCCCAAACTGTAAAGTGGACGTGTGAAAGACACAGCAAAAAGTACCCAGCCCACACTGTGAAGTGGACATGTGAAAGACACAGCAAAAAGCACCCAGCCCACACTGTAAAGTGGACATGTGAAAGACACAGCAAAAAGCACCCAGCCCACATTGTAAAGTGGACATGTGAAAGACACAGCAAAAAGCACCCAGCCCACACTGTAAAGTGGACGCGTGAAAGACACAGCAAAAAGCACCCAGCCCACACTGTAAAGTGGATATGTGAAAGACACAGCAAAAAGCAACCAGCCCACACTGTAAAGTGGACATATGAAAGACACAGCAAAAAGCACCCAGCACACACTGTAAAGTGGACGTGTGAAAGAAACTGCAAAAAGCACCCAGCCCACACTGTAAAGTGTACATGTGAAAGACACAGCAAAAATCACCCAGCCCACACTGTAATTTGGACGTGAGAAAGACACAGCAACAAGCACCCAGCCGACACTGTAAAGTGGACATGTGAAAGACACAGCAAAAAGCACCCGGCGCACATTGTAAAGTGGACATGTGAAAGACACAGCAAAAAGCACCCAGCCCACACTGTAAATTGGACATGTGAAAGACACAGCAAAAATCACCCAGCCCACACTATAAAGTGGACGTGTGAAAGACACTGCAAAAAGCACCCAGCCCACACTGTAAAGTGGACATGTGAAAGACTCAGCAAAAAGCACCCAGCCCACATTGTAAAGTGGACATGTGAAAGACACAGCAAAAAGCACCCTGCCCACACTGTAAAGTGGACGCGTGAAAGACACAGCAAAAAGCACCCAGCCCACACTGTAAAGTGGACGTGTGAAAGACTCAGCAAAAAGCACCCAGCCCACACTGTAAAGTGGATATGTGAAAGACACAGCAAAAAGCACCCAGCCCACACTGTAAAGTGGACATGTGAAAGACACAGCAAAAAGCACCCAGCACACACTGTAAAGTGGACGTGTGAAAGACACTGCAAAAAGCACCCAGCCCACACTGTAAAGTGTACATGTGAAAGACACAGCAAAAATCACCCAGCCCACACTGTAATTTGGACGTGAGAAAGACACAGCAACAAGCACCCAGCCGACACTGTAAAGTGGACATGTGAAAGACACAGCAAAAAGCACCCGGCGCACATTGTAAAGTGGACATGTGAAAGACACAGCAAAAAGCACCCAGCCCACACTGTAAAGTGGACATGTGAAAGACACAGCAAAAAGAACCCAGCCCACACTATAAAGTGGACGTGTGAAAGACACTGCAAAAAGCACCCAGCCCACACTGTAAAGTGGACATGTGAAAGACTCAGCAAAAAGCACCCAGCCCACACTGTAAAGTGGACAGGTGAAAGACACAGCAAAAAGCACCGAGTCCACACTGTAAAGTGGACATGTGAAAGACACAGCAAAAAGCACCCAGCCCACATTGTAAAGTGGACATTTGAAAGACACAGCAAAAAGCACCCAGCCCACATTGTAAAGTGGACATGTGAAAGACACAGCAAAAAGCACCCAGCCCACACTGTGAAGTGGGCATGTGAAAGACACAGCAAAAAGCACCCAGCCCACATTGTAAAGTGGACATGTGAAAGACACAGCAAAAAGCACCCAGCCCACACTGTAAAGTGGACATGTGAAAGACACTGCAAGAAGCACCCAGCCCACACTGTAAAGTGGACATGTGAAAGACACAGCAAAAAGCACCCAGCCCACATTGTAAAGTAGACATGTGAAAGACACAGCAAAAGCACCCAGCCCACACTGTAAAGTGGACATGTGAAAGACACAGCAAAAGCACCCAGCCCAAACTGTAAAGTGGACGTGTGAAAGACACTGCAAAAAGCACCCAGCCCACACTATAAAGTGGACATGTGAAAGGCACAGCAAAAAGCACCCAGCCCACACTGTAAAGTGGACATGTGAAAGACACAGCAAAAAGCACCCAGCCCACACTGTAAAGTGGACATGTGAAAGACACTGCAAGAAGCACCCAGCCCACACTGTAAAGTGGACATGTGAAAGACACAGCAAAAAGCACCCAGCCCACATTGTAAAGTGGACATGTGAAAGACACAGCAAAAAGCACCCAGCCCACACTGTAAAGTTGACGTTTGAAAGACACTGCAAAAAGCACACAGCCCACACTGTAAAGTGGACGTGTGAAAGACTCAGCAAAAAGCACCCAGCCCACACTGTAAAGTGGACATGTGAAAGACACAGCAACAAGCACCCAGCCCACACTGTAAAGTGGACGGAAGAAAGACACAGCAACAAGCACACAGCCCACACTATAAAGTGGACATGTGAAAGACACAGTAAAAAGCACCCAGCCCACACTGTAAAGTTGACGTTTGAAAGACACTTCAAAAAGCGCCCAGCCCACACTGTAAAGTGGACATGTGAAAGACACTGAAAAAAGCACCCAGCCCACACTGTAAAGTGGACATGTGAAAGACACAGCAAAAAGCACCCAGCCCTCACTGTAAAGTGGACGTGAGAAAGACACAGCAACAAGCACCCAGCCCACAATGTAAAGTGGACGTGTGAAAGACACTGAAAAAAGCACCTAGCCCACACTGTAAAGTGGACATGTGAAAGACACAGCAAAAAGCACCCAGCCCACACTGTAAAGTGGACGTGAGAAAGACACAGCAACAAGCACCCAGCCCACACTGTAAAGTGGACATGTGAAAGACACAGCAAAAAGCACCCAGCTCACATTGTAAAGTGGATATGTGAAAGACACAGCAAAAAGCACCCAGCCCACACTGTAAAGTGGCCATGTGAAAGACACAGCAAAAAGCACCCAGCCCACACTGTAAAGTGGACATGTGAAAGACACAGCAAAAAGTACCCAGCCCACATTGTAAAGTGGACACGTGAAAGACACAGCAAAAAGCACCCAGCCCACACTGTAGAGTGGACGTGTGAAAGACACTGCAAAAAGCACCCAGCACACACTATAAAGTGGACATGTGAAAGACACAGCAAAAAGCACCCAGCCCACACTGTATAGTGGACATGTGAAAGACACAGCAATAAGCACCCAGCCCACACTGTAAAGTGGACGTGTGAAAGACACTGCAAGAAGCACCCAGCCCACACTGTAAAGTGGAGATGTGAAAGACACAGCAAAAAGCACCCAGCCCACATTGTAAAGTGGACATGTGAAAGACACAGCAAAAAGCACCCAGCCCACACTGTAAAGTGGACATGTGAAAGACACAGCAAAAAGCACCCAGCCCACATTGTAAAGTGGACATGTGAAAGACACAGCAAAAAGCACCCAGCCCACAATATTAAGTGGACATGTGAAAGACACATCAAAAAGCACCCAGCCCACACTGAAAAGTGGACATGTGAAAGACACTGAAAAAAGCACCCAGCCCACACTGTAAAGTGGATATGTGAAAGACACAGCAAAAAGCACCCAGCCCACACTGTAAAGTGGACGTGAGAAAGACACAGCAACAAGCACCCAGCCCACACTGTAAAGTGGACGGGTGAAAGACACTGAAAAAAGCACCCAGCCCACACTGTAAAGTGGACATGTGAAAGACACAGCAAAAAGCACCCAGCCCACACTGTAAAGTGGACGTGAGAAATACACAACAAAAAGCACCCAGCCCACACTGTAAAGTGGACGTGTGAAAGACACTGAAAAAAGCACCCAGCCCACACTGTAAAGTGGACATGTGAAAGACACAGCAAAAAGCACCCAGCCCACACTGTAAAGTGGACGTGAGAAAGACACAGCCACAAGCACACAGCCCACACTGTAAAGTGGACATGTGAAAGACACAGTAAAAAGCACCCAGCCCACACTGTAAAGTTGACGTTTGAAAGACACTGCAAAAACCGCCCAGCCCACACTGTAAAGTGGACATGTGAAAGACACTGAAAAAAGCACCCAGCCCACACTGTAAAGTGGACATGTGAAAGACACAGCAAAAAGCACCCAGCCCACACTGTAAAGTGGACGTGAGAAAGACACAGCAACAAGCACCCAGCCCACACTGTAAAGTGGACATGTGAAAGACACAGCAAAAAGCACCCAGCTCACATTGTAAAATGGACATGTGAAAGACACAGCAAAAAGCACCCAGCCCACACTGTAAAGTGGACATGTGAAAGACACAGCAAAAAGCATCCAGCACACACTGTAAAGTGGACATGTGAAAGACACAGCAAAAAGCACCCAGCCCACACTGTAAAGTGGACGTGTGAAAGACACTGCAAGAAGCACACAGCCCACATTGTAAAGTGGACATGTGAAAGACACAGCAAAAAGCACCCAGCCCACATTGTAAAGTGGACATGTGAAAGACACAGCAAAAAGCACCCAGCCCACACTGTAAAGTGGACGTGTGAAAGACACTGCAAAAAACACCCAGCCCACACTATAAAGTGGACATGTGAAAGACACAGCAAAAAGCACCCAGCCCACACTGTAAAGTGGACATATGAAAGACACAGCAAAAAGCACCCAGCCCACACTGTAAAGTGGACGTGTGAAAGACACTGCAAGAAGCATCCAGCCCACACTGTAAAGTGGACATGTGAAAGACACAGCAAAAAGCACCCAGCCCACATTGTAAAGTGGACATGTGAAAGACACAGCAAAAAGCACCCAGCCCACACTGTAAAGTGGACGTGTGAAAGACACAGCAAAAAGCACCCTGCCCACACTGTAAAGTGGACGTGTGAAAGACTCAGCAAAAAGCACCCAGCCCACACTGTAAAGTGGATATGTGAAAGACACAGCAAAAAGCACCCAGCCCACACTGTAAAGTGGACGTGAGAAAGACACAGCAAAAAGCACCCAGCCCACACTGTGAAGTGGACATGTGAAAGACACAGCAAAAAGCACCCAGCCCACACTATTAAGTGGACATGTGAAAGACACAGCAAAAAGCACCCAGCCCACACTGAAAAGTGGACATGTGAAAGACACTGAAAAAAGCACGCAGCCCACACTGTAAAGTGGACATGTGAAAGACACAGCAAAAAGCACCCAGCCCACACTGTAAAGTGGACGTGAGAAATACACAACAAAAAGCACCCAGCCCACACTGTAAAGGGGACGTGTGAAAGACACTGAAAAAAGCACCCAGCCCACACTGTAAAGTGGACATGTGAAAGACACAGCAAAAAGCACCCAGCCCACACTGTAAAGTGGACGTGAGAAAGACACAGCAACAAGCACACAGCCCACACTGTAAAGTGGACATGTGAAAGACACAGTAAAAAGCACCCAGCCCACACTGTAAAGTTAACGTTTGAAAGACACTGCAAAAAGCGCCCAGCCCACACTGTAAAGTGGACATGTGAAAGACACAGCAAAAAGCACCCAGCCCACACTGTAAAGTGGACATGTGAAAGACACAGCAAAAAGCACCCAGCCCACACTGTGAAGTGGACATGTGAAAGACACAGCAAAAAGCACCCAGCCCACACTGTAAAGTGGACATGTGAAAGACACAGCAAAAAGCACCCAGCACACACTGTAAAGTGGACATGTGAAAGACACAGCAAAAAGCACCCAGCCCACACTGTAAAGTGGACGTGTGAAAGACACTGCAAGAAGCACACAGCCCACATTGTAAAGTGGACATGTGAAAGACACAGCAAAAAGCACCCAGCCCACATTGTAAAGTGGACATGTGAAAGACACAGCAAAAAGCACCCAGCCCACACTGTAAAGTGGACGTGTGAAAGACACTGCAAAAAACACCCAGCCCACACTATAAAGTGGACATGTGAAAGACACAGCAAAAAGCACCCAGCCCACACTGTAAAGTGGACATATGAAAGACACAGCAAAAAGCACCCAGCCCACACTGTAAAGTGGACATGTGAAAGACACAGCAAAAAGCACCCAGCCCACATTGTAAAGTGGACATGTGAAAGACACAGCAAAAAGCACCCAGCCCACACTATTAAGTGGACATGTGAAAGACACATCAAAAAGCACCCAGCCCACACTGAAAAGTGGACATGTGAAAGACACTGAAAAAAGCACCCAGCCCACACTGTAAAGTGGACGTGTGAAAGACACTGCAAGAAGCATCCAGCCCACACTGTAAAGTGGACATGTGAAAGACACAGCAAAAAGCACCCAGCCCACATTGTAAAGTGGACATGTGAAAGACACAGCAAAAAGCACCCAGCCCACACTGTAAACTGGACGTGTGAAAGACACAGCAAAAAGCACCCAGCCCACACTGTAAAGTGGACGTGTGAAAGACTCAGCAAAAAGCACCCAGCCCACACTGTAAAGTGGACATGTGAAAGACACAGCAAAAAGCACCCAGCCCACACTGTAAAGTGGACATGTGAAAGACACAGCAAAAAGCACCCAGCCCACACTGTAAAGTGGACGTGTGAAAGACACTGCAAGAAGCACACACCCCACACTGTAAAGTGGATATGTGAAAGACACAGCAAAAAGCACCCAGCCCACATTGTAAAGTGGACATGTGAAAGACACAGCAAAAAGCACCCAGCCCACACTGTAAAGTGGACGTGTGAAAGACACTGCAAAAAGCACCCAGCCCACACTGTATAGTTGACGTGTGAAAGACACTGCAAAAAGCACACAGCCCACACTGTAAAGTGGACATGTGAAAGACACAGCAAAAAGCACCCAGCCCACACTGTAAAGTTGACGTGTGAAAGACACTGCAAAAAGCACACAGCCCACACTGTAAAGTGGACATGATGTGAAAGACACAGCAAAAAGCACCCAGCCCATACTGAAAAGTGGACGTGTGAAAGACATTGCAAAAAGCACCCAGCCCACACTGTAAAGTGGACATGTGAAAGACACAGCAAAAAGCACCCAGCCCACACTGTAAAGTGGACATGTGAAAGACACAGCAAAAAGCACCCAGCCCACACTGTAAAGTGGACATGTGAAAGACACAGCAAAAAGCACCCAGCCCACATTGTAAAGTGGACATGTGAAAGACACAGCAAAAAGCACCCAGCCCACATTGTAAAGTGGACATGTGAAAGACACAGCAAAAAGCACCCAGCCCACACTGTAAAGTGGACATGTGAAAGACACAGCAAAAAGCACCCAGCCCACACTGTAAAGTGGACATGTGAAAGACACAGCAAAAAGCACCCAGCCCACACTGTAAAGTGGACATGTGAAAGACACAGCAAAAAGCACCCAGCCCACACTGTAAAGTGGACATGTGAAAGACACAGCAAAAAGCACCCAGCCCACACTGTAAAGTGGACATGTGAAAGACACAGCAAAAAGCACCCAGCCCACATTGTAAAGTGGACATGTGAAAGACACAGCAAAAAGCACCCAGCCCACACTATTAAGTGGACATGTGAAAGACACATCAAAAAGCACCCAGCCCACACTGAAAAGTGGACATGTGAAAGACACTGAAAAAAGCACCCAGCCCACACTGTAAAGTGGACATGTGAAAGACACAGCAAAAAGCACCCAGCCCACACTGTAAAGTGGACGTGAGAAAGACACAGCAACAAGCACCCAGCCCACACTGTAAAGTGGACGGGTGAAAGACACTGAAAAAAGCACCCAGCCCACACTGTAAAGTGGACATGTGAAAGACACAGCAAAAAGCACCCAGCCCACACTGTAAAGTGGACGTGAGAAATACACAACAAAAAGCACCCAGCCCACACTGTAAAGTGGACGTGTGAAAGACACTGAAAAAAGCACCCAGCCCACACTGTAAAGTGGACATGTGAAAGACACAGCAAAAAGCACCCAGCCCACACTGTAAAGTGGACGTGAGAAAGACACAGCCACAAGCACACAGCCCACACTGTAAAGTGGACATGTGAAAGACACAGTAAAAAGCACCCAGCCCACACTGTAAAGTTGACGTTTGAAAGACACTGCAAAAACCGCCCAGCCCACACTGTAAAGTGGACATGTGAAAGACACTGAAAAAAGCACCCAGCCCACACTGTAAAGTGGACATGTGAAAGACACAGCAAAAAGCACCCAGCCCACACTGTAAAGTGGACGTGAGAAAGACACAGCAACAAGCACCCAGCCCACACTGTAAAGTGGACATGTGAAAGACACAGCAAAAAGCACCCAGCTCACATTGTAAAATGGACATGTGAAAGACACAGCAAAAAGCACCCAGCCCACACTGTAAAGTGGACATGTGAAAGACACAGCAAAAAGCACCCAGCACACACTGTAAAGTGGACATGTGAAAGACACAGCAAAAAGCACCCAGCCCACACTGTAAAGTGGACGTGTGAAAGACACTGCAAGAAGCACACAGCCCACATTGTAAAGTGGACATGTGAAAGACACAGCAAAAAGCACCCAGCCCACATTGTAAAGTGGACATGTGAAAGACACAGCAAAAAGCACCCAGCCCACACTGTAAAGTGGACGTGTGAAAGACACTGCAAAAAACACCCAGCCCACACTATAAAGTGGACATGTGAAAGACACAGCAAAAAGCACCCAGCCCACACTGTAAAGTGGACATATGAAAGACACAGCAAAAAGCACCCAGCCCACACTGTAAAGTGGACGTGTGAAAGACACTGCAAGAAGCATCCAGCCCACACTGTAAAGTGGACATGTGAAAGACACAGCAAAAAGCACCCAGCCCACATTGTAAAGTGGACATGTGAAAGACACAGCAAAAAGCACCCAGCCCACACTGTAAAGTGGACGTGTGAATGACACAGCAAAAAGCACCCTGCCCACACTGTAAAGTGGACGTGTGAAAGACTCAGCAAAAAGCACCCAGCCCACACTGTAAAGTGGATATGTGAAAGACACAGCAAAAAGCACCCAGCCCACACTGTAAAGTGGACACGTGAAAGACACAGCAAAAAGCACCCAGCCCACACTGTAAAGTGGACGTGTGAAAGACACTGCAAGAAGCACACACCCCACACTGTAAAGTGGATATGTGAAAGACACAGCAAAAAGCACCCAGCCCACATTGTAAAGTGGACATGTGAAAGACACAGCAAAAAGCACCCAGCCCACACTGTAAAGTGGACGTGTGAAAGACACTGCAAAAAGCACCCAGCCCACACTATAGAGTGGACATGTGAAAGACACAGCAAAAAGCACCCAGCCCACATTGTAAAGTGGACATGTGAAAGACACAGCAAAAAGCACCCAGCCCACACTGTAAAGTGGACGTGTGAAAGACTCAGCAAAAAGCACCCAGCCCACACTGTAAAGTGGATATGTGAAAGACACAGCAAAAAGCACCCAGCCCACACTGTAAAGTGGACATGTGAAAGACACAGCAAAAAGCACCCAGCCCACACTGTAAAGTGGACGTGTGAAAGACACTGCAAGAATCACACACCCCACACTGTAAAGTGGACATGTGAAAGACACAGCAAAAAGCACCCAGCCCACATTGTAAAGTGGACATGTGAAAGACACAGCAATAAGCACCCAGCCCACACTGTAAAGTGGACGTGTGAAAGACACTGCAAAAAGCACCCAGCCCACACTATAGAGTGGACATGTGAAAGACACAGCAAAAAGCACCCAGCCCACATTGTAAAGTGGACATGTGAAAGACACAGCAAAAAGGACCCAGCCCACACTGTAAAGTGGACATGTGAAAGACACAGCAAAAAGCACCCAGCCCACACTGTAAAGTGGACATGTGAAAGACACAGCAAAAAGCACCCAGCCCACACTGTAAAGTGGACATGTGAAAGACACAGCAAAAAGCACCCAGCCCAAACTGTAAAGTGGACGTGTGAAAGACACAGCAAAAAGTACCCAGTCCACACTGTGAAGTGGACATGTGAAAGACACAGCAAAAAGCACCCAGCCCACACTGTAAAGTGGACATGTGAAAGACACAGCAAAAAGCACCCAGCCCACATTGTAAAGTGGACATGTGAAAGACACAGCAAAAAGCACCCAGCCCACATTGTAAAGTGGACATGTGAAAGACACAGCAAAAAGCACCCAGCCCACACTGTAAAGTGGACATGTGAAAGACACAGCAAAAAGCACACAGCCCACACTGTAAAGTGGACATGTGAAAGACACAGCAAAAAGCAACCAGCCCACACTGTAAAGTGGACATGTGAAAGACACAGCAAAAAGCACCCAGCCCACACTGTGAAGTGGACATGTGAAAGACACAGCAAAAAGCACCCAGCCCACACTGTAAAGTGGACATGTGAAAGACACAGCAAAAAGCACCCAGCCCACATTGTAAAGTGGACATGTGAAAAGACACAGCAAAAAGCGCCCAGCCCACACTGTAAAGTGGACATGTGAAAGACACTGAAAAAAGCACCCAGCCCACACTGTAAAGTGGACATGTGAAAGACACAGCAAAAAGCACCCAGCCCACACTGTAAAGTGGACGTGAGAAAGACACAGCAACAAGCACCCAGCCCACAATGTAAAGTGGACGTGTGAAAGACACAGCAAAAAGTACCCAGTCCACACTGTGAAGTGGACATGTGAAAGACACAGCAAAAAGCACCCAGCCCACACTGTAAAGTGGACATGTGAAAGACACAGCAAAAAGCACCCAGCCCACATTGTAAAGTGGACATGTGAAAGACACAGCAAAAAGCACCCAGCCCACATTGTAAAGTGGACATGTGAAAGACACAGCAAAAAGCACCCAGCCCACACTGTAAAGTGGACATGTGAAAGACACAGCAAAAAGCACACAGCCCACACTGTAAAGTGGACATGTGAAAGACACAGCAAAAAGCAACCAGCCCACACTGTAAAGTGGACATGTGAAAGACACAGCAAAAAGCACCCAGCCCACACTGTGAAGTGGACATGTGAAAGACACAGCAAAAAGCACCCAGCCCACACTGTAAAGTGGACATGTGAAAGACACAGCAAAAAGCACCCAGCCCACATTGTAAAGTGGACATGTGAAAAGACACAGCAAAAAGCGCCCAGCCCACACTGTAAAGTGGACATGTGAAAGACACTGAAAAAAGCACCCAGCCCACACTGTAAAGTGGACATGTGAAAGACACAGCAAAAAGCACCCAGCCCACACTGTAAAGTGGACGTGAGAAAGACACAGCAACAAGCACCCAGCCCACAATGTAAAGTGGACGTGTGAAAGACACTGAAAAAAGCACCTAGCCCGCACTGTAAAGTGGACATGTGAAAGACACAGCAAAAAGCACCCAGCCCACACTGTAAAGTGGACGTGAGAAAGACACAGCAACAAGCACCCAGCCCACACTGTAAAGTGGACATGTGAAAGACACAGCAAAAAGCACACAGCTCACATTGTAAAATGGACATGTGAAAGACACAGCAAAAAGCACCCAGCCCACACTGTAAAGTGGACATGTGAAAGACACAGCAAAAAGCACCCAGCCCACATTGTAAAGTGGACATGTGAAAGACACAGCAAAAAGCACCCAGCCCACACTGTAAAGTGGACGTGTGAAAGACACAGCAAAAAGCACCCAGCCCACACTGTAAAGTGGACGTGTGAAAGACACAGTAAAAAGCACCCAGCCCACACTGTAAAGTTGACGTTTGAAAGACACTGCAAAAAGCGCCCAGCCCACACTGTAAAGTGGACATGTGAAAGACACTGAAAAAAGCACCCAGCCCACACTGTAAAGTGGACATGTGAAAGACACAACAAAAAGCACCCAGCCCACACTGTAAAGTGGACGTGAGAAAGACACAGCAACAAGCACCCAGCCCACAATGTAAAGTGGACGTGTGAAAGACACTGAAAAAAGCACCTAGCCCGCACTGTAAAGTGGACATGTGAAAGACACAGCAAAAAGCACCCAGCCCACACTGTAAAGTGGACGTGAGAAAGACACAGCAACAAGCACCCAGCCCACACTGTAAAGTGGACATGTGAAAGACACAGCAAAAAGCACCCAGCTCACATTGTAAAATGGACATGTGAAAGACACAGCAAAAAGCACCCAGCCCACACTGTAAAGTGGACATGTGAAAGACACAGCAAAAAGCACCCAGCCCACACTGTAAAGTGGACATGTGAAAGACACAGCAAAAAGCACCCAGCCCACACTGTAAAGTGGACGTGTGAAAGACACTGCAAGAAGCACACAGCCCACATTGTAAAGTGGACATGTGAAAGACACAGCAAAAAGCACCCGGCCCACATTGTAAAGTGGACATATGAAAGACACAGCAAAAAGCACCCAGCCCACACTGTAAATGGACGTGTGAAAGACACTGCAAAAAGCACCCAGCCCACACTATAAAGTGGACATGTGAAAGACACAGCAAAAAGCACCCAGCCCACACTGTAAAGTGGACGTGTGAAAGACACTGCAAGAAGCATCCAGCCCACACTGTAAAGTGGACATGTGAAAGACACAGCAAAAAGCACCCAGCCCACATTGTAAAGTGGACATGTGAAAGACACAGCAAAAAGCACCCAGCCCACACTGTAAAGTGGGCGTGTGAAAGACACAGCAAAAAGCACCCAGCCCACACTGTAAAGTGGACGTGTGAAAGACTCAGCAAAAAGCACCCAGCCCACACTGTAAAGTGGATATGTGAAAGACACAGCAAAAAGCACCCAGCCCACACTGTAAAGTGGACATGTGAAAGACACAGCAAAAAGCACCCAGCCCACACTGTAAAGTGGACGTGTGAAAGACACTGCAAGAATCACACACCCCACACTGTAAAGTGGACATGTGAAAGACACAGCAAAAAGCACCCAGCCCACATTGTAAAGTGGACATGTGAAAGACACAGCAATAAGCACCCAGCCCACACTGTAAAGTGGACGTGTGAAAGACACTGCAAAAAGCACCCAGCCCACACTATAGAGTGGACATGTGAAAGACACAGCAAAAAGCACCCAGCCCACATTGTAAAGTGGACATGTGAAGGACACAGCAAAAAGGACCCAGCCCACACTGTAAAGTGGACATGTGAAAGACACAGCAAAAAGCACCCAGCCCACACTGTAAAGTGGACATGTGAAAGACACAGCAAAAAGCACCCAGCCCACACTGTAAAGTGGACATGTGAAAGACACAGCAAAAAGCACCCAGCCCAAACTGTAAAGTGGACGTGTGAAAGACACAGCAAAAAGTACCCAGTCCACACTGTGAAGTGGACATGTGAAAGACACAGCAAAAAGCACCCAGCCCACACTGTAAAGTGGACATGTGAAAGACACAGCAAAAAGCACCCAGCCCACATTGTAAAGTGGACATGTGAAAGACACAGCAAAAAGCACCCAGCCCACATTGTAAAGTGGACATGTGAAAGACACAGCAAAAAGCACCCAGCCCACACTGTAAAGTGGACATGTGAAAGACACAGCAAAAAGCACACAGCCCACACTGTAAAGTGGACATGTGAAAGACACAGCAAAAAGCAACCAGCCCACACTGTAAAGTGGACATGTGAAAGACACAGCAAAAAGCACCCAGCCCACACTGTGAAGTGGACATGTGAAAGACACAGCAAAAAGCACCCAGCCCACACTGTAAAGTGGACATGTGAAAGACACAGCAAAAAGCACCCAGCCCACATTGTAAAGTGGACATGTGAAAAGACACAGCAAAAAGCGCCCAGCCCACACTGTAAAGTGGACATGTGAAAGACACTGAAAAAAGCACCCAGCCCACACTGTAAAGTGGACATGTGAAAGACACAGCAAAAAGCACCCAGCCCACACTGTAAAGTGGACGTGAGAAAGACACAGCAACAAGCACCCAGCCCACAATGTAAAGTGGACGTGTGAAAGACACTGAAAAAAGCACCTAGCCCGCACTGTAAAGTGGACATGTGAAAGACACAGCAAAAAGCACCCAGCCCACACTGTAAAGTGGACGTGAGAAAGACACAGCAACAAGCACCCAGCCCACACTGTAAAGTGGACATGTGAAAGACACAGCAAAAAGCACCCAGCTCACATTGTAAAATGGACATGTGAAAGACACAGCAAAAAGCACCCAGCCCACACTGTAAAGTGGACATGTGAAAGACACAGCAAAAAGCACCCAGCCCACATTGTAAAGTGGACATGTGAAAAGACACAGCAAAAAGCGCCCAGCCCACACTGTAAAGTGGACATGTGAAAGACACTGAAAAAAGCACCCAGCCCACACTGTAAAGTGGACATGTGAAAGACACAGCAAAAAGCACCCAGCCCACACTGTAAAGTGGACGTGAGAAAGACACAGCAACAAGCACCCAGCCCACAATGTAAAGTGGACGTGTGAAAGACACTGAAAAAAGCACCTAGCCCGCACTGTAAAGTGGACATGTGAAAGACACAGCAAAAAGCACCCAGCCCACACTGTAAAGTGGACGTGAGAAAGACACAGCAACAAGCACCCAGCCCACACTGTAAAGTGGACATGTGAAAGACACAGCAAAAAGCACCCAGCTCACATTGTAAAATGGACATGTGAAAGACACAGCAAAAAGCACCCAGCCCACACTGTAAAGTGGACATGTGAAAGACACAGCAAAAAGCACCCAGCCCACACTGTAAAGTGGACATGTGAAAGACACAGCAAAAAGCACCCAGCCCACACTGTAAAGTGGACGTGTGAAAGACACTGCAAGAAGCACACAGCCCACATTGTAAAGTGGACATGTGAAAGACACAGCAAAAAGCACCCAGCCCACATTGTAAAGTGGACATGTGAAAGACACAGCAAAAAGCACCCAGCCCACACTGTAAAGTGGACGTGTGAAAGACACTGCAAAAAGCACCCAGCCCACACTGTAAAGTGGACGTGTGAAAGACACTGCAAGAATCACACACCCCACACTGTAAAGTGGACATGTGAAAGACACAGCAAAAAGCACCCAGCCCACATTGTAAAGTGGACATGTGAAAGACACAGCAATAAGCACCCAGCCCACACTGTAAAGTGGACGTGTGAAAGACACTGCAAAAAGCACCCAGCCCACACTATAGAGTGGACATGTGAAAGACACAGCAAAAAGCACCCAGCCCACATTGTAAAGTGGACATGTGAAGGACACAGCAAAAAGGACCCAGCCCACACTGTAAAGTGGACATGTGAAAGACACAGCAAAAAGCACCCAGCCCACACTGTAAAGTGGACATGTGAAAGACACAGCAAAAAGCACCCAGCCCACACTGTAAAGTGGACATGTGAAAGACACAGCAAAAAGCACCCAGCCCAAACTGTAAAGTGGACGTGTGAAAGACACAGCAAAAAGTACCCAGTCCACACTGTGAAGTGGACATGTGAAAGACACAGCAAAAAGCACCCAGCCCACACTGTAAAGTGGACATGTGAAAGACACAGCAAAAAGCACCCAGCCCACATTGTAAAGTGGACATGTGAAAGACACAGCAAAAAGCACCCAGCCCACATTGTAAAGTGGACATGTGAAAGACACAGCAAAAAGCACCCAGCCCACACTGTAAAGTGGACATGTGAAAGACACAGCAAAAAGCACACAGCCCACACTGTAAAGTGGACATGTGAAAGACACAGCAAAAAGCAACCAGCCCACACTGTAAAGTGGACATGTGAAAGACACAGCAAAAAGCACCCAGCCCACACTGTGAAGTGGACATGTGAAAGACACAGCAAAAAGCACCCAGCCCACACTGTAAAGTGGACATGTGAAAGACACAGCAAAAAGCACCCAGCCCACATTGTAAAGTGGACATGTGAAAAGACACAGCAAAAAGCGCCCAGCCCACACTGTAAAGTGGACATGTGAAAGACACTGAAAAAAGCACCCAGCCCACACTGTAAAGTGGACATGTGAAAGACACAGCAAAAAGCACCCAGCCCACACTGTAAAGTGGACGTGAGAAAGACACAGCAACAAGCACCCAGCCCACAATGTAAAGTGGACGTGTGAAAGACACTGAAAAAAGCACCTAGCCCGCACTGTAAAGTGGACATGTGAAAGACACAGCAAAAAGCACCCAGCCCACACTGTAAAGTGGACGTGAGAAAGACACAGCAACAAGCACCCAGCCCACACTGTAAAGTGGACATGTGAAAGACACAGCAAAAAGCACCCAGCTCACATTGTAAAATGGACATGTGAAAGACACAGCAAAAAGCACCCAGCCCACACTGTAAAGTGGACATGTGAAAGACACAGCAAAAAGCACCCAGCCCACACTGTAAAGTGGACATGTGAAAGACACAGCAAAAAGCACCCAGCCCACACTGTAAAGTGGACGTGTGAAAGACACTGCAAGAAGCACACAGCCCACATTGTAAAGTGGACATGTGAAAGACACAGCAAAAAGCACCCAGCCCACATTGTAAAGTGGACATGTGAAAGACACAGCAAAAAGCACCCAGCCCACACTGTAAAGTGGACGTGTGAAAGACACTGCAAAAAGCACCCAGCCCACACTATAAAGTGGACATGTGAAAGACACAGCAAAAAGCACCCAGCCCACACTGTAAAGTGGACGTGTGAAAGACACTGCAAGAAGCATCCAGCCCACACTGTAAAGTGGACATGTGAAAGACACAGCAAAAAGCACCCAGCCCACATTGTAAAGTGGACATGTGAAAGACACAGCAAAAAGCACCCAGCCCACACTGTAAAGTGGACGTGTGAAAGACACAGCAAAAAGCACCCAGCCCACACTGTAAAGTGGACGTGTGAAAGACTCAGCAAAAAGCACCCAGCCCACACTGTAAAGTGGATATGTGAAAGACACAGCAAAAAGCACCCAGCCCACACTGTAAAGTGGACATGTGAAAGACACAGCAAAAAGCACCCAGCCCACACTGTAAAGTGGACGTGTGAAAGACACTGCAAGAAGCACACACCCCACACTGTAAAGTGGACATGTGAAAGACACAGCAAAAAGCACCCAGCCCACATTGTAAAGTGGACATGTGAAAGACACAGCAATAAGCACCCAGCCCACACTGTAAAGTGGACGTGTGAAAGACACTGCAAAAAGCACCCAGCCCACACTATAGAGTGGACATGTGAAAGACACAGCAAAAAGCACCCAGCCCACATTGTAAAGTGGACATGTGAAAGACACAGCGAAAAGCACCCAGCCCACACTGTAAAGTGGACATGTGAAAGACACAGCAAAAAGCACCCAGCCCACACTGTAAAGTGGACATGTGAAAGACACAGCAAAAAGCACCCAGCCCACACTGTAAAGTGGACATGTGAAAGACACAGCAAAAAGCACCCAGCCCGAACTGTAAAGTGGACGTGTGAAAGACACAGCAAAAAGTACCCAGCCCACACTGTGAAGTGGACATGTGAAAGACACAGCAAAAAGCACCCAGCCCACACTGTAAAGTGGACATGTGAAAGACACAGCAAAAAGCACCCAGCCCACATTGTAAAGTGGACATGTGAAAGACACAGCAAAAAGCACCCAGCCCACATTGTAAAGTGGACATGTGAAAGACACAGCAAAAAGCACCCAGCCCACACTGTAAAGTGGACATGTGAAAGACACAGCAAAAAGCACACAGCCCACACTGTAAAGTGGACATGTGAAAGACACAGCAAAAAGCACCCAGCCCACACTGTAAAGTGGACATGTGAAAGACACAGCAAAAAGCACCCAGCCCACACTGTGAAGTGGACATGTGAAAGACACAGCAAAAAGCACCCAGCCCACACTGTAAAGTGGACATGTGAAAGACACAGCAAAAAGCACCCAGCCCACATTGTAAAGTGGACATGTGAAAGACACAGCAAAAAGCACACAGCCCACATTGTAAAGTGGACATGTGAAAGACACAGCAAAAAGCACCCAGCCCACACTGTAAAGTGGACATGTGAAAGACACTGAAAAAAGCACCCAGCCCACACTGTAAAGTGGACATGTGAAAGACACAGCAAAAAGCACCCAGCCCACACTGTAAAGTGGACGTGAGAAAGACACAGCAACAAGCACCCAGCCCACACTGTAAAGTGGACGTGTGAAAGACACTGAAAAAAGCACCCAGCCCACACTGTAAAGTGGACATGTGAAAGACACAGCAACAAGCACCCAGCCCACACTGTAAAGTGAACGGGAGAAAGACACAGCAACAAGCACACAGCCCACACTGTAAAGTGGACATGTGAAAGACACAGTAAAAAGCACCCAGCCCACACTGTAAAGTTGACGTTTGAAAGACACTGCAAAAAGCGCCCAGCCCACACTGTAAAGTGGACATGTGAAAGAAACTGAAAAAAGCACCCAGCCCACACTGTAAAGTGGACATGTGAAAGACACAGCAAAAAGCACCCAGCCCGCACTGTAAAGTGGACGTGAGAAAGACACAGCAACAAGCACCCAGCCCACAATGTAAAGTGGACGTGTGAAAGACACTGAAAAAAGCACCTAGCCCACACTGTAAAGTGGACATGTGAAAGACACAGCAAAAAGCACCCAGCCCACACTGTAAAGTGGACGTGAGAAAGACACAGCAACAAGCACCCAGCCCACACTGAAAAGTGGACATGTGAAAGACACAGCAAAAAGCACCCAGCCCACACTGTAAAGTGGACATGTGAAAGACACAGTAAAAAGCACCCAGCCCACACTGTAAAGTTGACGTTTGAAAGACACTGCAAAAAGCGCCCAGCCCTCACTGTAAAGTGGACATGTGAAAGACACTGAAAAAAGCACCCAGTCCACACTGTAACGTGGACATGTGAAAGACACAGCAAAAAGCACCCAGCCCACACTGTAAGGTGGACGTGAGAAAGACACAGCAACAAGCACCCAGCCCACAATGTAAAGTGGACGTGTGAAAGACACTTAAAAAAGCACCTAGCCCGCACTGTAAAGTGGACATGTGAAAGACACAGCAAAAAGCACCCAGCCCACACTGTAAAGTGGACGTGAGAAAGACACAGCAACAAGCACCCAGCCCACACTGTAAAGTGGACATGTGAAAGACACAGCAAAAAGCACCCAGCTCACATTGTAAGATGGACATGTGAAAGACACAGCAAAAAGCACCCAGCCCACACTGTAAAGTGGACATGTGAAAGACACAGCAAAAAGCACCCAGCCCACATTGTAAAGTGGACATGTGAAAGACACAGCAAAAAGCACCCAGCCCACACTGTAAAGTGGACGTGTGAAAGACACAGCAAAAAGCACCCAGCCCACACTGTAAAGTGGACGTGTGAAAGACTCAGCAAAAAGCACCCAGCCCACACTGTAAAGTGGATATGTGAAAGACACAGCAAAAAGCACCCAGCCCACACTGTAAAGTGGACATGTGAAAGACACAGCAAAAAGCACCCAGCCCACACTGTAAAGTGGACGTGTGAAAGACACTGCAAGAAGCACACACCCCACACTGTAAAGTGGACATGTGAAAGACACAGCAAAAAGCACCCAGCCCACATTGTAAAGTGGACATGTGAAAGACACAGCAATAAGCACCCAGCACACACTGTAAAGTGGACGTGTGAAAGACACTGCAAAAAGCACCCAGCCCACATTGTAAAGTGGACATGTGAAAGACACAGCAAAAAGCACCCAGCCCACATTGTAAAGTGGACATGTGAAAGACACAGCAAAAAGCACCCAGCCCACACTGTAAAGTGGACATGTGAAAGACACAGCAAAAAGCACCCAGCCCACACTGTAAAGTGAACATGTGAAAGACACAGCAAAAAGCACCCAGCCCACACTGTAAAGTGGACATGTGAAAGACACAGCAAAAAGCACCCAGCCCACACTGTAAAGTGGACGTGAGAAAGACACAGCAACAAGCACCCAGCCCACACTGTAAAGTGGACGTGTGAAAGACACTGAAAAAAGCACCCAGCCCACACTGTAAAGTGGACATGTGAAAGACACAGCAACAAGCACCCAGCCCACACTGTAAAGTGAACGGGAGAAAGACACAGCAACAAGCACACAGCCCACACTGTAAAGTGGACATGTGAAAGACACAGTAAAAAGCACCCAGCCCACACTGTAAAGTTGACGTTTGAAAGACACTGCAAAAAGCGCCCAGCCCACACTGTAAAGTGGACATGTGAAAGAAACTGAAAAAAGCACCCAGCCCACACTGTAAAGTGGACATGTGAAAGACACAGCAAAAAGCACCCAGCCCGCACTGTAAAGTGGACGTGAGAAAGACACAGCAACAAGCACCCAGCCCACAATGTAAAGTGGACGTGTGAAAGACACTGAAAAAAGCACCTAGCCCACACTGTAAAGTGGACATGTGAAAGACACAGCAAAAAGCACCCAGCCCACACTGTAAAGTAGACGTGAGAAAGACACAGCAACAAGCACCCAGCCCACACTGAAAAGTGGACATGTGAAAGACACAGCAAAAAGCACCCAGCCCACACTGTAAAGTGGACATGTGAAAGACACAGTAAAAAGCACCCA
Organism: Eledone cirrhosa; assembly: GCA_964016885.1. Taxonomy (NCBI): domain Eukaryota; kingdom Metazoa; phylum Mollusca; class Cephalopoda; order Octopoda; family Eledonidae; genus Eledone; species Eledone cirrhosa. The sequence goes on along the minus strand of OZ024744.1, from coordinate 47,310,926 downwards.
GCCCACACTGTAAAGTTGACGTTTGAAAGACACTGCAAAAAGCGCCCAGCCCTCACTGTAAAGTGGACATGTGAAAGACACTGAAAAAAGCACCCAGTCCACACTGTAACGTGGACATGTGAAAGACACAGCAAAAAGCACCCAGCCCACACTGTAAGGTGGACGTGAGAAAGACACAGCAACAAGCACCCAGCCCACAATGTAAAGTGGACGTGTGAAAGACACTTAAAAAAGCACCTAGCCCGCACTGTAAAGTGAACATGTGAAAAGACACAGCAAAAAGCACCCAGCCCACACTGTAAAGTGGACGTGAGAAAGACACAGCAACAAGCACCCAGCCCACACTGTAAAGTGGACATGTGAAAGACACAGCAAAAAGCACCCAGCTCACATTGTAAGATGGACATGTGAAAGACACAGCAAAAAGCACCCAGCCCACACTGTAAAGTGGACATGTGAAAGACACAGCAAAAAGCACCCAGCCCACACTGTAAAGTGGACATGTGAAAGACACAGCAAAAAGCACCCAGCCCACACTGTAAAGTGGACATGTGAAAGACACAGCAAAAAGCACCCAGCCCACACTGTAAAGTGGACGTGTGAAAGACACTGCAAAAAGCACCCAGCCCACACTACAAAGTGGACATGTGAAAGACACAGCAAAAAGCACCCAGCCCACACTGTAAAGTGGACGTGTGAAAGACACTGCAAGAAGCATCCTGCCCACACTCTAAAGTGGACATGTGAAAGACACAGCAAAAAGCACCCAGCCCACATTGTAAAGTGGACATGTGAAAGACACAGCAAAAAGCACCCAGCCCACACTGTAAAGTGGACGTGTGAAAGACACAGCAAAAAGCACCCAGCCCACACTGTAAAGTGGACGTGTGAAAGACTCAGCAAAAAGCACCCAGCCCAGACTGTAAAGTGGATATGTGAAAGACACAGCAAAAAGCACCCAGCCCACACTGTAAAGTGGACATGTGAAAGACACAGCAAAAAGCACCCAGCCCACACTGTAAAGTGGACGTGTGAAAGACACTGCAAGAAGCACACACCCCACACTGTAAAGTGGACATGTGAAAGACACAGCAAAAAGCACCCAGCCCACATTGTAAAGTGGACATGTGAAAGACACAGCAATAAGCACCCAGCACACACTGTAAAGTGGACGTGTGAAAGACACTGCAAAAAGCACCCAGCCCACACTATAGAGTGGACATGTGAAAGACACAGCAAAAAGCACCCAGCCCACATTGTAAAGTGGACATGTGAAAGACACAGCAAAAAGCACCCAGCCCACACTGTAAAGTGGACATGTGAAAGACACAGCAAAAAGCACCCAGCCCACACTGTAAAGTGGACATGTGAAAGACACAGCAAAAAGCACCCAGCCCACACTGTAAAGTGGACATGTGAAAGACACAGCAAAAAGCACCCAGCCCAAACTGTAAGGTGGACGTGTGAAAGACACAGCAAAAAGTACCCAGCCCACACTGTGAAGTGGACATGTGAAAGACACAGCAAAAAGCACCCAGCCCACACTGTAAAGTGGACATGTGAAAGACACAGCAAAAAGCACCCAGCCCACATTGTAAAGTGGACATGTGAAAGACACAGCAAAAAGCACCCAGCCCACATTGTAAAGTGGACATGTGAAAGACACAGCAAAAAGCACCCAGCCCACACTGTAAAGTGGACATGTGAAAGACACAGCAAAAAGCACACAGCCCACACTGTAAAGTGGACATGTGAAAGACACAGCAAAAAGCACCCAGCCCACACTGTAAAGTGGACATGTGAAAGACACAGCAAAAAGCACCCAGCCCACACTGTGAAGTGGACATGTGAAAGACACAGCAAAAAGCACCCAGCCCACACTGTAAAGTGGACATGTGAAAGACACAGCAAAAAGCACCCAGCCCACATTGTAAAGTGGACATGTGAAAGACACAGCAAAAAGCACACAGCCCACATTGTAAAGTGGACATGTGAAAGACACAGCAAAAAGCACCCAGCCCACACTGTAAAGTGGACATGTGAAAGACACTGAAAAAAGCACCCAGCCCACACTGTAAAGTGGACATGTGAAAGACACAGCAAAAAGCACCCAGCCCACACTGTAAAGTGGACGTGAGAAAGACACAGCAACAAGCACCCAGCCCACACTGTAAAGTGGACGTGTGAAAGACACTGAAAAAAGCACCCAGCCCACACTGTAAAGTGGACATGTGAAAGACACAGCAACAAGCACCCAGCCCACACTGTAAAGTGAACGGGAGAAAGACACAGCAACAAGCACACAGCCCACACTGTAAAGTGGACATGTGAAAGACACAGTAAAAAGCACCCAGCCCACACTGTAAAGTTGACGTTTGAAAGACACTGCAAAAAGCGCCCAGCCCACACTGTAAAGTGGACATGTGAAAGAAACTGAAAAAAGCACCCAGCCCACACTGTAAAGTGGACATGTGAAAGACACAGCAAAAAGCACCCAGCCCGCACTGTAAAGTGGACGTGAGAAAGACACAGCAACAAGCACCCAGCCCACAATGTAAAGTGGACGTGTGAAAGACACTGAAAAAAGCACCCAGCCCACACTGTAAAGTGGACATGTGAAAGACACAGTAAAAAGCACCCAGCCCACACTGTAAAGTTGACGTTTGAAAGACACTGCAAAAAGCGCCCAGCCCTCACTGTAAAGTGGACATGTGAAAGACACTGAAAAAAGCACCCAGTCCACACTGTAACGTGGACATGTGAAAGACACAGCAAAAAGCACCCAGCCCACACTGTAAGGTGGACGTGAGAAAGACACAGCAACAAGCACCCAGCCCACAATGTAAAGTGGACGTGTGAAAGACACTTAAAAAAGCACCTAGCCCGCACTGTAAAGTGGACATGTGAAAGACACAGCAAAAAGCACCCAGCCCACACTGTAAAGTGGACGTGAGAAAGACACAGCAACAAGCACCCAGCCCACACTGTAAAGTGGACATGTGAAAGACACAGCAAAAAGCACCCAGCTCACATTGTAAGATGGACATGTGAAAGACACAGCAAAAAGGACCCAGCCCACACTGTAAAGTGGACATGTGAAAGACACAGCAAAAAGCACCCAGCCCACACTGTAAAGTGGACATGTGAAAGACACAGCAAAAAGCACCCAGCCCACACTGTAAAGTGGACATGTGAAAGACACAGCAAAAAGCACACAGCCCACACTGTAAAGTGGACATGTGAAAGACACAGCAAAAAGCACCCAGCCCACACTGTAAAGTGGACATGTGAAAGACACAGCAAAAAGCACCCAGCCCACACTGTGAAGTGGACATGTGAAAGACACAGCAAAAAGCACCCAGCCCACACTGTAAAGTGGACATGTGAAAGACACAGTAAAAAGCACCCAGCCCACACTGTAAAGTTGACGTTTGAAAGACACTGCAAAAAGCGCCCAGCCCACACAGTAAAGTGGACATGTGAAAGACACAGCAAAAAGCACCCAGCCCACATTGTAAAGTGGACATTTGAAAGATACAGCAAAAAGCACCCAGCCCACATTGTAAAGTGGACATGTGAAAGACACAGCAAAAATCACCCCGCCCACACCGTGAAGTGGACATGTGAAAGACACTGAAAAAAGCACCCAGCCCACACTGTAAAGTGGACATATGAAAGACACAGCAAAAAGCACCCAGCCCACACTGTAAAGTGGACATGTGAAAGACACAGCAAAAAGCACCCAGCCCACACTGTGAAATAGACATGTGAAAGACACAGCAAAAAGCACCCAGGCCACACTGTAAAGTTGACGTGTGAAAGACACTGCAAAAAGCACACAGCCCACACTGTAAAGTGGACATGTGAAAGACACAGCAAAAAGCACCCAGCCCACACTGTAAAGTGGACGTGTGAAAGACACTGCAAAAAGCACCCACCCCACACTGTAAAGTGGACATGTGAAAGACACAGCAAAAAGCACCCAGCCCACACTGTAAAGTGGACATGTGAAAGACACAGCGAAAAGCACCCAGCCCACACTGTAAAGTGGACATGTGAAAAACACAGCAAAAAGCACCCAGCCCACATTGTAAAGTGGACATGTGAAAGACACAGCAAAAAGCACCCAGCCCACATTGTAAAGTGGACATGTGAAAGACACAGCAAAAAGCACCCAGCCCACACTGTAAAGTGGACATGTGAAAGACACAGCAAAAAGCACCCAGCCCACACTGTAAAGTGGACATATGAAAGACACAGCAAAAAGCACCCAGCCCACACTGTAAAGTGGACATGTGAAAGACACAGCAAAAAGCACCCAGCCCACACTGTGAAGTGGACATGTGAAAGACACAGCAAAAAGCACCCAGCCCACACTGTAAAGTGGACATGTGAAAGACACAGCAAAAAGCACCCAGCCCACATTGTAAAGTGGACATGTGAAAGACACAGCAAAAAGCACCCAGCCCACACTGTAAAGTGGACATGTGAAAGACACAGCAAAAAGCACACAGCCCACACTGTAAAGTGGACATGTGAAAGACACAGGAAAAAGCACCCAGCCCACACTGTAAAGTGGACATGTGAAAGACACAGCAAAAAGCACCCAGCCCACACTGTGAAGTGGACATGTGAAAGACACAGCAAAAAGCACCCAGCCCACACTGTAAAGTGGACATGTGAAAGACACAGCAAAAAGCACCCAGCCCACATTGTAAAGTGGACATGTGAAAGACACAGCAAAAAGCACACAGCCCACATTGTAAAGTGGACATGTGAAAGACACAGCAAAAAGCACCCAGCCCACACTGTAAAGTGGACATGTGAAAGACACTGAAAAAAGCACCCAGCCCACACTGTAAAGTGGACATGTGAAAGACACAGCAAAAAGCACCCAGCCCACACTGTAAAGTGGACGTGAGAAAGACACAGCAACAAGCACCCAGCCCACACTGTAAAGTGGACGTGTGAAAGACACTGAAAAAAGCACCCAGCCCACACTGTAAAGTGGACATGTGAAAGACACAGCAACAAGCACCCAGCCCACACTGTAAAGTGAACGGGAGAAAGACACAGCAACAAGCACACAGCCCACACTGTAAAGTGGACATGTGAAAGACACAGTAAAAAGCACCCAGCCCACACTGTAAAGTTGACGTTTGAAAGACACTGCAAAAAGCGCCCAGCCCACACTGTAAAGTGGACATGTGAAAGAAACTGAAAAAAGCACCCAGCCCACACTGTAAAGTGGACATGTGAAAGACACAGCAAAAAGCACCCAGCCCGCACTGTAAAGTGGACGTGAGAAAGACACAGCAACAAGCACCCAGCCCACAATGTAAAGTGGACGTGTGAAAGACACTGAAAAAAGCACCTAGCCCACACTGTAAAGTGGACATGTGAAAGACACAGCAAAAAGCACCCAGCCCACACTGTAAAGTGGACGTGAGAAAGACACAGCAACAAGCACCCAGCCCACACTGAAAAGTGGACATGTGAAAGACACAGCAAAAAGCACCCAGCCCACACTGTAAAGTGGACATGTGAAAGACACAGTAAAAAGCACCCAGCCCACACTGTAAAGTTGACGTTTGAAAGACACTGCAAAAAGCGCCCAGCCCTCACTGTAAAGTGGACATGTGAAAGACACTGAAAAAAGCACCCAGTCCACACTGTAACGTGGACATGTGAAAGACACAGCAAAAAGCACCCAGCCCACACTGTAAAGTGGACGTGAGAAAGACACAGCAACAAGCACCCAGCCCACACTGTAAAGTGGACATGTGAAAGACACAGCAAAAAGCACCCAGCTCACATTGTAAGATGGACATGTGAAAGACACAGCAAAAAGGACCCAGCCCACACTGTAAAGTGGACATGTGAAAGACACAGCAAAAAGCACCCAGCCCACACTGTAAAGTGGACATGTGAAAGACACAGCAAAAAGCACCCAGCCCACACTGTAAAGTGGACATGTGAAAGACACAGCAAAAAGCACACAGCCCACACTGTAAAGTGGACATGTGAAAGACACAGCAAAAAGCACCCAGCCCACACTGTAAAGTGGACATGTGAAAGACACAGCAAAAAGCACCCAGCCCACACTGTGAAGTTGACATGTGAAAGACACAGCAAAAAGCACCCAGCCCACACTGTAAAGTGGACATGTGAAAGACACAGTAAAAAGCACCCAGCCCACACTGTAAAGTTGACGTTTGAAAGACACTGCAAAAAGCGCCCAGCCCACACAGTAAAGTGGACATGTGAAAGACACAGCAAAAAGCACCCAGCCCACATTGTAAAGTGGACATTTGAAAGATACAGCAAAAAGCACCCAGCCCACATTGTAAAGTGGACATGTGAAAGACACAGCAAAAATCACCCCGCCCACACCGTGAAGTGGACATGTGAAAGACACTGAAAAAAGCACCCAGCCCACACTGTAAAGTGGACATATGAAAGACACAGCAAAAAGCACCCAGCCCACACTGTAAAGTGGACATGTGAAAGACACAGCAAAAAGCACCCAGCCCACACTGTGAAATAGACATGTGAAAGACACAGCAAAAAGCACCCAGGCCACACTGTAAAGTTGACGTGTGAAAGACACTGCAAAAAGCACACAGCCCACACTGTAAAGTGGACATGTGAAAGACACAGCAAAAAGCACCCAGCCCACACTGTAAAGTGGACGTGTGAAAGACACTGCAAAAAGCACCCACCCCACACTGTAAAGTGGACATGTGAAAGACACAGCAAAAAGCACCCAGCCCACACTGTAAAGTGGACATGTGAAAGACACAGCGAAAAGCACCCAGCCCACACTGTAAAGTGGACATGTGAAAAACACAGCAAAAAGCACCCAGCCCACATTGTAAAGTGGACATGTGAAAGACACAGCAAAAAGCACCCAGCCCACATTGTAAAGTGGACATGTGAAAGACACAGCAAAAAGCACCCAGCCCACACTGTAAAGTGGACATGTGAAAGACACAGCAAAAAGCACCCAGCCCACACTGTAAAGTGGACATATGAAAGACACAGCAAAAAGCACCCAGCCCACACTGTAAAGTGGACATGTGAAAGACACAGCAAAAAGCACCCAGCCCACACTGTGAAGTGGACATGTGAAAGACACAGCAAAAAGCACCCAGCCCACACTGTAAAGTGGACATGTGAAAGACACAGCAAAAAGCACCCAGCCCACACTGTAAAGTGGACATGTGAAAGACACAGCAAAAAGCACCCAGCCCACACTGTAAAGTGGACGTGAGAAAGATACAACAAAAAGCACCCAGCCCACACTGTAAAGTGGACGTGTGAAAGACACTGAAAAAAGCACCCAGCCCACACTGTAAAGTGGACATGTGAAAGACACAGCAAAAAGCACCCAGCCCACACTGTAAAGTGGACGTGAGAAAGACACAGCAACAAGCACACAGCCCACACTGTAAAGTGGACATGTGAAAGACACAGTAAAAAGCACCCAGCCCACACTGTAAAGTTGAAGTTTGAAAGACACTGCAAAAAGCGCCCAGCCCACACTGTAAAGTGGACATGTGAAAGACACTGAAAAAAGCACCCAGCCCACACTGTAAAGTGGACATGTGAAAGACACAGCAAAAAGCACCCAGCCCACACTGTAAAGTGGACGTGAGAAAGACACAGCAACAAGCACCCAGCCCACAATGTAAAGTGGACGTGTTAAAGACACTGCAAGAAGCATCCAGCCCACACTGTAAAGTGGACATGTGAAAGACACAGCAAAAAGCACCCAGCCCACATTGTAAAGTGGACATTTGAAAGATACAGCAAAAAGCACCCAGCCCACATTGTAAAGTGGACATGTGAAAGACACAGCAAAAATTACCCCGCCCACACCGTGAAGTGGACATGTGAAAGACACTGAAAAAAGCACCCAGCCCACACTGTAAAGTGGACATATGAAAGACACAGCAAAAAGCACCCAGCCCACACTGTAAAGTGGACATGTGAAAGACACAGCAAAAAGCACACAGCCCACACTGTGAAATAGACATGTGAAAGACACAGCAAAAAGCACCCAGCCCACACTGTAAAGTTGACGTGTGAAAGACACTGCAAAAAGCACACAGCCCACACTGTAAAGTGGACATGTGAAAGACACAGCAAAAAGCACCCAGCCCACACTGTAAAGTGGACATGTGAAAGACACAGCAAAAAGTACCCAGCCCACACTGTAAAGTGGACATGTGAAAGACACTGAAAAAAGCACCCAGCCCACACTGTAAAGTGGACATGTGAAAGACACAGCAAAAAGCACCCAGCCCACACTGTAAAGTGGACGTGAGAAAGACACAGCAACAAGCACCCAGCCCACACTGTAAAGTGGACGTGTGAAAGACACTGAAAAAAGCACCCAGCCCACACTGTAAAGTGGACATGTGAAAGACACAGCAACAAGCACCCAGCCCACACTGTAAAGTGAACGGGAGAAAGACACAGCAACAAGCACACAGCCCACACTGTAAAGTGGACATGTGAAAGACACAGTAAAAAGCACCCAGCCCACACTGTAAAGTTGACGTTTGAAAGACACTGCAAAAAGCGCCCAGCCCACACTGTAAAGTGGACATGTGAAAGAAACTGAAAAAAGCACCCAGCCCACACTGTAAAGTGGACATGTGAAAGACACAGCAAAAAGCACCCAGCCCGCACTGTAAAGTGGACGTGAGAAAGACACAGCAACAAGCACCCAGCCCACAATGTAAAGTGGACGTGTGAAAGACACTGAAAAAAGCACCTAGCCCACACTGTAAAGTGGACATGTGAAAGACACAGCAAAAAGCACCCAGCCCACACTGTAAAGTGGACGTGAGAAAGACACAGCAACAAGCACCCAGCCCACACTGAAAAGTGGACATGTGAAAGACACAGCAAAAAGCACCCAGCCCACACTGTAAAGTGGACATGTGAAAGACACAGTAAAAAGCACCCAGCCCACACTGTAAAGTTGACGTTTGAAAGACACTGCAAAAAGCGCCCAGCCCTCACTGTAAAGTGGACATGTGAAAGACACTGAAAAAAGCACCCAGTCCACACTGTAACGTGGACATGTGAAAGACACAGCAAAAAGCACCCAGCCCACACTGTAAGGTGGACGTGAGAAAGACACAGCAACAAGCACCCAGCCCACAATGTAAAGTGGACGTGTGAAAGACACTTAAAAAAGCACCTAGCCCGCACTGTAAAGTGGACATGTGAAAGACACAGCAAAAAGCACCCAGCCCACACTGTAAAGTGGACGTGAGAAAGACACAGCAACAAGCACCCAGCCCACACTGTAAAGTGGACATGTGAAAGACACAGCAAAAAGCACCCAGCTCACATTGTAAGATGGACATGTGAAAGACACAGCAAAAAGGACCCAGCCCACACTGTAAAGTGGACATGTGAAAGACACAGCAAAAAGCACCCAGCCCACACTGTAAAGTGGACATGTGAAAGACACAGCAAAAAGCACCCAGCCCACACTGTAAAGTGGACATGTGAAAGACACAGCAAAAAGCACACAGCCCACACTGTAAAGTGGACATGTGAAAGACACAGCAAAAAGCACCCAGCCCACACTGTAAAGTGGACATGTGAAAGACACAGCAAAAAGCACCCAGCCCACACTGTGAAGTGGACATGTGAAAGACACAGCAAAAAGCACCCAGCCCACACTGTAAAGTGGACATGTGAAAGACACAGTAAAAAGCACCCAGCCCACACTGTAAAGTTGACGTTTGAAAGACACTGCAAAAAGCGCCCAGCCCACACAGTAAAGTGGACATGTGAAAGACACAGCAAAAAGCACCCAGCCCACATTGTAAAGTGGACATTTGAAAGATACAGCAAAAAGCACCCAGCCCACATTGTAAAGTGGACATGTGAAAGACACAGCAAAAATCACCCCGCCCACACCGTGAAGTGGACATGTGAAAGACACTGAAAAAAGCACCCAGCCCACACTGTAAAGTGGACATATGAAAGACACAGCAAAAAGCACCCAGCCCACACTGTAAAGTGGACATGTGAAAGACACAGCAAAAAGCACCCAGCCCACACTGTGAAATAGACATGTGAAAGACACAGCAAAAAGCACCCAGGCCACACTGTAAAGTTGACGTGTGAAAGACACTGCAAAAAGCACACAGCCCACACTGTAAAGTGGACATGTGAAAGACACAGCAAAAAGCACCCAGCCCACACTGTAAAGTGGACGTGTGAAAGACACTGCAAAAAGCACCCACCCCACACTGTAAAGTGGACATGTGAAAGACACAGCAAAAAGCACCCAGCCCACACTGTAAAGTGGACATGTGAAAGACACAGCGAAAAGCACCCAGCCCACACTGTAAAGTGGACATGTGAAAAACACAGCAAAAAGCACCCAGCCCACATTGTAAAGTGGACATGTGAAAGACACAGCAAAAAGCACCCAGCCCACATTGTAAAGTGGACATGTGAAAGACACAGCAAAAAGCACCCAGCCCACACTGTAAAGTGGACATGTGAAAGACACAGCAAAAAGCACCCAGCCCACACTGTAAAGTGGACATATGAAAGACACAGCAAAAAGCACCCAGCCCACACTGTAAAGTGGACATGTGAAAGACACAGCAAAAAGCACCCAGCCCACACTGTGAAGTGGACATGTGAAAGACACAGCAAAAAGCACCCAGCCCACACTGTAAAGTGGACATGTGAAAGACACAGCAAAAAGCACCCAGCCCACACTGTAAAGTGGACATGTGAAAGACACAGCAAAAAGCACCCAGCCCACACTGTAAAGTGGACGTGAGAAAGATACAACAAAAAGCACCCAGCCCACACTGTAAAGTGGACGTGTGAAAGACACTGAAAAAAGCACCCAGCCCACACTGTAAAGTGGACATGTGAAAGACACAGCAAAAAGCACCCAGCCCACACTGTAAAGTGGACGTGAGAAAGACACAGCAACAAGCACACAGCCCACACTGTAAAGTGGACATGTGAAAGACACAGTAAAAAGCACCCAGCCCACACTGTAAAGTTGAAGTTTGAAAGACACTGCAAAAAGCGCCCAGCCCACACTGTAAAGTGGACATGTGAAAGACACTGAAAAAAGCACCCAGCCCACACTGTAAAGTGGACATGTGAAAGACACAGCAAAAAGCACCCAGCCCACACTGTAAAGTGGACGTGAGAAAGACACAGCAACAAGCACCCAGCCCACAATGTAAAGTGGACGTGTTAAAGACACTGCAAGAAGCATCCAGCCCACACTGTAAAGTGGACATGTGAAAGACACAGCAAAAAGCACCCAGCCCACATTGTAAAGTGGACATTTGAAAGATACAGCAAAAAGCACCCAGCCCACATTGTAAAGTGGACATGTGAAAGACACAGCAAAAATTACCCCGCCCACACCGTGAAGTGGACATGTGAAAGACACTGAAAAAAGCACCCAGCCCACACTGTAAAGTGGACATATGAAAGACACAGCAAAAAGCACCCAGCCCACACTGTAAAGTGGACATGTGAAAGACACAGCAAAAAGCACACAGCCCACACTGTGAAATAGACATGTGAAAGACACAGCAAAAAGCACCCAGCCCACACTGTAAAGTTGACGTGTGAAAGACACTGCAAAAAGCACACAGCCCACACTGTAAAGTGGACATGTGAAAGACACAGCAAAAAGCACCCAGCCCACACTGTAAAGTGGACATGTGAAAGACACAGCAAAAAGTACCCAGCCCACACTGTAAAGTGGACATGTGAAAGACAAAGCAAAAAGCACCCAGCCCACACTGTAAAGTGGACATGTGAAAGACACAGCAAAAATCACCCCGCCCACACCGTGAAGTGGACATGTGAAAGACACTGAAAAAAGCACCCAGCCCACACTGTAAAGTGGACATATGAAAGACACAGCAAAAAGCACCCAGCCCACACTGTAAAGTGGACATGTGAAAGACACAGCAAAAAGCACCCAGCCCACACTGTGAAATAGACATGTGAAAGACACAGCAAAAAGCACCCAGGCCACACTGTAAAGTTGACGTGTGAAAGACACTGCAAAAAGCACACAGCCCACACTGTAAAGTGGACATGTGAAAGACACAGCAAAAAGCACCCAGCCCACACTGTAAAGTGGACGTGTGAAAGACACTGCAAAAAGCACCCACCCCACACTGTAAAGTGGACATGTGAAAGACACAGCAAAAAGCACGCAGCCCACACTGTAAAGTGGACATGTGAAAGACACAGCGAAAAGCACCCAGCCCACACTGTAAAGTGGACATGTGAAAAACACAGCAAAAAGCACCCAGCCCACATTGTAAAGTGGACATGTGAAAGACACAGCAAAAAGCACCCAGCCCACATTGTAAAGTGGACATGTGAAAGACACAGCAAAAAGCACCCAGCCCACACTGTAAAGTGGACATGTGAAAGACACAGCAAAAAGCACCCAGCCCACACTGTAAAGTGGACATATGAAAGACACAGCAAAAAGCACCCAGCCCACACTGTAAAGTGGACATGTGAAAGACACAGCAAAAAGCACCCAGCCCACACTGTGAAGTGGACATGTGAAAGACACAGCAAAAAGCACCCAGCCCACACTGTAAAGTGGACATGTGAAAGACACAGCAAAAAGCACCCAGCCCACACTGTAAAGTGGACATGTGAAAGACACAGCAAAAAGCACCCAGCCCACACTGTAAAGTGGACGTGAGAAAGATACAACAAAAAGCACCCAGCCCACACTGTAAAGTGAACGTGTGAAAGACACTGAAAAAAGCACCCAGCCCACACTGTAAAGTGGACATGTGAAAGACACAGCAAAAAGCACCCAGCCCACACTGTAAAGTGGACGTGAGAAAGACACAGCAACAAGCACACAGCCCACACTGTAAAGTGGACATGTGAAAGACACAGTAAAAAGCACCCAGCCCACACTGTAAAGTTGAAGTTTGAAAGACACTGCAAAAAGCGCCCAGCCCACACTGTAAAGTGGACATGTGAAAGACACTGAAAAAAGCACCCAGCCCACACTGTAAAGTGGACATGTGAAAGACACAGCAAAAAGCACCCAGCCCACACTGTAAAGTGGACGTGAGAAAGACACAGCAACAAGCACCCAGCCCACAATGTAAAGTGGACGTGTTAAAAACACTGCAAGAAGCATCCAGCCCACACTGTAAAGTGGACATGTGAAAGACACAGCAAAAAGCACCCAGCCCACATTGTAAAGTGGACATTTGAAAGATACAGCAAAAAGCACCCAGCCCACATTGTAAAGTGGACATGTGAAAGACACAGCAAAAATTACCCCGCCCACACCGTGAAGTGGACATGTGAAAGACACTGAAAAAAGCACCCAGCCCACACTGTAAAGTGGACATATGAAAGACACAGCAAAAAGCACCCAGCCCACACTGTAAAGTGGACATGTGAAAGACACAGCAAAAAGCACACAGCCCACACTGTGAAATAGACATGTGAAAGACACAGCAAAAAGCACCCAGACCACACTGTAAAGTTGACGTGTGAAAGACACTGCAAAAAGCACACATCCCACACTGTAAAGTGGACATGTGAAAGACACAGCAAAAAGCACCCAGCCCACACTGTAAAGTGGACATGTGAAAGACACAGCAAAATGTACCCAGCCCACACTGTAAAGTGGACATGTGAAAGACAAAGCAAAAAGCACCCAGCCCACACTGTAAAGTGGACATGTGAAAGACACAGCAAAAAGCACCCAGCCCACACTGTAAAGTGGACATGTGAAAGACACAGCAAAAAGCACCCAGCCCACATTGTAAAGTGGACATGTGAAAGACACAGCAAAAAGCACCCAGCCCACATTGTAAAGTGGACATGTGAAAGACACAGCAAAAAGCACCCAGCCCACACTGTAAAGTGGACATGTGAAAGACACAGCAAAAAGCACCCAGCCCACACTGTAAAGTGGACATGTGAAAGACACAGCAAAAAGCACCCAGCCCACACTGTAAAGTGGACATGTGAAAGACACAGCAAAAAGCACCCAGCCCACACTGTAAAGTGGACGTGAGAAAGACACTGAAAAAAGCACCCAGCCCACACTGTAAAGTGGACATGTGAAAGACACAGCAAAAAGCACCCAGCCCACACTGTAAAGTGGACGTGAGAAAGACACAGCAACAAGCACACAGCCCACACTGTAAAGTGGACATGTGAAAGACACAGTAAAAAGCACCCAGCCCACACTGTAAAGTTGAAGTTTGAAAGACACTGCAAAAAGCGCCCAGCCCACACTGTAAAGTGGACATGTGAAAGACACTGAAAAAAGCACCCAGCCCACACTGTAAAGTGGACATGTGAAAGACACAGCAAAAAGCACCCAGCCCACACTGTAAAGTGGACGTGAGAAAGACACAGCAACAAGCACCCAGCCCACAATGTAAAGTGGACGTGTTAAAGACACTGCAAGAAGCATCCAGCCCACACTGTAAAGTGGACATGTGAAAGACACAGCAAAAAGCACCCAGCCCACATTGTAAAGTGGACATTTGAAAGATACAGCAAAAAGCACCCAGCCCACATTGTAAAGTGGACATGTGAAAGACACAGCAAAAATTACCCCGCCCACACCGTGAAGTGGACATGTGAAAGACACTGAAAAAAGCACCCAGCCCACACTGTAAAGTGGACATATGAAAGACACAGCAAAAAGCACCCAGCCCACACTGTAAAGTGGACATGTGAAAGACACAGCAAAAAGCACACAGCCCACACTGTGAAATAGACATGTGAAAGACACAGCAAAAAGCACCCAGCCCACACTGTAAAGTTGACGTGTGAAAGACACTGCAAAAAGCACACAGCCCACACTGTAAAGTGGACATGTGAAAGACACAGCAAAAAGCACCCAGCCCACACTGTAAAGTGGACATGTGAAAGACACAGCAAAAAGTACCCAGCCCACACTGTAAAGTGGACATGTGAAAGACAAAGCAAAAAGCACCCAGCCCACACTGTAAAGTGGACATGTGAAAGACACAGCAAAAATCACCCCGCCCACACCGTGAAGTGGACATGTGAAAGACACTGAAAAAAGCACCCAGCCCACACTGTAAAGTGGACATATGAAAGACACAGCAAAAAGCACCCAGCCCACACTGTAAAGTGGACATGTGAAAGACACAGCAAAAAGCACCCAGCCCACACTGTGAAATAGACATGTGAAAGACACAGCAAAAAGCACCCAGGCCACACTGTAAAGTTGACGTGTGAAAGACACTGCAAAAAGCACACAGCCCACACTGTAAAGTGGACATGTGAAAGACACAGCAAAAAGCACCCAGCCCACACTGTAAAGTGGACGTGTGAAAGACACTGCAAAAAGCACCCACCCCACACTGTAAAGTGGACATGTGAAAGACACAGCAAAAAGCACCCAGCCCACACTGTAAAGTGGACATGTGAAAGACACAGCGAAAAGCACCCAGCCCACACTGTAAAGTGGACATGTGAAAAACACAGCAAAAAGCACCCAGCCCACATTGTAAAGTGGACATGTGAAAGACACAGCAAAAAGCACCCAGCCCACATTGTAAAGTGGACATGTGAAAGACACAGCAAAAAGCACCCAGCCCACACTGTAAAGTGGACATGTGAAAGACACAGCAAAAAGCACCCAGCCCACACTGTAAAGTGGACATATGAAAGACACAGCAAAAAGCACCCAGCCCACACTGTAAAGTGGACATGTGAAAGACACAGCAAAAAGCACCCAGCCCACACTGTGAAGTGGACATGTGAAAGACACAGCAAAAAGCACCCAGCCCACACTGTAAAGTGGACATGTGAAAGACACAGCAAAAAGCACCCAGCCCACACTGTAAAGTGGACATGTGAAAGACACAGCAAAAAGCACCCAGCCCACACTGTAAAGTGGACGTGAGAAAGATACAACAAAAAGCACCCAGCCCACACTGTAAAGTGGACGTGTGAAAGACACTGAAAAAAGCACCCAGCCCACACTGTAAAGTGGACATGTGAAAGACACAGCAAAAAGCACCCAGCCCACACTGTAAAGTGGACGTGAGAAAGACACAGCAACAAGCACACAGCCCACACTGTAAAGTGGACATGTGAAAGACACAGTAAAAAGCACCCAGCCCACACTGTAAAGTTGAAGTTTGAAAGACACTGCAAAAAGCGCCCAGCCCACACTGTAAAGTGGACATGTGAAAGACACTGAAAAAAGCACCCAGCCCACACTGTAAAGTGGACATGTGAAAGACACAGCAA
Source organism: Eledone cirrhosa (assembly GCA_964016885.1). Classification (NCBI taxonomy): domain Eukaryota; kingdom Metazoa; phylum Mollusca; class Cephalopoda; order Octopoda; family Eledonidae; genus Eledone; species Eledone cirrhosa. The sequence continues at coordinate 47,294,615 of OZ024744.1, read as the reverse complement.
AAAGCACCCAGCCCACACTGTAAAGTGGACGTGAGAAAGACACAGCAACAAGCACCCAGCCCACAATGTAAAGTGGACGTGTTAAAGACACTGCAAGAAGCATCCAGCCCACACTGTAAAGTGGACATGTGAAAGACACAGCAAAAAGCACCCAGCCCACATTGTAAAGTGGACATTTGAAAGATACAGCAAAAAGCACCCAGCCCACATTGTAAAGTGGACATGTGAAAGACACAGCAAAAATTACCCCGCCCACACCGTGAAGTGGACATGTGAAAGACACTGAAAAAAGCACCCAGCCCACACTGTAAAGTGGACATATGAAAGACACAGCAAAAAGCACCCAGCCCACACTGTAAAGTGGACATGTGAAAGACACAGCAAAAAGCACACAGCCCACACTGTGAAATAGACATGTGAAAGACACAGCAAAAAGCACCCAGCCCACACTGTAAAGTTGACGTGTGAAAGACACTGCAAAAAGCACACATCCCACACTGTAAAGTGGACATGTGAAAGACACAGCAAAAAGCACCCAGCCCACACTGTAAAGTGGACATGTGAAAGACACAGCAAAATATACCCAGCCCACACTGTAAAGTGGACATGTGAAAGACAAAGCAAAAAGCACCCAGCCCACACTGTAAAGTGGACATGTGAAAGACACAGCAAAAAGCACCCAGCCCACACTGTAAAGTGGACATGTGAAAGACACAGCAAAAAGCACCCAGCCCACATTGTAAAGTGGACATGTGAAAGACACAGCAAAAAGCACCCAGCCCACATTGTAAAGTGGACATGTGAAAGACACAGCAAAAAGCACCCAGCCCACACTGTAAAGTGGACATGTGAAAGACACAGCAAAAAGCACCCAGCCCACACTGTAAAGTGGACATGTGAAAGACACAGCAAAAAGTACCCAGCCCACACTGTAAAGTGGACATGTGAAAGACACAGCAAAAAGCACCCAGCCCACACTGTGAAGTGGACATGTGAAAGACACAGCAAAAAGCACCCAGCCCACACTGTAAAGTGGACATGTGAAAGACACAGCAAAAATCACCCAGCCCACACTGTAAAGTGGACATGTGAAAGACACAGCAAAAAGCACCCAGCCCACACTGTAAAGTGGACGTGAGAAAGACACAACAAAAAGCACCCAGCCCACACTGTAAAGTGGACGTGTGAAAGACACTGAAAAATTCACCCAGCCCACACTGTAAAGTGGACATGTGAAAGACACAGCAAAAAGCACCCAGCCCACACTGTAAAGTGGAAGTGAGAAAGACACAGCAACAAGCACACAGCCCACACTGTAAAGTGGACATGTGAAAGACACAGTAAAAAGCACCCAGCCCACACTGTAAAGTTGACGTTTGAAAGACACTGCAAAAAGCGCCCAGCCCACGCTGTAAAGTGGACATGTGAAAGACACTGAAAAAAGCACCCAGCCCACACTGTAAAGTGGACATGTGAAAGACACAGCAAAAAGCACCCAGCCCACACTGTAAAGTGGACGTGAGAAAGACACAGCAAGAAGCACCCAGCCCACAATGTAAAGTGGACGTGTGAAAGACACAGCAAAAAGCACCCAGCCCACACTGTAAAGTGGACGTGAGAAAGACACAGCAACCTAGCACCCAGCCTACACTGTAAAGTGGACATGTGAAAGACACAGCAAAAAGCACCCAGCCCACGCTGTAAAGTGGACATGTGAAAGACACTGAAAAAAGCACCCAGCCCACACTGTAAAGTGGACATGTGAAAGACACAGCAAAAAGCACCCAGCCCACACTGTAAAGTGGACGTGAGAAAGACACAGCAACAAGCACCCAGCCCACAATGTAAAGTGGACATATGAAAGACACAGCAAAAATCACCCAGCTCACATTGTAAAATGGACATGTGAAAGACACAGCAAAAAGCACCCAGCCCACACTGTAAAGTGGACATGTGAAAGACACAGCAAAAAGCACCCAGCCCACACTGTAAAGTGGACATGTGAAAGACAGCAAAAAGCACCCAGCCCACACTGTAAAGTGGACGTGTGAAAGACACTGCAAGAAGCACACAGCCCACATTGTAAAGTGGACATGTGAAAGACACAGCAAAAAGCACCCAGCCCACATTGTAAAGTGGACATGTGAAAGACACAGCAAAAAGCACCCAGCCCACACTGTAAAGTGGACGTGTGAAAGACACTGCAAAAAGCACCCAGCCCACACTATAAAGTGGACATGTGAAAGACACAGCAAAAAGCACCCAGCCCACACTGTAAAGTGGACGTGTGAAAGACACTGCAAGAAGCATCCAGCCCACACTGTAAAGTGGACATGTGAAAGAAACAGCAAAAAGCACCCAGCCCACATTGTAAAGTGGACATGTGAAAGACACAGCAAAAAGCACCCGGCCCACACTGTAAAGTGGACGTGTGAAAGACACAGCAAAAAGCACCCAGCCCACACTGTAAAGTGGACGTGTGAAAGACTCAGCAAAAAGCACCCAGCCCACACTGTAAAGTGGATATGTGAAAGACACAGCAAAAAGCACCCAGCCCACACTGTAAAGTGGACATGTGAAAGACACAGCAAAAAGCACCCAGCCCTCACTGTAAAGTTGACATGTGAAAGACACTGAAAAAAGCACCCAGTCCACAATGTAAAGTGGACATGTGAAAGACACAGCAAAAAGCACCCAGCCCACACTGTAAGGTGGACGTGAGAAAGACACAGCAACAAGCACCCAGCCCACAATGTAAAGTGGACGTGTGAAAGACACTGAAAAAAGCACCTAGCCCGCACTGTAAAGTGGACATGTGAAAGACACAGCAAAAAGCACCCAGCCCACACTGTAAAGCGGACGTGAGAAAGACACAGCAACAAGCACCCAGCCCACACTGTAAAGTGGACATGTGAAAGACACAGCAAAAAGCACCCAGCTCACATTGTAAGATGGACATGTGAAAGACACAGCAAAAAGCACCCAGCCCACACTGTAAAGTGGACATGTGAAAGACACAGCAAAAAGCACCCAGCCCACACTGTAAAGTGGACATGTGAAAGACACAGCAAAAAGCACCCAGCCCACACTGTAAAGTGGACATGTGAAAGACACAGCAAAAAGCACACAGCCCACACTGTAAAGTGGACATGTGAAAGACACAGCAAAAAGCACCCAGCCCACACTGTAAAGTGGACATGTGAAAGACACAGCAAAAAGCACCCAGCCCACACTGTGAAGTGGACATGTGAAAGACACAGCAAAAAGCACCCAGCCCACACTGTAAAGTGGACATGTGAAAGACACAGTAAAAAGCACCCAGCCCACACTGTAAAGTTGACGTTTGAAAGACACTGCAAAAAGCGCCCAGCCCACACTGTAAAGTGGACATGTGAAAGACACAGCAAAAAGCACCCAGCCCACATTGTAAAGTGGACATTTGAAAGATACAGCAAAAAGCACCCAGCCCACATTGTAAAGTGGACATGTGAAAGACACAGCAAAAATCACCCCGCCCACACCGTGAAGTGGACATGTGAAAGACACTGAAAAAAGGACCCAGCCCACACTGTAAAGTGGACATATGAAAGACACAGCAAAAAGCACCCAGCCCACACTGTAAAGTGGAAATGTGAAAGACACAGCAAAAAGCACCCAGCCCACACTGTGAAATAGACATGTGAAAGACACAGCAAAAAGCACCCAGGCCACACTGTAAAGTTGACGTGTGAAAGACACTGCAAAAAGCACACAGCCCACACTGTAAAGTGGACATGTGAAAGACACAGCAAAAAGCACCCAGCCCACACTGTAAAGTGGACGTGTGAAAGACACTGCAAAAAGCACCCACCCCACACTGTAAAGTGGACATGTGAAAGACACAGCAAAAAGCACCCAGCCCACACTGTAAAGTGGACATGTGAAAGACACAGCGAAAAGCACCCAGCCCACACTGTAAAGTGGACATGTGAAAGACACAGCAAAAATCACCCAGCCCACATTGTAAAGTGGACATGTGAAAGACACAGCAAAAAGCACCCAGCCCACATTGTAAAGTGGACATGTGAAAGACACAGCAAAAAGCACCCAGCCCACACTGTAAAGTGGACATGTGAAAGACACAACAAAAAGCACCCAGCCCACACTGTAAAGTGGACATATGAAAGACACAGCAAAAAGCACCCAGCCCACACTGTAAAGTGGACATGTGAAAGACACAGCAAAAAGCACCCAGCCCACACTGTGAAGTGGACATGTGAAAGACACAGCAAAAAGCACCCAGCCCACACTGTAAAGTGGACATGTGAAAGACACAGCAAAAAGTACCCAGCCCACACTGTAAAGTGGACATGTGAAAGACACAGCAAAAAGCACCCAGCCCACACTGTAAAGTGGACGTGAGAAAGATACAACAAAAAGCACCCAGCCCACACTGTAAAGTGGACGTGTGAAAGACACTGCAAAAAGCACCCACCCCACACTGTAAAGTGGACATGTGAAAGACACAGCAAAAAGCACCCAGCCCACACTGTAAAGTGGACATGTGAAAGACACAGAAAAAGCACCCAGCCCACACTGTAAAGTGGACATGTGAAAGACACAGCAAAAATCACCCAGCCCACATTGTAAAGTGGACATGTGAAAGACACAGCAAAAAGCACCCAGCCCACATTGTAAAGTGGACATGTGAAAGACACAGCAAAAAGCACCCAGCCCACACTGTAAAGTGGACATGTGAAAGACACAACAAAAAGCACCCAGCCCACACTGTAAAGTGGACATATGAAAGACACAGCAAAAAGCACCCAGCCCACACTGTAAAGTGGACATGTGAAAGACACAGCAAAAAGCACCCAACCCACACTGTGAAGTGGACATGTGAAAGACACAGCAAAAAGCACCCAGCCCACACTGTAAAGTGGACATGTGAAAGACACAGCAAAAAGCACCCAGCCCACACTGTAAAGTGGACATGTGAAAGACACAGCAAAAAGCACCCAGCCCACACTGTGAAGTGGACATGTGAAAGAAACAGCAAAAAGCACCCAGCCCACATTGTAAAGTGGACATGTGAAAGACACAGCAAAAAGCACCCGGCCCACACTGTAAAGTGGACGTGTGAAAGACACAGCAAAAAGCACCCAGCCCACACTGTAAAGTGGACGTGTGAAAGAATCAGCAAAAAGCACCCAGCCCACACTGTAAAGTGGATATGTGAAAGACACAGCAAAAAGCACCCAGCCCACACTGTAAAGTGGACATGTGAAAGACACAGCAAAAAGCACCCAGCCCTCACTGTAAAGTTGACATGTGAAAGACACTGAAAAAAGCACCCAGTCCACAATGTAAAGTGGACATGTGAAAGACACAGCAAAAAGCACCCAGCCCACACTGTAAGGTGGACGTGAGAAAGACACAGCAACAAGCACCCAGCCCAGAATGTAAAGTGGACGTGTGAAAGACACTGAAAAAAGCACCTAGCCCGCACTGTAAAGTGGACATGTGAAAGACACAGCAAAAAGCACCCAGCCCACACTGTAAAGCGGACGTGAGAAAGACACAGCAACAAGCACCCAGCCCACACTGTAAAGTGGACATGTGAAAGACACAGCAAAAAGCACCCAGCTCACATTGTAAGATGGACATGTGAAAGACACAGCAAAAAGCACCCAGCCCACACTGTAAAGTGGACATGTGAAAGACACAGCAAAAAGCACCCAGCCCACACTGTAAAGTGGACATGTGAAAGACACAGCAAAAAGCACCCAGCCCACACTGTAAAGTGGACATGTGAAAGACACAGCAAAAAGCACACAGCCCACACTGTAAAGTGGACATGTGAAAGACACAGCAAAAAGCACCCAGCCCACACTGTAAAGTGGACATGTGAAAGACACAGCAAAAAGCACCCAGCCCACACTGTGAAGTGGACATGTGAAAGACACAGCAAAAAGCACCCAGCCCACACTGTAAAGTGGACATGTGAAAGACACAGTAAAAAGCACCCAGCCCACACTGTAAAGTTGACGTTTGAAAGACACTGCAAAAAGCGCCCAGCCCACACTGTAAAGTGGACATGTGAAAGACACAGCAAAAAGCACCCAGCCCACATTGTAAAGTGGACATTTGAAAGATACAGCAAAAAGCACCCAGCCCACATTGTAAAGTGGACATGTGAAAGACACAGCAAAAATCACCCCGCCCACACCGTGAAGTGGACATGTGAAAGACACTGAGAAAAGGACCCAGCCCACACTGTAAAGTGGACATATGAAAGACACAGCAAAAAGCACCCAGCCCACACTGTAAAGTGGAAATGTGAAAGACACAGCAAAAAGCACCCAGCCCACACTGTGAAATAGACATGTGAAAGACACAGCAAAAAGCACCCAGGCCACACTGTAAAGTTGACGTGTGAAAGACACTGCAAAAAGCACACAGCCCACACTGTAAAGTGGACATGTGAAAGACACAGCAAAAAGCACCCAGCCCACACTGTAAAGTGTACGTGTGAAAGACACTGCAAAAAGCACCCACCCCACACTGTAAAGTGGACATGTGAAAGACACAGCAAAAAGCACCCAGCCCACACTGTAAAGTGGACATGTGAAAGACACAGCGAAAAGCACCCAGCCCACACTGTAAAGTGGACATGTGAAAGACACAGCAAAAATCACCCAGCCCACATTGTAAAGTGGACATGTGAAAGACACAGCAAAAAGCACCCAGCCCACATTGTAAAGTGGACATGTGAAAGACACAGCAAAAAGCACCCAGCCCACACTGTAAAGTGGACATGTGAAAGACACAACAAAAAGCACCCAGCCCACACTGTAAAGTGGACATATGAAAGACACAGCAAAAAGCACCCAGCCCACACTGTAAAGTGGACATGTGAAAGACACAGCAAAAAGCACCCAGCCCACACTGTGAAGTGGACATGTGAAAGACACAGCAAAAAGCACCCAGCCCACACTGTAAAGTGGACATGTGAAAGACACAGCAAAAAGCACCCAGCCCACACTGTAAAGTGGACATGTGAAAGACACAGCAAAAAGCACCCAGCCCACACTGTAAAGTGGACGTGAGAAAGATACAACAAAAAGCACCCAGCCCACACTGTAAAGTGGACGTGTGAAAGACACTGCAAAAAGCACCCAGCCCACACTGTAAAGTGGACATGTGAAAGACACAGCGAAAAGCACCCAGCCCACACTGTAAAGTGGACATGTGAAAGACACAGCAAAAAGCACCCAGCCCACACTGTAAAGTGGACATGTGAAAGACACAGCAAAAAGCACCCAGCCCACACTGTAAAGTGGACATGTGAAAGACACAGCGAAAAGCACCCAGCCCACACTGTAAAGTGGACATGTGAAAGACACAGCAAAAATCACCCAGCCCACATTGTAAAGTGGACATGTGAAAGACACAGCAAAAAGCACCCAGCCCACATTGTAAAGTGGACATGTGAAAGACACAGCAAAAAGCACCCAGCCCACACTGTAAAGTGGACATGTGAAAGACACAACAAAAAGCACCCAGCCCACACTGTAAAGTGGACATATGAAAGACACAGCAAAAAGCACCCAGCCCACACTGTAAAGTGGACATGTGAAAGACACAGCAAAAAGCACCCAGCCCACACTGTGAAGTGGACATGTGAAAGACACAGCAAAAAGCACCCAGCCCACACTGTAAAGTGGACATGTGAAAGACACAGCAAAAAGCACCCAGCCCACACTGTAAAGTGGACATGTGAAAGACACAGCAAAAAGCACCCAGCCCACACTGTAAAGTGGACGTGAGAAAGATACAACAAAAAGCACCCAGCCCACACTGTAAAGTGGACGTGTGAAAGACACTGAAAAAAGCACCGTGCCCACACTGTAAAGTGGACATGTGAAAGACACAGCAAAAAGCACCCAGCCCACACTGTAAAGTGGACGTGAGAAAGACACAGCAACAAGCACACAGCCCACACTGTAAAGTGGACATGTGAAAGACACAGTAAAAAGCACCCAGCCCACACTGTAAAGTTGAAGTTTGAAAGACACTGCAAAAAGCGCCCAGCCCACACTGTAAAGTGGACATGTGAAAGACACTGAAAAAAGCACCCAGCCCACACTGTAAAGTGGACATGTGAAAGACACAGCAAAAATCACCCCGCCCACACCGTGAAGTGGACATGTGAAAGACACTGAAAAAAGGACCCAGCCCACACTGTAAAGTGGACATATGAAAGACACAGCAAAAAGCACCCAGCCCACACTGTAAAGTGGAAATGTGAAAGACACAGCAAAAAGCACCCAGCCCACACTGTGAAATAGACATGTGAAAGACACAGCAAAAAGCACCCAGGCCACACTGTAAAGTTGACGTGTGAAAGACACTGCAAAAAGCACACAGCCCACACTGTAAAGTGGACATGTGAAAGACACAGCAAAAAGCACCCAGCCCACACTGTAAAGTGTACGTGTGAAAGACACTGCAAAAAGCACCCACCCCACACTGTAAAGTGGACATGTGAAAGACACAGCAAAAAGCACCCAGCCCACACTGTAAAGTGGACATGTGAAAGACACAGCGAAAAGCACCCAGCCCACACTGTAAAGTGGACATGTGAAAGACACAGCAAAAATCACCCAGCCCACATTGTAAAGTGGACATGTGAAAGACACAGCAAAAAGCACCCAGCCCACATTGTAAAGTGGACATGTGAAAGACACAGCAAAAAGCACCCAGCCCACACTGTAAAGTGGACATGTGAAAGACACAGCAAAAAGCACCCAGCCCACACTGTGAAGTGGACATGTGAAAGACACAGCAAAAAGCACCCAGCCCACACTGTAAAGTGGACATGTGAAAGACACAGCAAAAAGCACCCAGCCCACACTGTAAAGTGGACATGTGAAAGACACAGCAAAAAGCACCCAGCCCACACTGTAAAGTGGACGTGAGAAAGATACAACAAAAAGCACCCAGCCCACACTGTAAAGTGGACGTGTGAAAGACACTGCAAAAAGCACCCAGCCCACACTGTAAAGTGGACATGTGAAAGACACAGCAAAAAGCACCCAGCCCACACTGTGAAGTGGACATGTGAAAGACACAGCAAAAAGCACCCAGCCCACACTGTAAAGTGGACATGTGAAAGACACAGCAAAAAGCACCCAGCCCACACTGTAAAGTGGACATGTGAAAGACACTGAAAAAAGCACCGTGCCCACACTGTAAAGTGGACATGTGAAAGACACAGCAAAAAGCACCCAGCCCACACTGTAAAGTGGACGTGAGAAAGACACAGCAACAAGCACACAGCCCACACTGTAAAGTGGACATGTGAAAGACACAGTAAAAAGCACCCAGCCCACACTGTAAAGTTGAAGTTTGAAAGACACTGCAAAAAGCGCCCAGCCCACACTGTAAAGTGGACATGTGAAAGACACTGAAAAAAGCACCCAGCCCACACTGTAAAGTGGACATGTGAAAGACACAGCAAAAAGCACCCAGCCCACACTGTAAAGTGGACGTGAGAAAGACACAGCAACAAGCACCCAGCCCACAATGTAAAGTGGACGTGTGAAAGACACTGCAAGAAGCATCCAGCCCACACTGTAAAGTGGACATGTGAAAGACACAGCAAAAAGCACCCAGCCCACATTGTAAAGTGGACATTTGAAAGATACAGCAAAAAGCACCCAGCCCACACTGTAAAGTTGACGTGTGAAAGACACTGCAAAAAGCACACAGCCCACACTGTAAAGTGGACATGTGAAAGACACAGCAAAAAGCACCCAGCCCACACTGTAAAGTGGACGTGTGAAAGACACTGCAAAAAGCACCCACCCCACACTGTAAAGTGGACATGTGAAAGACACAGCAAAAAGCACCCAGCCCACACTGTAAAGTGGACATGTGAAAGACACAGCGAAAAGCACCCAGCCCACAATGTAAAGTGGACAGGTGAAAGACACAGCAAAAAGCACCCAGCCCACACTGTAAAGAGGACATATGAAAGACACAGCAAAAAGCACCCAGCCCACACTGTAAAGTGGACATGTGAAAGACACAGCAAAAAGCACCCAGCCCACACTGTGAAGTGGACATGTGAAAGACACAGCAAAAAGCACCCAGCCCACACTGTAAAGTGGACATGTGAAAGACACAGCAAAAAGCACCCAGCCCACACTGTAAAGTGGACGTGAGAAAGATACAACAAAAAGCACCCAGCCCACACTGTAAAGTGGACGTGTGAAAGACACTGAAAAAAGCACCCAGCCCACACTGTAAAGTGGACATGTGAAAGACACAGCAAAAGGCACCCAGCCCACACTGTAAAGTGGACGTGAGAAAGACACAGCAACAAGCACACAGCCCACACTGTAAAGTGGACATGTGAAAGACACAGTAAAAAGCACCCAGCCCACACTGTAAAGTGGACATGTGAAAGACACAGCAAAAAGCACCCAGCCCACATTGTAAAGTGGACATTTGAAAGATACAGCAAAAAGCACCCAGCCCACATTGTAAAGTGGACATGTGAAAGACACAGCAAAAATTAGCCCGCCCACACCGTGAAGTGGACATGTGAAAGACACTGAAAAAAGCACCCAGCCCACACTGTAAAGTGGACATGTGAAAGACACTGAAAAAAGCACCCAACCCACACTGTAAAGTGGACATGTGAAAGACACAGCAAAAAGCACCCAGCCCACACTGTAAAGTGGACGTGAGAAAGACACAGCAACAAGCACCCAGCCCACAATGTAAAGTGGACGTGTGAAAGACACTGCAAGAAGCATCCAGCCCACACTGTAAAGTGGACATGTGAAAGACACAGCAAAAAGCACCCAGCCCACATTGTAAAGTGGACATTTGAAAGATACAGCAAAAAGCACCCAGCCCACATTGTAAAGTGGACATGTGAAAGACACAGCAAAAATTAGCCCGCCCACACCGTGAAGTGGACATGTGAAAGACACTGAAAAAAGCACCCAGCCCACACTGTAAAGTGGACATATGAAAGACACAGCAAAAAGCACCCAGCCCACACTGTAAAGTGGACATGTGAAAGACACAGCAAAAAGCACCCAGCCCACACTGTGAAATAGACATGTGAAAGACACAGCAAAAAGCACCCAGCCCACACTGTAAAGTTGACGTATGAAAGACACTGCAAAAAGCACACAGCCCACACTGTAAAGTGGACATGTGAAAGACACAACAAAAAGCACCCAGCCCACACTGTAAAGTGGACGTGTGAAAGACACTGCAAAAAGCACCCAGCCCACACTGTAAAGTGGACATGTGAAAGACAAAGCAAAAAGCACCCAGCCCACACTGTAAAGTGGACATGTGAAAAACACAGCAAAAAGCACCCAGCCCACATTGTAAAGTGGACATGTGAAAGACACAGCAAAAAGCACCCAGCCCACATTGTAAAGTGAACATGTGAAAGACACAGCAAAAAGCACCCAGCCCACACTGTAAAGTGGACATGTGAAAGACACAGCAAAAAGCACCCAGCCCACACTGTAAAGTGGACATGTGAAAGACACAGCAAAAAGCACCCAGCCCACACTGTAAAGTGGACATGTGAAAGACACAGCAAAAAGCACCCAGCCCACACTGTGAAGTGGAAACGTGAAAGACACAGCAAAAAGCACCCAGCCGACACTGTAAAGTGGACATGTGAAAGACACAGCAAAAATCACCCAGCCCACACTGTAAAGTGGACATGTGAAAGACACAGCAAAAAGCACCCAGCCCACACTGTAAAGTGGACGTGAGAAAGACACAACAAAAAGCACCCAGCCCACACTGTAAAGTGGACGTGTGAAAGACACTGAAAAAAGCACTCAGCCCACACTGTAAAGTGGACATGTGAAAGACACAGCAAAAAGCACCCAGCCCACACTGTAAAGTGGACGTGAGAAAGACACAGCAACAAGCACACAGCCCACACTGTAAAGTGGACATGTGAAAGACACAGTAAAAAGCACCCAGCCCACACTGTAAAGTTGACGTTTGAAAGACACTGCAAAAAACGCCCAACCCACGCTGTAAAGTGGACATGTGAAAGACACTGAAAAAAGCACCCAGCCCACACTGTAAAGTGGACATGTGAAAGACACAGCAAAAAGCACCCAGCCCACACTGTAAAGTGGACGTGAGAAAGACACAGCAAGAAGCACCCAGCCCACAATGTAAAGTGGACGTGTGAAAGACACTGAAAAAAGCACCGTGCCCACACTGTAAAGTGGACATGTGAAAGACACAGCAAAAAGCACCCAGCCCACACTGTAAAGTGGACGTGAGAAAGACACAGCAACAAGCACACAGCCCACACTGTAAAGTGGACATGTGAAAGACACAGTAAAAAGCACCCAGCCCACACTGTAAAGTTGAAGTTTGAAAGACACTGCAAAAAGCGCCCAGCCCACACTGTAAAGTGGACATGTGAAAGACACTGAAAAAAGCACCCAGCCCACACTGTAAAGTGGACATGTGAAAGACACAGCAAAAATCACCCCGCCCACACCGTGAAGTGGACATGTGAAAGACACTGAAAAAAGGACCCAGCCCACACTGTAAAGTGGACATATGAAAGACACAGCAAAAAGCACCCAGCCCACACTGTAAAGTGGAAATGTGAAAGACACAGCAAAAAGCACCCAGCCCACACTGTGAAATAGACATGTGAAAGACACAGCAAAAAGCACCCAGGCCACACTGTAAAGTTGACGTGTGAAAGACACTGCAAAAAGCACACAGCCCACACTGTAAAGTGGACATGTGAAAGACACAGCAAAAAGCACCCAGCCCACACTGTAAAGTGTACGTGTGAAAGACACTGCAAAAAGCACCCACCCCACACTGTAAAGTGGACATGTGAAAGACACAGCAAAAAGCACCCAGCCCACACTGTAAAGTGGACATGTGAAAGACACAGCGAAAAGCACCCAGCCCACACTGTAAAGTGGACATGTGAAAGACACAGCAAAAATCACCCAGCCCACATTGTAAAGTGGACATGTGAAAGACACAGCAAAAAGCACCCAGCCCACATTGTAAAGTGGACATGTGAAAGACACAGCAAAAAGCACCCAGCCCACACTGTAAAGTGGACATGTGAAAGACACAGCAAAAAGCACCCAGCCCACACTGTGAAGTGGACATGTGAAAGACACAGCAAAAAGCACCCAGCCCACACTGTAAAGTGGACATGTGAAAGACACAGCAAAAAGCACCCAGCCCACACTGTAAAGTGGACATGTGAAAGACACAGCAAAAAGCACCCAGCCCACACTGTAAAGTGGACGTGAGAAAGATACAACAAAAAGCACCCAGCCCACACTGTAAAGTGGACGTGTGAAAGACACTGCAAAAAGCACCCACCCCACACTGTAAAGTGGACATGTGAAAGACACAGCAAAAAGCACCCAGCCCACACTGTAAAGTGGACATGTGAAAGACACAGCGAAAAGCACCCAGCCCACACTGTAAAGTGGACATGTGAAAGACACAGCAAAAATCACCCAGCCCACATTGTAAAGTGGACATGTGAAAGACACAGCAAAAAGCACCCAGCCCACATTGTAAAGTGGACATGTGAAAGACACAGCAAAAAGCACCCAGCCCACACTGTAAAGTGGACATGTGAAAGACACAACAAAAAGCACCCAGCCCACACTGTAAAGTGGACATATGAAAGACACAGCAAAAAGCACCCAGCCCACACTGTAAAGTGGACATGTGAAAGACACAGCAAAAAGCACCCAGCCCACACTGTGAAGTGGACATGTGAAAGACACAGCAAAAAGCACCCAGCCCACACTGTAAAGTGGACATGTGAAAGACACAGCAAAAAGCACCCAGCCCACACTGTAAAGTGGACATGTGAAAGACACTGAAAAAAGCACCGTGCCCACACTGTAAAGTGGACATGTGAAAGACACAGCAAAAAGCACCCAGCCCACACTGTAAAGTGGACGTGAGAAAGACACAGCAACAAGCACACAGCCCACACTGTAAAGTGGACATGTGAAAGACACAGTAAAAAGCACCCAGCCCACACTGTAAAGTTGAAGTTTGAAAGACACTGCAAAAAGCGCCCAGCCCACACTGTAAAGTGGACATGTGAAAGACACTGAAAAAAGCACCCAGCCCACACTGTAAAGTGGACATGTGAAAGACACAGCAAAAAGCACCCAGCCCACACTGTAAAGTGGACGTGAGAAAGACACAGCAACAAGCACCCAGCCCACAATGTAAAGTGGACGTGTGAAAGACACTGCAAGAAGCATCCAGCCCACACTGTAAAGTGGACATGTGAAAGACACAGCAAAAAGCACCCAGCCCACATTGTAAAGTGGACATTTGAAAGATACAGCAAAAAGCACCCAGCCCACACTGTAAAGTTGACGTGTGAAAGACACTGCAAAAAGCACACAGCCCACACTGTAAAGTGGAAACGTGAAAGACACAGCAAAAAGCACCCAGCCGACACTGTAAAGTGGACATGTGAAAGACACAGCAAAAATCACCCAGCCCACACTGTAAAGTGGACATGTGAAAGACACAGCAAAAAGCACCCAGCCCACACTGTAAAGTGGACGTGAGAAAGACACAACAAAAAGCACCCAGCCCACACTGTAAAGTGGACGTGTGAAAGACACTGAAAAAAGCACTCAGCCCACACTGTAAAGTGGACATGTGAAAGACACAGCAAAAAGCACCCAGCCCACACTGTAAAGTGGACGTGAGAAAGACACAGCAACAAGCACACAGCCCACACTGTAAAGTGGACATGTGAAAGACACAGTAAAAAGCACCCAGCCCACACTGTAAAGTTGACGTTTGAAAGACACTGCAAAAAGCGCCCAACCCACGCTGTAAAGTGGACATGTGAAAGACACTGAAAAAAGCACCCAGCCCACACTGTAAAGTGGACATGTGAAAGACACAGCAAAAAGCACCCAGCCCACACTGTAAAGTGGACGTGAGAAAGACACAGCAAGAAGCACCCAGCCCACAATGTAAAGTGGACGTGTGAAAGACACTGAAAAAAGCACCGTGCCCACACTGTAAAGTGGACATGTGAAAGACACAGCAAAAAGCACCCAGCCCACACTGTAAAGTGGACGTGAGAAAGACACAGCAACAAGCACACAGCCCACACTGTAAAGTGGACATGTGAAAGACACAGTAAAAAGCACCCAGCCCACACTGTAAAGTTGAAGTTTGAAAGACACTGCAAAAAGCGCCCAGCCCACACTGTAAAGTGGACATGTGAAAGACACTGAAAAAAGCACCCAGCCCACACTGTAAAGTGGACATGTGAAAGACACAGCAAAAATCACCCCGCCCACACCGTGAAGTGGACATGTGAAAGACACTGAAAAAAGGACCCAGCCCACACTGTAAAGTGGACATATGAAAGACACAGCAAAAAGCACCCAGCCCACACTGTAAAGTGGAAATGTGAAAGACACAGCAAAAAGCACCCAGCCCACACTGTGAAATAGACATGTGAAAGACACAGCAAAAAGCACCCAGGCCACACTGTAAAGTTGACGTGTGAAAGACACTGCAAAAAGCACACAGCCCACACTGTAAAGTGGACATGTGAAAGACACAGCAAAAAGCACCCAGCCCACACTGTAAAGTGTACGTGTGAAAGACACTGCAAAAAGCACCCACCCCACACTGTAAAGTGGACATGTGAAAGACACAGCAAAAAGCACCCAGCCCACACTGTAAAGTGGACATGTGAAAGACACAGCGAAAAGCACCCAGCCCACACTGTAAAGTGGACATGTGAAAGACACAGCAAAAATCACCCAGCCCACATTGTAAAGTGGACATGTGAAAGACACAGCAAAAAGCACCCAGCCCACATTGTAAAGTGGACATGTGAAAGACACAGCAAAAAGCACCCAGCCCACACTGTAAAGTGGACATGTGAAAGACACAGCAAAAAGCACCCAGCCCACACTGTGAAGTGGACATGTGAAAGACACAACAAAAAGCACCCAGCCCACACTGTAAAGTGGACATGTGAAAGACACAGCAAAAAGCACCCAGCCCACACTGTAAAGTGGACATGTGAAAGACACAGCAAAAAGCACCCAGCCCACACTGTAAAGTGGACGTGAGAAAGATACAACAAAAAGCACCCAGCCCACACTGTAAAGTGGACGTGTGAAAGACACTGCAAAAAGCACCCACCCCACACTGTAAAGTGGACATGTGAAAGACACAGCAAAAAGCACCCAGCCCACACTGTAAAGTGGACATGTGAAAGACACAGCGAAAAGCACCCAGCCCACACTGTAAAGTGGACATGTGAAAGACACAGCAAAAATCACCCAGCCCACATTGTAAAGTGGACATGTGAAAGACACAGCAAAAAGCACCCAGCCCACATTGTAAAGTGGACATGTGAAAGACACAGCAAAAAGCACCCAGCCCACACTGTAAAGTGGACATGTGAAAGACACAACAAAAAGCACCCAGCCCACACTGTAAAGTGGACATATGAAAGACACAGCAAAAAGCACCCAGCCCACACTGTAAAGTGGACATGTGAAAGACACAGCAAAAAGCACCCAGCCCACACTGTGAAGTGGACATGTGAAAGACACAGCAAAAAGCACCCAGCCCACACTGTAAAGTGGACATGTGAAAGACACAGCAAAAAGCACCCAGCCCACACTGTAAAGTGGACATGTGAAAGACACTGAAAAAAGCACCGTGCCCACACTGTAAAGTGGACATGTGAAAGACACAGCAAAAAGCACCCAGCCCACACTGTAAAGTGGACGTGAGAAAGACACAGCAACAAGCACACAGCCCACACTGTAAAGTGGACATGTGAAAGACACAGTAAAAAGCACCCAGCCCACACTGTAAAGTTGAAGTTTGAAAGACACTGCAAAAAGCGCCCAGCCCACACTGTAAAGTGGACATGTGAAAGACACTGAAAAAAGCACCCAGCCCACACTGTAAAGTGGACATGTGAAAGACACAGCAAAAAGCACCCAGCCCACACTGTAAAGTGGACGTGAGAAAGACACAGCAACAAGCACCCAGCCCACAATGTAAAGTGGACGTGTGAAAGACACTGCAAGAAGCATCCAGCCCACACTGTAAAGTGGACATGTGAAAGACACAGCAAAAAGCACCCAGCCCACATTGTAAAGTGGACATTTGAAAGATACAGCAAAAAGCACCCAGCCCACACTGTAAAGTTGACGTGTGAAAGACACTGCAAAAAGCACACAGCCCACACTGTAAAGTGGACATGTGAAAGACACAGCAAAAAGCACCCAGCCCACACTGTAAAGTGGACGTGTGAAAGACACTGCAAAAAGCACCCACCCCACACTGTAAAGTGGACATGTGAAAGACACAGCAAAAAGCACCCAGCCCACACTGTAAAGTGGACATGTGAAAGACACAGCGAAAAGCACCCAGCCCACAATGTAAAGTGGACATGTGAAAGACACAGCAAAAAGCACCCAGCCCACACTGTAAAGTGGACATATGAAAGACACAGCAAAAAGCACCCAGCCCACACTGTAAAGTGGACATGTGAAAGACACAGCAAAAAGCACCCAGCCCACACTGTGAAGTGGACATGTGAAAGACACAGCAAAAAGCACCCAGCCCACACTGTAAAGTGGACATGTGAAAGACACAGCAAAAAGCACCCAGCCCACACTGTAAAGTGGACGTGAGAAAGATACAACAAAAAGCACCCAGCCCACACTGTAAAGTGGACGTGTGAAAGACACTGAAAAAAGCACCCAGCCCACACTGTAAAGTGGACATGTGAAAGACACAGCAAAAGGCACCCAGCCCACACTGTAAAGTGGACGTGAGAAAGACACAGCAACAAGCACACAGCCCACACTGTAAAGTGGACATGTGAAAGACACAGTAAAAAGCACCCAGCCCACACTGTAAAGTTGAAGTTTGAAAGACACTGCAAAAAGCGCCCAGCCCACACTGTAAAGTGGACATGTGAAAGACACTGAAAAAAGCACCCAACCCACACTGTAAAGTGGACATGTGAAAGACACAGCAAAAAGCACCCAGCCCACACTGTAAAGTGGACGTGAGAAAGACACAGCAACAAGCACCCAGCCCACAATGTAAAGTGGACGTGTGAAAGACACTGCAAGAAGCATCCAGCCCACACTGTAAAGTGGACATGTGAAAGACACAGCAAAAAGCACCCAGCCCACATTGTAAAGTGGACATTTGAAAGATACAGCAAAAAGCACCCAGCCCACATTGTAAAGTGGACATGTGAAAGACACAGCAAAAATTAGCCCGCCCACACCGTGAAGTGGACATGTGAAAGACACTGAAAAAAGCACCCAGCCCACACTGTAAAGTGGACATATGAAAGACACAGCAAAAAGCACCCAGCCCACACTGTAAAGTGGACATGTGAAAGACACAGCAAAAAGCACCCAGCCCACACTGTAAAGTTGACGTATGAAAGACACTGCAAAAAGCACACAGCCCACACTGTAAAGTGGACATGTGAAAGACACAACAAAAAGCACCCAGCCCACACTGTAAAGTGGACGTGTGAAAGACACTGCAAAAAGCACCCAGCCCACACTGTAAAGTGGACATGTGAAAGACAAAGCAAAAAGCACCCAGCCCACACTGTAAAGTGGACATGTGAAAGACACAGCAAAAAGCACCCAGCCCACATTGTAAAGTGGACATGTGAAAGACACAGCAAAAAGCACCCAGCCCACATTGTAAAGTGAACATGTGAAAGACACAGCAAAAAGCACCCAGCCCACACTGTAAAGTGGACATGTGAAAGACACAGCAAAAAGCACCCAGCCCACACTGTAAAGTGGACATGTGAAAGACACAGCAAAAAGCACCCAGCCCACACTGTAAAGTGGACATGTGAAAGACACAGCAAAAAGCACCCAGCCCACACTGTGAAGTGGAAACGTGAAAGACACAGCAAAAAGCACCCAGCCGACACTGTAAAGTGGACATGTGAAAGACACAGCAAAAATCACCCAGCCCACACTGTAAAGTGGACATGTGAAAGACACAGCAAAAAGCACCCAGCCCACACTGTAAAGTGGACGTGAGAAAGACACAACAAAAAGCACCCAGCCCACACTGTAAAGTGGACGTGTGAAAGACACTGAAAAAAGCACTCAGCCCACACTGTAAAGTGGACATGTGAAAGACACAGCAAAAAGCACCCAGCCCACACTGTAAAGTGGACGTGAGAAAGACACAGCAACAAGCACACAGCCCACACTGTAAAGTGGACATGTGAAAGACACAGTAAAAAGCACCCAGCCCACACTGTAAAGTTGACGTTTGAAAGACACTGCAAAAAGCGCCCAACCCACGCTGTAAAGTGGACATGTGAAAGACACTGAAAAAAGCACCCAGCCCACACTGTAAAGTGGACATGTGAAAGACACAGCAAAAAGCACCCAGCCCACACTGTAAAGTGGACGTGAGAAAGACACAGCAAGAAGCACCCAGCCCACAATGTAAAGTGGACGTGTGAAAGACACTGAAAAAAGCACCTAGCCCGCACTGTAAAGTGGACATGTGAAAGACACAGCAAAAAGCACCCAGCCCACACTGTAAAGTGGACGTGAGAAAGACACAGCAACCTAGCACCCAGCCCACACTGTAAAGTGGACATGTGAAAGACACATCAAAAAGCACCCAGCTCACATTGTAAAATGGACATGTGAAAGACACAGCAAAAAGCACCCAGCCCACACTGTAAAGTGGACATGTGAAAGACACAGCAAAAAGCACCCAGCCCACACTGTAAAGTGGACATGTGAAAGACACAGCAAAAAGCACCCAGCCCACACTGTAAAGTGGACGTGTGAAAGACACTGCAAGAAGCACACAGCCCACATTGTAAAGTGGACATGTGAAAGACACAGCAAAAAGCACCCAGCCCACATTGTAAAGTGGACATGTGAAAGACACAGCAAAAAGCACCCAGCCCACACTGTAAAGTGGACGTGTGAAAGACACTGCAAAAAGCACCCAGCCCACACTATAAAGTGGACATGTGAAAGACACAGCAAAAAGCACCCAGCCCACACTGTAAAGTGGACGTGTGAAAGACACTGCAAGAAGCATCCAGCCCACACTGTAAAGTGGACATGTGAAAGACACAGCAAAAAGCACCCAGCCCACATTGTAAAGTGGACATTTGAAAGACACAGCAAAAAGCACCCAGTCCACACTGTAAAGTGGACGTGTGAAAGACACAGCAAAAGCACCCAGCCCACACTGTAAAGTGGACGTGTGAAAGACTCAGCAAAAAGCACCCAGCCCACACTGTAAAGTGGATATGTGAAAGACACAGCAAAAAGCACCCAGCCCACACTGTAAAGTGGACATGTGAAAGACACAGCAAAAAGCACCCAGCCCACACTGTAAAGTGGACGTGTGAAAGACACTGCAAGAAGCACACACCCCACACTGTAAAGTGGACATGTGAAAGACACAGCAAAAAGCACCCAGTCCACATTGTAAAGTGGACATGTGAAAGACACAGCAAAAAGCACCCAGCCCACACTGTAAAGTGGACGTGTGAAAGACACTGCAAAAAGCACCCAGCCCACACTATAGAGTGGACATGTGAAAGACACAGCAAAAAGCACCCAGCCCACATTGTAAAGTGGACATGTGAAAGACACAGCAAAAAGCACCCAGCCCACACTATAAAGTGGACATGTGAAAGACACAGCAAAAAGCACCCAGCCCACACTGTAAAGTGGACATGTGAATGACAGCAAAAAGCACCCAGCCCACACTGTAAAGTGGACATGTGAAAGACACAGCAAAAAGCACCCAGCCCAAACTGTAAAGTGGACGTGTGAAAGACACAGCAAAAAGTACCCAGCCCACACTGTGAAGTGGACATGTGAAAGACACAGCAAAAAGCACCCAGCCCACACTGTAAAGTGGACATGTGAAAGACACAGCAAAAAGCACCCAGCCCACATTGTAAAGTGGACATGTGAAAGACACAGCAAAAAGCACCCAGCCCACATTGTAAAGTGGACATGTGAAAGACACAGCAAAAAGCACCCAGCCCACACTGTAAAGTGGACATGTGAAAGACACAGCAAAAAGCACACAGCCCACACTGTAAAGTGGACATGTGAAAGACACAGCAAAAAGCACCCAGCCCACACTGTAAAGTGGACATGTGAAAGACACAGCAAAAAGCACCCAGCCCACACTGTGAAGTGGACATGTGAAAGACACAGCAAAAAGCACCCAGCCCACACTGTAAAGTGGACATGTGAAAGACACAGCAAAAAGCACCCAGCCCACATTGTAAAGTGGACATGTGAAAGACACAGCAAAAAGCACCCAGCCCACACTGTAAAGTGGACATGTGAAAGACACTGAAAAAAGCACCCAGCCCACACTGTAAAGTGGACATGTGAAAGACACAGCAAAAAGCACCCAGCCCACACTGTAAAGTGGACATGTGAAAGACACAGCAAAAAGCACCCAGCCCACACTGTAAAGTGGACATGTGAAAGACACAGCAAAAAGCACCCAGCCCACACTGTAAAGTGGACGTGTGAAAGACACTGCAAGAAGCACACACCCCACACTGTAAAGTGGACATGTGAAAGACACAGCAAAAAGCACCCAGTCCACATTGTAAAGTGGACATGTGAAAGACACAGCAAAAAGCACCCAGCCCACACTGTAAAGTGGACGTGTGAAAGACACTGCAAAAAGCACCCAGCCCACACTATAGAGTGGACATGTGAAAGACACAGCAAAAAGCACCCAGCCCACATTGTAAAGTGGACATGTGAAAGACACAGCAAAAAGCACCCAGCCCACACTATAAAGTGGACATGTGAAAGACACAGCAAAAAGCACCCAGCCCACACTGTAAAGTGGACATGTGAATGACACGGCAAAAAGCACCCAGCCCACACTGTAAAGTGGACATGTGAAAGACACAGCAAAAAGCACCCAGCCCAAACTGTAAAGTGGACGTGTGAAAGACACAGCAAAAAGTACCCAGCCCACACTGTGAAGTGGACATGTGAAAGACACAGCAAAAAGCACCCAGCCCACACTGTAAAGTGGACATGTGAAAGACACAGCAAAAAGCACCCAGCCCACACTGTAAAGTGGACGTGTGAAAGACACTGCAAAAAGCACCCACCCCACACTGTAAAGTGGACATGTGAAAGACACAGCAAAAAGCACCCAGCCCACACTGTAAAGTGGACATGTGAAAGACACAGCGAAAAGCACCCAGCCCACACTGTAAAGTGGACATGTGAAAGACACAGCAAAAATCACCCAGCCCACATTGTAAAGTGGACATGTGAAAGACACAGCAAAAAGCACCCAGCCCACATTGTAAAGTGGACATGTGAAAGACACAGCAAAAAGCACCCAGCCCACACTGTAAAGTGGACATGTGAAAGACACAACAAAAAGCACCCAGCCCACACTGTAAAGTGGACATATGAAAGACACAGCAAAAAGCACCCAGCCCACACTGTAAAGTGGACATGTGAAAGACACAGCAAAAAGCACCCAGCCCACACTGTGAAGTGGACATGTGAAAGACACAGCAAAAAGCACCCAGCCCACACTGTAAAGTGGACATGTGAAAGACACAGCAAAAAGTACCCAGCCCACACTGTAAAGTGGACATGTGAAAGACACAGCAAAAAGCACCCAGCCCACACTGTAAAGTGGACGTGAGAAAGATACAACAAAAAGCACCCAGCCCACACTGTAAAGTGGACGTGTGAAAGACACTGCAAAAAGCACCCACCCCACACTGTAAAGTGGACATGTGAAAGACACAGCAAAAATCACCCAGCCCACATTGTAAAGTGGACATGTGAAAGACACAGCAAAAAGCACCCAGCCCACACTGTAAAGTGGACATGTGAAAGACACAGCAAAAAGCACCCAGCCCACACTGTAAAGTGGACATGTGAAAGACACAGCAAAAAGCACCCAGCCCACACTGTAAAGTGGACATGTGAAAGACACAGCAAAAAGCAACCAGCCCAAACTGTAAAGTGGACGTGTGAAAGACACAGCAAAAAGCACCCAGCCCACACTGTGAAGTGGACATGTGAAAGACACAGCAAAAAGCACCCAGCCCACACTGTAAAGTGGACATGTGAAAGACACAGCAAAAAGCACCCAGCCCACATTGTAAAGTGGACATGTGAAAGACACAGCAAAAAGCACCCAGCCCACATTGTAAAGTGGACATGTGAAAGACACAGCAAAAAGCACCCAGCCCACACTGTAAAGTGGACATGTGAAACACACAGCAAAAAGCACACAGCCCACACTGTAAAGTGGACATGTGAAAGACACAGCAAAAAGCACCCAGCCCACACTGTAAAGTGGACATGTGAAACACACAGCAAAAAGCACCCAGCCCACACTGTGAAGTGGACATGTGAAAGACACAGCAAAAAGCACCCAGCCCACACTGTAAAGTGGACATGTGAAAGACACAGCAAAAAGCACCCAGCCCACATTGTAAAGTGGACATGTGAAAGACACAGCAAAAAGCACACAGCCCACATTGTAAAGTGGACATGTGAAAGACACAGCAAAAAGCACCCAGCCCACACTGTAAAGTGGACATGTGAAAGACACTGAAAAAAGCACCCAGCCCACACTGTAAAGTGGACATGTGAAAGACACAGCAAAAAGCACCCAGCCCACACTGTAAAGTGGACGTGAGAAAGACACAGCAACATGCACCCAGCCCACACTGTAAAGTGGACGTGTGAAAGACACTGAAAAAAGCACCCAGCCCACACTGTAAACTGGACATGTGAAAGACACAGCAAAAAGCACCCAGCCCACAATGTAAAGTGGACGTGAGAAAGACACAGCAACAAGCACCCAGCCCACACTGTAAAGTGGACGTGTGAAAGACACTGAAAAAAGCACCCAGCCCACACTGTAAAGTGGACATGTGAAAGACACAGCAACAAGCACCCAGCCCACACTGTAAAGTGGACGGAAGAAAGACACAGCAACAAGCACACAGCCCACACTGTAAAGTGGACATGTGAAAGACACAGTAAAAAGCACCCAGCCCACACTGTAAAGTTGACGTTTGAAAGACACTTCAAAAAGCGCCCAGCCCACACTGTAAAGTGGACATGTGAAAGACACTGAAAAAAGCACCCAGCCCACACTGTAAAGTGGACATGTGAAAGACACAGCAAAAAGCACCCAGCCCTCACTGTAAAGTGGACGTGAGAAAGACACAGCAACAAGCACCCAGCCCACAATGTAAAGTGGACGTGTGAAAGACACTGAAAAAAGCACCTAGCCCACACTGTAAAGTGGACATGTGAAAGACACAGCAAAAAGCACCCAGCCCACACTGTAAAGTGGACGTGAGAAAGACACAGCAACAAGCACCCAGCCCACACTGTAAAGTGGACATGTGAAAGACACAGCAAAAAGCACCCAGCTCACATTGTAAAGTGGACATGTGAAAGACACAGCAAAAAGCACCCAGCCCACACTGTAAAGTGGCCATGTGAAAGACACAGCAAAAAGCACCCAGCCCACACTGTAAAGTGGACATGTGAAAGACACAGCAAAAAGAACCCAGCCCACATTGTAAAGTGGACACGTGAAAGACACAGCAAAAAGCACCCAGCCCACACTGTAGAGTGGACGTGTGAAAGACACTGCAAAAAGCACCCAGCCCACACTATAAAGTGGACATGTGAAAGACACAGCAAAAAGCACCCAGCCCACACTGTATAGTGGACATGTGAAAGACACAGCAATAAGCACCCAGCCCACACTGTAAAGTGGACGTGTGAAAGACACTGCAAGAAGCACCCAGCCCACACTGTAAAGTGGAGATGTGAAAGACACAGCAAAAAGCACCCAGCCCACATTGTAAAGTGGACATGTGAAAGACACAGCAAAAAGCACCCAGCCCACACTGTAAAGTGGACGCGTGAAAGACACAGCAAAAAGCACCCAGCCCACACTGTAAAGTGGACGTGTGAAAGACTCAGCAAAAAGCACCCAGCCCACACTGTAAAGTGGATATGTGAAAGACACAGCAAAAAGCACCCAGCCCACACTGTAAAGTGGACATGTGAAAGACACAGCAAAAAGCACCCAACCCACATTGTAAAGTGGACATGTGAAAGACACAGCAAAAAGCACCCAGCCCACACTATAAAGTGGACATGTGAAAGACACAGCAAAAAGCACCCAGCCCACACTGTAAAGTGGACATGTGAAAGACACAGCAAAAAGCACCCAGCCCACACTGTAAAGTGGACATGTGAAAGACACAGCAAAAAGCACCCAGCCCAAACTGTAAAGTGGACGTGTGAAAGACACAGCAAAAAGTACCCAGCCCACACTGTGAAGTGGACATGTGAAAGACACAGCAAAAAGCACCCAGCCCACACTGTAAAGTGGACATGTGAAAGACACAGCAAAAAGCACCCAGCCCACATTGTAAAGTGGACATGTGAAAGACACAGCAAAAAGCACCCAGCCCACATTGTAAAGTGGACATGTGAAAGACACAGCAAAAAGCACCCAGCCCACACTGTAAAGTGGACATGTGAAAGACACAGCAGAAAGCACACAGCCCACACTGTAAAGTGGACATGTGAAAGACACAGCAAAAAGCACCCAGCCCACACTGTAAAGTGGACATGTGAAAGACACAGCAAAAAGCACCCAGCCCACACTGTGAAGTGGACATGTGAAAGACACAGCAAAAAGCACCCAGCCCACACTGTAAAGTGGACATGTGAAAGACACAGCAAAAATGCACCCAGCCCACATTGTAAAGTGGACATGTGAAAGACACAGCAAAAAGCACACAGCCCACATTGTAAAGTGGACATGTGAAAGACACAGCAAAAAGCACCCAGCCCACACTGTAAAGTGGACATGTGAAAGACACTGAAAAAAGCACCCAGCCCACACTGTAAAGTGGACATGTGAAAGACACAGCAAAAAGCACCCAGCCCACACTGTAAAGTGGACATGTGAAAGACACA
Organism: Eledone cirrhosa; assembly: GCA_964016885.1. NCBI lineage: Eukaryota > Metazoa > Mollusca > Cephalopoda > Octopoda > Eledonidae > Eledone > Eledone cirrhosa. The sequence goes on along the minus strand of OZ024744.1, from coordinate 47,268,510 downwards.
GCAAAAAGCACCCAGCCCACACTGTAAAGTGGACGTGTGAAAGACACTGCAAGAAGCACACACCCCACACTGTAAAGTGGACATGTGAAAGACACAGCAAAAAGCACCCAGTCCACATTGTAAAGTGGACATGTGAAAGACACAGCAAAAAGCACCCAGCCCACACTGTAAAGTGGACGTGTGAAAGACACTGCAAAAAGCACCCAGCCTACACTATAGAGTGGACATGTGAAAGACACAGCAAAAAGCACCCAGCCCACATTGTAAAGTGGACATGTGAAAGACACAGCAAAAAGCACCCAGCCCACACTGTAAAGTGGACATGTGAAAGACACAGCAAAAAGCACCCAGCCCACACTGTAAAGTGGACATGTGAAAGACACAGCAAAAAGCACCCAGCCCACACTGTAAAGTGGACATGTGAAAGACACAGCAAAAAGCACCCAGCCCAAACTGTAAAGTGGACGTGTGAAAGACACAGCAAAAAGTACCCAGCCCACACTGTGAAGTGGACATGTGAAAGACACAGCAAAAAGCACCCAGCCCACACTGTAAAGTGGACATGTGAAAGACACAGTAAAAAGCACCCGGCCAACATTGTAAAGTGTACATGTGAAAGACACAGCAAAAAGCACCCAGCCCACATTTTAAAGTGGACATTTGAAAGACACAGCAAAAAGCACCCAGCCCACACTGTAAAGTGGACATGTGAAAGACACAGCAAAAAGCACACAGCCCACACTGTAAAGTGGACATGTGAAAGACACAGCAAAAAGGACCCAGCCCACACTGTAAAGTGGACATGTGAAAGACACAGCAAAAAGCACCCAGCCCACACTGTCAAGTGGACATGTGAAAGACACAGCAAAAAGCACCCAGCCCACACTGTAAAGAGGACATGTGAAAGACACAGCAAAAAGCACCCAGCCCACATTGTAAAGTGGACATGTGAAAGACACAGCAAAAAGCACACAGCCCACATTGTAAAGTGGACATGTGAAAGACACAGCAAAAAGCACCCAGCCCACACTGTAAAGTGGACATGTGAAAGACACTGAAAAAAGCACCCAGCCCACACTGTAAAGTGGACATGTGAAAGACACAGCAAAAAGCACCCAGCCCACACTGTAAAGTGGACGTGAGAAAGACACAGCAACATGCACCCAGCCCACACTGTAAAGTGGACGTGTGAAAGACACTGAAAAAAGCACCCAGCCCACACTGTAAACTGGACATGTGAAAGACACAGCAAAAAGCACCCAGCCCACAATGTAAAGTGGACGTGAGAAAGACACAGCAACAAGCACCCAGCCCACACTGTAAAGTGGACGTGTAAAAGACACTGAAAAAAGCACCCAGCCCACACTGTAAAGTGGACATGTGAAAGACACAGCAACAAGCACCCAGCCCACACTGTAAAGTGGACGGGAGAAAGACACAGCAACAAGCACACAGCCCACACTGTAAAGTGGACATGTGAAAGACACAGTAAAAAGCACCCAGCCCACACTGTAAAGTTGACGTTTGAAAGACACTGCAAAAAGCGCCCAGCCCACACTGTAAAGTGGACATGTGAAAGACACTGAAAAAAGCACCCAGCCCACACTGTAAAGTGGACATGTGAAAGACACAGCAAAAAGCACCCAGCCCGCACTGTAAAGTGGACGTGAGAAAGACACAGCAACAAGCACCCAGCCCACAATGTAAAGTGGACGTGTGAAAGACACTGAAAAAAGCACCTAGCCCACACTGTAAAGTGGACATGTGAAAGACACAGCAAAAAGCACCCAGCCCACACTGTAAAGTGGACGTGAGAAAGACACAGCAACAAGCACCCAGCCCACACTGTAAAGTGGAGATGTGAAAGACACAGCAAAAAGCACCCAGCTCACATTGTAAAGTGGACATGTGAAAGACACAGCAAAAAGCACCCAGCCCACACTGTAAAGTGGACATGTGAAAGACACAGCAAATAGCACCCAGCCCACACTGTAAAGTGGACATGTGAAAGACACAGCAAAAAGCACCCAGCCCACATTGTAAAGTGGACACGTGAAAGACACAGCAAAAAGCACCCAGCCCACACTGTAGAGTGGACGTGTGTAAGACACTGCAAAAAGCACCCAGCCCACACTATAAAGTGGACATGTGAAAGACACAGCAAAAAGCACCCAGCCCACACTGTAAAGTGGACATGTGAAAGACACAGCAAAAAGCACCCAGCCCACACTGTAAAGTGGACGTGTGAAAGACACTGCAAGAAGCACCCAGCCCACACTGTAAAGTGGAGATGTGAAAGACACAGCAAAAACACCCAGCCCACATTGTAAAGTGGACATGTGAAAGACACAGCAAAAAGCACCCAGCCCACACTGTAAAGTGGACGCGTGAAAGACACAGCAAAAAGCACCCAGCCCACACTGTAAAGTGGATATGTGAAAGACACAGCAAAAAGCAACCAGCCCACACTGTAAAGTGGACATGTGAAAGACACAGCAAAAAGCACCCAGCACACACTGTAAAGTGGACGTGTGAAAGACACTGCAAAAAGCACCCAGCCCACACTGTAAAGTGTACATGTGAAAGACACAGCAAAAATCACCCAGCCCACACTGTAATTTGGACGTGAGAAAGACACAGCAACAAGCACCCAGCCGACACTGTAAAGTGGACATGTGAAAGACACAGCAAAAAGCACCCGGCGCACATTGTAAAGTGGACATGTGAAAGACACAGCAAAAAGCACCCAGCCCACACTGTAAATTGGACATGTGAAAGACACAGCAAAAAGCACCCAGCCCACACTATAAAGTGGACGTGTGAAAGACACTGCAAAAAGCACCCAGCCCACACTGTAAAGTGGACATGTGAAAGACTCAGCAAAAAGCACCCAGCCCACATTGTAAAGTGGACATGTGAAAGACACAGCAAAAAGCACCCAGCCCACACTGTAAAGTGGACGCGTGAAAGACACAGCAAAAAGCACCCAGCCCACACTGTAAAGTGGACGTGTGAAAGACTCAGCAAAAAGCACCCAGCCCACACTGTAAAGTGGATATGTGAAAGACACAGCAAAAAGCACCCAGCCCACACTGTAAAGTGGACATGTGAAAGACACAGCAAAAAGCACCCAGCACACACTGTAAAGTGGACGTGTGAAAGACACTGCAAAAAGCACCCAGCCCACACTGTAAAGTGTACATGTGAAAGACACAGCAAAAATCACCCAGCCCACACTGTAATTTGGACGTGAGAAAGACACAGCAACAAGCACCCAGCCGACACTGTAAAGTGGACATGTGAAAGACACAGCAAAAAGCACCCGGCGCACATTGTAAAGTGGACATGTGAAAGACACAGCAAAAAGCACCCAGCCCACATTGTAAAGTGGACATGTGAAAGACACAGCAAAAAGCACCCAGCCCACACTGTAAAGTGGACATGTGAAAGACACAGCAGAAAGCACACAGCCCACACTGTAAAGTGGACATGTGAAAGACACAGCAAAAAGCACCCAGCCCACACTGTAAAGTGGACATGTGAAAGACACAGCAAAAAGCACCCAGCCCACACTGTGAAGTGGACATGTGAAAGACACAGCAAAAAGCACCCAGCCCACACTGTAAAGTGGACATGTGAAAGACACAGCAAAAATGCACCCAGCCCACATTGTAAAGTGGACATGTGAAAGACACAGCAAAAAGCACCCAGCCCACACTGTAAAGTGGACATGTGAAAGACACTGAAAAAAGCACCCAGCCCACACTGTAAAGTGGACATGTGAAAGACACAGCAAAAAGCACCCAGCCCACACTGTAAAGTGGACATGTGAAAGACACAGCAAAAAGCACCCAGCCCACACTGTAAAGTGGACGTGTGAAAGACACTGCAAGAAGCACACACCCCACACTGTAAAGTGGACATGTGAAAGACACAGCAAAAAGCACCCAGTCCACATTGTAAAGTGGACATGTGAAAGACACAGCAAAAAGCACCCAGCCCACACTGTAAAGTGGACGTGTGAAAGACACTGCAAAAAGCACCCAGCCTACACTATAGAGTGGACATGTGAAAGACACAGCAAAAAGCACCCAGCCCACATTGTAAAGTGGACATGTGAAAGACACAGCAAAAAGCACCCAGCCCACACTGTAAAGTGGACATGTGAAAGACACAGCAAAAAGCACCCAGCCCACACTGTAAAGTGGACATGTGAAAGACACAGCAAAAAGCACCCAGCCCACACTGTAAAGTGGACATGTGAAAGACACAGCAAAAAGCACCCAGCCCAAACTGTAAAGTGGACGTGTGAAAGACACAGCAAAAAGTACCCAGCCCACACTGTGAAGTGGACATGTGAAAGACACAGCAAAAAGCACCCAGCCCACACTGTAAAGTGGACATGTGAAAGACACAGTAAAAAGCACCCGGCCCACATTGTAAAGTGTACATGTGAAAGACACAGCAAAAAGTACCCAGCCCACATTGTAAAGTGGACATTTGAAAGACACAGCAAAAAGCACCCAGCCCACACTGTAAAGTGGACATGTGAAAGACACAGCAAAAAGCACACAGCCCACACTGTAAAGTGGACATGTGAAAGACACAGCAAAAAGGACCCAGCCCACACTGTAAAGTGGACATGTGAAAGACACAGCAAAAAGCACCCAGCCCACACTGTCAAGTGGACATGTGAAAGACACAGCAAAAAGCACCCAGCCCACACTGTAAAGTGGACATGTGAAAGACACAGCAAAAAGCACCCAGCCCACATTGTAAAGTGGACATGTGAAAGACACAGCAAAAAGCACACAGCCCACATTGTAAAGTGGACATGTGAAAGACACAGCAAAAAGCACCCAGCCCACACTGTAAAGTGGACATGTGAAAGACACTGAAAAAAGCACCCAGCCCACACTGTAAAGTGGACATGTGAAAGACACAGCAAAAAGCACCCAGCCCACACTGTAAAGTGGACGTGAGAAAGACACAGCAACATGCACCCAGCCCACACTGTAAAGTGGACGTGTGAAAGACACTGAAAAAAGCACCCAGCCCACACTGTAAACTGGACATGTGAAAGACACAGCAAAAAGCACCCAGCCCACAATGTAAAGTGGACGTGAGAAAGACACAGCAACAAGCACCCAGCCCACACTGTAAAGTGGACGTGTAAAAGACACTGAAAAAAGCACCCAGCCCACACTGTAAAGTGGACATGTGAAAGACACAGCAACAAGCACCCAGCCCACACTGTAAAGTGGACGGGAGAAAGACACAGCAACAAGCACACAGCCCACACTGTAAAGTGGACATGTGAAAGACACAGTAAAAAGCACCCAGCCCACACTGTAAAGTTGACGTTTGAAAGACACTGCAAAAAGCGCCCAGCCCACACTGTAAAGTGGACATGTGAAAGACACTGAAAAAAGCACCCAGCCCACACTGTAAAGTGGACATGTGAAAGACACAGCAAAAAGCACCCAGCCCGCACTGTAAAGTGGACGTGAGAAAGACACAGCAACAAGCACCCAGCCCACAATGTAAAGTGGACGTGTGAAAGACACTGAAAAAAGCACCTAGCCCACACTGTAAAGTGGACATGTGAAAGACACAGCAAAAAGCACCCAGCCCACACTGTAAAGTGGACGTGAGAAAGACACAGCAACAAGCACCCAGCCCACACTGTAAAGTGGAGATGTGAAAGACACAGCAAAAAGCACCCAGCTCACATTGTAAAGTGGACATGTGAAAGACACAGCAAAAAGCACCCAGCCCACACTGTAAAGTGGACATGTGAAAGACACAGCAAATAGCACCCAGCCCACACTGTAAAGTGGACATGTGAAAGACACAGCAAAAAGTACCCAGCCCACATTGTAAAGTGGACACGTGAAAGACACAGCAAAAAGCACCCAGCCCACACTGTAGAGTGGACGTGTGTAAGACACTGCAAAAAGCACCCAGCCCACACTATAAAGTGGACATGTGAAAGACACAGCAAAAAGCACCCAGCCCACACTGTAAAGTGGACATGTGAAAGACACAGCAAAAAGCACCCAGCCCACACTGTAAAGTGGACGTGTGAAAGACACTGCAAGAAGCACCCAGCCCACACTGTAAAGTGGAGATGTGAAAGACACAGCAAAAAGCACCCAGCCCACATTGTAAAGTGGACATGTGAAAGACACAGCAAAAAGCACCCAGCCCACACTGTAAAGTGGACGCGTGAAAGACACAGCAAAAAGCACCCAGCCCACACTGTAAAGTGGATATGTGAAAGACACAGCAAAAAGCAACCAGCCCACACTGTAAAGTGGACATGTGAAAGACACAGCAAAAAGCACCCAGCACACACTGTAAAGTGGACGTGTGAAAGACACTGCAAAAAGCACCCAGCCCACACTGTAAAGTGTACATGTGAAAGACACAGCAAAAATCACCCAGCCCACACTGTAATTTGGACGTGAGAAAGACACAGCAACAAGCACCCAGCCGACACTGTAAAGTGGACATGTGAAAGACACAGCAAAAAGCACCCGGCGCACATTGTAAAGTGGACATGTGAAAGACACAGCAAAAAGCACCCAGCCCACACTGTAAATTGGACATGTGAAAGACACAGCAAAAAGCACCCAGCCCACACTATAAAGTGGACGTGTGAAAGACACTGCAAAAAGCACCCAGCCCACACTGTAAAGTGGACATGTGAAAGACTCAGCAAAAAGCACCCAGCCCACATTGTAAAGTGGACATGTTAAAGACACAGCAAAAAGCACCCTGCCCACACTGTAAAGTGGACGCGTGAAAGACACAGCAAAAAGCACCCAGCCCACACTGTAAAGTGGACGTGTGAAAGACTCAGCAAAAAGCACCCAGCCCACACTGTAAAGTGGATATGTGAAAGACACAGCAAAAAGCACCCAGCCCACACTGTAAAGTGGACATGTGAAAGACACAGCAAAAAGCACCCAGCACACACTGTAAAGTGGACGTGTGAAAGACACTGCAAAAAGCACCCAGCCCACACTGTAAAGTGTACATGTGAAAGACACAGCAAAAATCACCCAGCCCACACTGTAATTTGGACGTGAGAAAGACACAGCAACAAGCACCCAGCCGACACTGTAAAGTGGACATGTGAAAGACACAGCAAAAAGCACCCGGCGCACATTGTAAAGTGGACATGTGAAAGACACAGCAAAAAGCACCCAGCCCACACTGTAAATTGGACATGTGAAAGACACAGCAAAAAGCACCCAGCCCACACTATAAAGTGGACGTGTGAAAGACACTGCAAAAAGCACCCAGCCCACACTGTAAAGTGGACATGTGAAAGACTCAGCAAAAAGCACCCAGCCCACATTGTAAAGTGGACATGTGAAAGACACAGCAAAAAGCACCCAGCCCACACTGTAAAGTGGACGCGTGAAAGACACAGCAAAAAGCACCCAGCCCACACTGTAAAGTGGACGTGTGAAAGACTCAGCAAAAAGCACCCAGCCCACACTGTAAAGTGGATATGTGAAAGACACAGCAAAAAGCACCCAGCCCACACTGTAAAGTGGACATGTGAAAGACACAGCAAAAAGCACCCAGCACACACTGTAAAGTGGACGTGTGAAAGACACTGCAAAAATCACCCAGCCCACACTGTAAAGTGTACATGTGAAAGACACAGCAAAAATCACCCAGCCCACACTGTAATTTGGACGTGAGAAAGACACAGCAACAAGCACCCAGCCGACACTGTAAAGTGGACATGTGAAAGACACAGCAAAAAGCACCCGGCGCACATTGTAAAGTGGACATGTGAAAGACACAGCAAAAAGCACCCAGCCCACATTGTAAAGTGGACATGTGAAAGACACAGCAAAAAGCACCCAGCCCACACTGTAAAGTGGACATGTGAAAGACACAGCAGAAAGCACACAGCCCACACTGTAAAGTGGACATGTGAAAGACACAGCAAAAAGCACCCAGCCCACACTGTAAAGTGGACATGTGAAAGACACAGCAAAAAGCACCCAGCCCACACTGTGAAGTGGACATGTGAAAGACACAGCAAAAAGCACCCAGCCCACACTGTAAAGTGGACATGTGAAAGACACAGCAAAAATGCACCCAGCCCACATTGTAAAGTGGACATGTGAAAGACACAGCAAAAAGCACCCAGCCCACACTGTAAAGTGGACATGTGAAAGACACTGAAAAAAGCACCCAGCCCACACTGTAAAGTGGACATGTGAAAGACACAGCAAAAAGCACCCAGCCCACACTGTAAAGTGGACATGTGAAAGACACAGCAAAAAGCACCCAGCCCACACTGTAAAGTGGACGTGTGAAAGACACTGCAAGAAGCACACACCCCACACTGTAAAGTGGACATGTGAAAGACACAGCAAAAAGCACCCAGTCCACATTGTAAAGTGGACATGTGAAAGACACAGCAAAAAGCACCCAGCCCACACTGTAAAGTGGACGTGTGAAAGACACTGCAAAAAGCACCCAGCCTACACTATAGAGTGGACATGTGAAAGACACAGCAAAAAGCACCCAGCCCACATTGTAAAGTGGACATGTGAAAGACACAGCAAAAAGCACCCAGCCCACACTGTAAAGTGGACATGTGAAAGACACAGCAAAAAGCACCCAGCCCACACTGTAAAGTGGACATGTGAAAGACACAGCAAAAAGCACCCAGCCCACACTGTAAAGTGGACATGTGAAAGACACAGCAAAAAGCACCCAGCCCAAACTGTAAAGTGGACGTGTGAAAGACACAGCAAAAAGTACCCAGCCCACACTGTGAAGTGGACATGTGAAAGACACAGCAAAAAGCACCCAGCCCACACTGTAAAGTGGACATGTGAAAGACACAGTAAAAAGCACCCGGCCCACATTGTAAAGTGTACATGTGAAAGACACAGCAAAAAGTACCCAGCCCACATTGTAAAGTGGACATTTGAAAGACACAGCAAAAAGCACCCAGCCCACACTGTAAAGTGGACATGTGAAAGACACAGCAAAAAGCACACAGCCCACACTGTAAAGTGGACATGTGAAAGACACAGCAAAAAGGACCCAGCCCACACTGTAAAGTGGACATGTGAAAGACACAGCAAAAAGCACCCAGCCCACACTGTCAAGTGGACATGTGAAAGACACAGCAAAAAGCACCCAGCCCACACTGTAAAGTGGACATGTGAAAGACACAGCAAAAAGCACCCAGCCCACATTGTAAAGTGGACATGTGAAAGACACAGCAAAAAGCACACAGCCCACATTGTAAAGTGGACATGTGAAAGACACAGCAAAAAGCACCCAGCCCACACTGTAAAGTGGACATGTGAAAGACACTGAAAAAAGCACCCAGCCCACACTGTAAAGTGGACATGTGAAAGACACAGCAAAAAGCACCCAGCCCACACTGTAAAGTGGACGTGAGAAAGACACAGCAACATGCACCCAGCCCACACTGTAAAGTGGACGTGTGAAAGACACTGAAAAAAGCACCCAGCCCACACTGTAAACTGGACATGTGAAAGACACAGCAAAAAGCACCCAGCCCACAATGTAAAGTGGACGTGAGAAAGACACAGCAACAAGCACCCAGCCCACACTGTAAAGTGGACGTGTAAAAGACACTGAAAAAAGCACCCAGCCCACACTGTAAAGTGGACATGTGAAAGACACAGCAACAAGCACCCAGCCCACACTGTAAAGTGGACGGGAGAAAGACACAGCAACAAGCACACAGCCCACACTGTAAAGTGGACATGTGAAAGACACAGTAAAAAGCACCCAGCCCACACTGTAAAGTTGACGTTTGAAAGACACTGCAAAAAGCGCCCAGCCCACACTGTAAAGTGGACATGTGAAAGACACTGAAAAAAGCACCCAGCCCACACTGTAAAGTGGACATGTGAAAGACACAGCAAAAAGCACCCAGCCCGCACTGTAAAGTGGACGTGAGAAAGACACAGCAACAAGCACCCAGCCCACAATGTAAAGTGGACGTGTGAAAGACACTGAAAAAAGCACCTAGCCCACACTGTAAAGTGGACATGTGAAAGACACAGCAAAAAGCACCCAGCCCACACTGTAAAGTGGACGTGAGAAAGACACAGCAACAAGCACCCAGCCCACACTGTAAAGTGGAGATGTGAAAGACACAGCAAAAAGCACCCAGCTCACATTGTAAAGTGGACATGTGAAAGACACAGCAAAAAGCACCCAGCCCACACTGTAAAGTGGACATGTGAAAGACACAGCAAATAGCACCCAGCCCACACTGTAAAGTGGACATGTGAAAGACACAGCAAAAAGTACCCAGCCCACATTGTAAAGTGGACACGTGAAAGACACAGCAAAAAGCACCCAGCCCACACTGTAGAGTGGACGTGTGTAAGACACTGCAAAAAGCACCCAGCCCACACTATAAAGTGGACATGTGAAAGACACAGCAAAAAGCACCCAGCCCACACTGTAAAGTGGACATGTGAAAGACACAGCAAAAAGCACCCAGCCCACACTGTAAAGTGGACGTGTGAAAGACACTGCAAGAAGCACCCAGCCCACACTGTAAAGTGGAGATGTGAAAGACACAGCAAAAAGCACCCAGCCCACATTGTAAAGTGGACATGTGAAAGACACAGCAAAAAGCACCCAGCCCACACTGTAAAGTGGACGCGTGAAAGACACAGCAAAAAGCACCCAGCCCACACTGTAAAGTGGATATGTGAAAGACACAGCAAAAAGCAACCAGCCCACACTGTAAAGTGGACATGTGAAAGACACAGCAAAAAGCACCCAGCACACACTGTAAAGTGGACGTGTGAAAGACACTGCAAAAAGCACCCAGCCCACACTGTAAAGTGTACATGTGAAAGACACAGCAAAAATCACCCAGCCCACACTGTAATTTGGACGTGAGAAAGACACAGCAACAAGCACCCAGCCGACACTGTAAAGTGGACATGTGAAAGACACAGCAAAAAGCACCCGGCGCACATTGTAAAGTGGACATGTGAAAGACACAGCAAAAAGCACCCAGCCCACACTGTAAATTGGACATGTGAAAGACACAGCAAAAAGCACCCAGCCCACACTATAAAGTGGACGTGTGAAAGACACTGCAAAAAGCACCCAGCCCACACTGTAAAGTGGACATGTGAAAGACTCAGCAAAAAGCACCCAGCCCACATTGTAAAGTGGACATGTGAAAGACACAGCAAAAAGCACCCTGCCCACACTGTAAAGTGGACGCGTGAAAGACACAGCAAAAAGCACCCAGCCCACACTGTAAAGTGGACGTGTGAAAGACTCAGCAAAAAGCACCCAGCCCACACTGTAAAGTGGATATGTGAAAGACACAGCAAAAAGCACCCAGCCCACACTGTAAAGTGGACATGTGAAAGACACAGCAAAAAGCACCCAGCACACACTGTAAAGTGGACGTGTGAAAGACACTGCAAAAAGCACCCAGCCCACACTGTAAAGTGTACATGTGAAAGACACAGCAAAAATCACCCAGCCCACACTGTAATTTGGACGTGAGAAAGACACAGCAACAAGCACCCAGCCGACACTGTAAAGTGGACATGTGAAAGACACAGCAAAAAGCACCCGGCGCACATTGTAAAGTGGACATGTGAAAGACACAGCAAAAAGCACCCAGCCCACACTGTAAAGTGGACATGTGAAAGACACAGCAAAAAGAACCCAGCCCACACTATAAAGTGGACGTTTGAAAGACACTGCAAAAAGCACCCAGCCCACACTGTAAAGTGGACATGTGAAAGACTCAGCAAAAAGCACCCAGCCCACACTGTAAAGTGGACAGGTGAAAGACACAGCAAAAAGCACCGAGTCCACACTGTAAAGTGGACATGTGAAAGACACAGCAAAAAGCACCCAGCCAACATTGTAAAGTGGACATTTGAAAGACACAGCAAAAAGCACCCAGCCCACATTGTAAAGTGGACATGTGAAAGACACAGCAAAAAGCACCCAGCCCACACTGTGAAGTGGGCATGTGAAAGACACAGCAAAAAGCACCCAGCCCACATTGTAAAGTGGACATGTGAAAGACACAGCAAAAAGCACCCAGCCCACACTGTAAAGTGGACATGTGAAAGACACTGCAAGAAGCACCCAGCCCACACTGTAAAGTGGACATGTGAAAGACACAGCAAAAAGCACCCAGCCCACATTGTAAAGTAGACATGTGAAAGACACAGCAAAAGCACCCAGCCCACACTGTAAAGTGGACATGTGAAAGACACAGCAAAAGCACCCAGCCCAAACTGTAAAGTGGACGTGTGAAAGACACTGCAAAAAGCACCCAGCCCACACTATAAAGTGGACATGTGAAAGGCACAGCAAAAAGCACCCAGCCCACACTGTAAAGTGGACATGTGAAAGACACAGCAAAAAGCACCCAGCCCACACTGTAAAGTGGACATGTGAAAGACACTGCAAGAAGCACCCAGCCCACACTGTAAAGTGGACATGTGAAAGACACAGCAAAAAGCACCCAGCCCACATTGTAAAGTGGACATGTGAAAGACACAGCAAAAAGCACCCAGCCCACACTGTAAAGTTGACGTTTGAAAGACACTGCAAAAAGCACACAGCCCACACTGTAAAGTGGACGTGTGAAAGACTCAGCAAAAAGCACCCAGCCCACACTGTAAAGTGGACATGTGAAAGACACAGCAACAAGCACCCAGCCCACACTGTAAAGTGGACGGAAGAAAGACACAGCAACAAGCACACAGCCCACACTATAAAGTGGACATGTGAAAGACACAGTAAAAAGCACCCAGCCCACACTGTAAAGTTGACGTTTGAAAGACACTTCAAAAAGCGCCCAGCCCACACTGTAAAGTGGACATGTGAAAGACACTGAAAAAAGCACCCAGCCCACACTGTAAAGTGGACATGTGAAAGACACAGCAAAAAGCACCCAGCCCTCACTGTAAAGTGGACGTGAGAAAGACACAGCAACAAGCACCCAGCCCACAATGTAAAGTGGACGTGTGAAAGACACTGAAAAAAGCACCTAGCCCACACTGTAAAGTGGACATGTGAAAGACACAGCAAAAAGCACCCAGCCCACACTGTAAAGTGGACGTGAGAAAGACACAGCAACAAGCACCCAGCCCACACTGTAAAGTGGACATGTGAAAGACACAGCAAAAAGCACCCAGCTCACATTGTAAAGTGGACATGTGAAAGACACAGCAAAAAACACCCAGCCCACACTGTAAAGTGGCCATGTGAAAGACACAGCAAAAAGCACCCAGCCCACACTGTAAAGTGGACATGTGAAAGACACAGCAAAAAGTACCCAGCCCACATTGTAAAGTGGACACGTGAAAGACACAGCAAAAAGCACCCAGCCCACACTGTAGAGTGGACGTGTGAAAGACACTGCAAAAAGCACCCAGCACACACTATAAAGTGGACATGTGAAAGACACAGCAAAAAGCACCCAGCCCACACTGTATAGTGGACATGTGAAAGACACAGCAATAAGCACCCAGCCCACACTGTAAAGTGGACGTGTGAAAGACACTGCAAGAAGCACCCAGCCCACACTGTAAAGTGGAGATGTGAAAGACACAGCAAAAAGCACCCAGCCCACATTGTAAAGTGGACATGTGAAAGACACAGCAAAAAGCACCCAGCCCACACTGTAAAGTGGACGCGTGAAAGACACAGCAAAAAGCACCCAGCCCACACTGTAAAGTGGACGTGTGAAAGACTCAGCAAAAAGCACCCAGCCCACACTGTAAAGTGGATATGTGAAAGACACAGCAAAAAGCACCCAGCCCACACTGTAAAGTGGACATGTGAAAGACACAGCAAAAAGCACCCAACCCACATTGTAAAGTGGACATGTGAAAGACACAGCAAAAAGCACACAGCCCACACTATAAAGTGGACATGTGAAAGACACAGCAAAAAGCACCCAGCCCACACTGTAAAGTGGACATGTGAAAGACACAGCAAAAAGCACCCAGCCCACACTGTAAAGTGGACATGTGAAAGACACAGCAAAAAGCACCCAGCCCAAACTGTAAAGTGGACGTGTGAAAGACACAGCAAAAAGTACCCAGCCCACACTGTGAAGTGGACATGTGAAAGACACAGCAAAAAGCACCCAGCCCACACTGTAAAGTGGACATGTGAAAGACACAGCAAAAAGCACCCAGCCCACATTGTAAAGTGGACATGTGAAAGACACAGCAAAAAGCACCCAGCCCACACTGTAAAGTGGACGCGTGAAAGACACAGCAAAAAGCACCCAGCCCACACTGTAAAGTGGATATGTGAAAGACACAGCAAAAAGCAACCAGCCCACACTGTAAAGTGGACATATGAAAGACACAGCAAAAAGCACCCAGCACACACTGTAAAGTGGACGTGTGAAAGAAACTGCAAAAAGCACCCAGCCCACACTGTAAAGTGTACATGTGAAAGACACAGCAAAAATCACCCAGCCCACACTGTAATTTGGACGTGAGAAAGACACAGCAACAAGCACCCAGCCGACACTGTAAAGTGGACATGTGAAAGACACAGCAAAAAGCACCCGGCGCACATTGTAAAGTGGACATGTGAAAGACACAGCAAAAAGCACCCAGCCCACACTGTAAATTGGACATGTGAAAGACACAGCAAAAAGCACCCAGCCCACACTATAAAGTGGACGTGTGAAAGACACTGCAAAAAGCACCCAGCCCACACTGTAAAGTGGACATGTGAAAGACTCAGCAAAAAGCACCCAGCCCACATTGTAAAGTGGACATGTGAAAGACACAGCAAAAAGCACCCTGCCCACACTGTAAAGTGGACGCGTGAAAGACACAGCAAAAAGCACCCAGCCCACACTGTAAAGTGGACGTGTGAAAGACTCAGCAAAAAGCACCCAGCCCACACTGTAAAGTGGATATGTGAAAGACACAGCAAAAAGCACCCAGCCCACACTGTAAAGTGGACATGTGAAAGACACAGCAAAAAGCACCCAGCACACACTGTAAAGTGGACGTGTGAAAGACACTGCAAAAAGCACCCAGCCCACACTGTAAAGTGTACATGTGAAAGACACAGCAAAAATCACCCAGCCCACACTGTAATTTGGAGGTGAGAAAGACACAGCAACAAGCACCCAGCCGACACTGTAAAGTGGACATGTGAAAGACACAGCAAAAAGCACCCGGCGCACATTGTAAAGTGGACATGTGAAAGACACAGCAAAAAGCACCCAGCCCACACTGTAAAGTGGACATGTGAAAGACACAGCAAAAAGAACCCAGCCCACACTATAAAGTGGACGTGTGAAAGACACTGCAAAAAGCACCCAGCCCACACTGTAAAGTGGACATGTGAAAGACTCAGCAAAAAGCACCCAGCCCACACTGTAAAGTGGACAGGTGAAAGACACAGCAAAAAGCACCGAGTCCACACTGTAAAGTGGACATGTGAAAGACACAGCAAAAAGCACCCAGCCCACATTGTAAAGTGGACATTTGAAAGACACAGCAAAAAGCACCCAGCCCACATTGTAAAGTGGACATGTGAAAGACACAGCAAAAAGCACCCAGCCCACACTGTGAAGTGGGCATGTGAAAGACACAGCAAAAAGCACCCAGCCCACATTGTAAAGTGGACATGTGAAAGACACAGCAAAAAGCACCCAGCCCACACTGTAAAGTGGACATGTGAAAGACACTGCAAGAAGCACCCAGCCCACACTGTAAAGTGGACATGTGAAAGACACAGCAAAAAGCACCCAGCCCACATTGTAAAGTAGACATGTGAAAGACACAGCAAAAGCACCCAGCCCACACTGTAAAGTGGACATGTGAAAGACACAGCAAAAGCACCCAGCCCAAACTGTAAAGTGGACGTGTGAAAGACACTGCAAAAAGCACCCAGCCCACACTATAAAGTGGACATGTGAAAGGCACAGCAAAAAGCACCCAGCCCACACTGTAAAGTGGACATGTGAAAGACACAGCAAAAAGCACCCAGCCCACACTGTAAAGTGGACATGTGAAAGACACTGCAAGAAGCACCCAGCCCACACTGTAAAGTGGACATGTGAAAGACACAGCAAAAAGCACCCAGCCCACATTGTAAAGTGGACATGTGAAAGACACAGCAAAAAGCACCCAGCCCACACTGTAAAGTTGACGTTTGAAAGACACTGCAAAAAGCACACAGCCCACACTGTAAAGTGGACGTGTGAAAGACTCAGCAAAAAGCACCCAGCCCACACTGTAAAGTGGACATGTGAAAGACACAGCAACAAGCACCCAGCCCACACTGTAAAGTGGACGGAAGAAAGACACAGCAACAAGCACACAGCCCACACTATAAAGTGGACATGTGAAAGACACAGTAAAAAGCACCCAGCCCACACTGTAAAGTTGACGTTTGAAAGACACTTCAAAAAGCGCCCAGCCCACACTGTAAAGTGGACATGTGAAAGACACTGAAAAAAGCACCCAGCCCACACTGTAAAGTGGACATGTGAAAGACACAGCAAAAAGCACCCAGCCCTCACTGTAAAGTGGACGTGAGAAAGACACAGCAACAAGCACCCAGCCCACAATGTAAAGTGGACGTGTGAAAGACACTGAAAAAAGCACCTAGCCCACACTGTAAAGTGGACATGTGAAAGACACAGCAAAAAGCACCCAGCCCACACTGTAAAGTGGACGTGAGAAAGACACAGCAACAAGCACCCAGCCCACACTGTAAAGTGGACATGTGAAAGACACAGCAAAAAGCACCCAGCTCACATTGTAAAGTGGATATGTGAAAGACACAGCAAAAAGCACCCAGCCCACACTGTAAAGTGGCCATGTGAAAGACACAGCAAAAAGCACCCAGCCCACACTGTAAAGTGGACATGTGAAAGACACAGCAAAAAGTACCCAGCCCACATTGTAAAGTGGACACGTGAAAGGCACAGCAAAAAGCACCCAGCCCACACTGTAGAGTGGACGTGTGAAAGACACTGCAAAAAGCACCCAGCACACACTATAAAGTGGACATGTGAAAGACACAGCAAAAAGCACCCAGCCCACACTGTATAGTGGACATGTGAAAGACACAGCAATAAGCACCCAGCCCACACTGTAAAGTGGACGTGTGAAAGACACTGCAAGAAGCACCCAGCCCACACTGTAAAGTGGAGATGTGAAAGACACAGCAAAAAGCACCCAGCCCACATTGTAAAGTGGACATGTGAAAGACACAGCAAAAAGCACCCAGCCCACACTGTAAAGTGGACATGTGAAAGACACAGCAAAAAGCACCCAGCCCACATTGTAAAGTGGACATGTGAAAGACACAGCAAAAAGCACCCAGCCCACAATATTAAGTGGACATGTGAAAGACACATCAAAAAGCACCCAGCCCACACTGAAAAGTGGACATGTGAAAGACACTGAAAAAAGCACCCAGCCCACACTGTAAAGTGGATATGTGAAAGACACAGCAAAAAGCACCCAGCCCACACTGTAAAGTGGACGTGAGAAAGACACAGCAACAAGCACCCAGCCCACACTGTAAAGTGGACGGGTGAAAGACACTGAAAAAAGCACCCAGCCCACACTGTAAAGTGGACATGTGAAAGACACAGCAAAAAGCACCCAGCCCACACTGTAAAGTGGACGTGAGAAATACACAACAAAAAGCACCCAGCCCACACTGTAAAGTGGACGTGTGAAAGACACTGAAAAAAGCACCCAGCCCACACTGTAAAGTGGACATGTGAAAGACACAGCAAAAAGCACCCAGCCCACACTGTAAAGTGGACGTGAGAAAGACACAGCCACAAGCACACAGCCCACACTGTAAAGTGGACATGTGAAAGACACAGTAAAAAGCACCCAGCCCACACTGTAAAGTTGACGTTTGAAAGACACTGCAAAAACCGCCCAGCCCACACTGTAAAGTGGACATGTGAAAGACACTGAAAAAAGCACCCAGCCCACACTGTAAAGTGGACATGTGAAAGACATAGCAAAAAGCACCCAGCCCACACTGTAAAGTGGACGTGAGAAAGACACAGCAACAAGCACCCAGCCCACACTGTAAAGTGGACATGTGAAAGACACAGCAAAAAGCACCCAGCTCACATTGTAAAATGGACATGTGAAAGACACAGCAAAAAGCACCCAGCCCACACTGTAAAGTGGACATGTGAAAGACACAGCAAAAAGCATCCAGCACACACTGTAAAGTGGACATGTGAAAGACACAGCAAAAAGCACCCAGCCCACACTGTAAAGTGGACGTGTGAAAGACACTGCAAGAAGCACACAGCCCACATTGTAAAGTGGACATGTGAAAGACACAGCAAAAAGCACCCAGCCCACATTGTAAAGTGGACATGTGAAAGACACAGCAAAAAGCACCCAGCCCACACTGTAAAGTGGACGTGTGAAAGACACTGCAAAAAACACCCAGCCCACACTATAAAGTGGACATGTGAAAGACACAGCAAAAAGCACCCAGCCCACACTGTAAAGTGGACATATGAAAGACACAGCAAAAAGCACCCAGCCCACACTGTAAAGTGGACGTGTGAAAGACACTGCAAGAAGCATCCAGCCCACACTGTAAAGTGGACATGTGAAAGACACAGCAAAAAGCACCCAGCCCACATTGTAAAGTGGACATGTGAAAGACACAGCAAAAAGCACCCAGCCCACACTGTAAAGTGGACGTGTGAAAGACACAGCAAAAAGCACCCTGCCCACACTGTAAAGTGGACGTGTGAAAGACTCAGCAAAAAGCACCCAGCCCACACTGTAAAGTGGATATGTGAAAGACACAGCAAAAAGCACCCAGCCCACACTGTAAAGTGGACGTGAGAAAGACACAGCAAAAAGCACCCAGCCCACACTGTGAAGTGGACATGTGAAAGACACAGCAAAAAGCACCCAGCCCACACTATTAAGTGGACATGTGAAAGACACAGCAAAAAGCACCCAGCCCACACTGAAAAGTGGACATGTGAAAGACACTGAAAAAAGCACGCAGCCCACACTGTAAAGTGGACATGTGAAAGACACAGCAAAAAGCACCCAGCCCACACTGTAAAGTGGACGTGAGAAATACACAACAAAAAGCACCCAGCCCACACTGTAAAGGGGACGTGTGAAAGACACTGAAAAAAGCACCCAGCCCACACTGTAAAGTGGACATGTGAAAGACACAGCAAAAAGCACCCAGCCCACACTGTAAAGTGGACGTGAGAAAGACACAGCAACAAGCACACAGCCCACACTGTAAAGTGGACATGTGAAAGACACAGTAAAAAGCACCCAGCCCACACTGTAAAGTTAACGTTTGAAAGACACTGCAAAAAGCGCCCAGCCCACACTGTAAAGTGGACATGTGAAAGACACAGCAAAAAGCACCCAGCCCACACTGTAAAGTGGACATGTGAAAGACACAGCAAAAAGCACCCAGCCCACACTGTGAAGTGGACATGTGAAAGACACAGCAAAAAGCACCCAGCCCACACTGTAAAGTGGACATGTGAAAGACACAGCAAAAAGCACCCAGCACACACTGTAAAGTGGACATGTGAAAGACACAGCAAAAAGCACCCAGCCCACACTGTAAAGTGGACGTGTGAAAGACACTGCAAGAAGCACACAGCCCACATTGTAAAGTGGACATGTGAAAGACACAGCAAAAAGCACCCAGCCCACATTGTAAAGTGGACATGTGAAAGACACAGCAAAAAGCACCCAGCCCACACTGTAAAGTGGACGTGTGAAAGACACTGCAAAAAACACCCAGCCCACACTATAAAGTGGACATGTGAAAGACACAGCAAAAAGCACCCAGCCCACACTGTAAAGTGGACATATGAAAGACACAGCAAAAAGCACCCAGCCCACACTGTAAAGTGGACATGTGAAAGACACAGCAAAAAGCACCCAGCCCACATTGTAAAGTGGACATGTGAAAGACACAGCAAAAAGCACCCAGCCCACACTATTAAGTGGACATGTGAAAGACACATCAAAAAGCACCCAGCCCACACTGAAAAGTGGACATGTGAAAGACACTGAAAAAAGCACCCAGCCCACACTGTAAAGTGGACGTGTGAAAGACACTGCAAGAAGCATCCAGCCCACACTGTAAAGTGGACATGTGAAAGACACAGCAAAAAGCACCCAGCCCACATTGTAAAGTGGACATGTGAAAGACACAGCAAAAAGCACCCAGCCCACACTGTAAAGTGGACGTGTGAAAGACACAGCAAAAAGCACCCAGCCCACACTGTAAAGTGGACGTGTGAAAGACTCAGCAAAAAGCACCCAGCCCACACTGTAAAGTGGACATGTGAAAGACACAGCAAAAAGCACCCAGCCCACACTGTAAAGTGGACATGTGAAAGACACAGCAAAAAGCACCCAGCCCACACTGTAAAGTGGACGTGTGAAAGACACTGCAAGAAGCACACACCCCACACTGTAAAGTGGATATGTGAAAGACACAGCAAAAAGCACCCAGCCCACATTGTAAAGTGGACATGTGAAAGACACAGCAAAAAGCACCCAGCCCACACTGTAAAGTGGACGTGTGAAAGACACTGCAAAAAGCACCCAGCCCACACTGTATAGTTGACGTGTGAAAGACACTGCAAAAAGCACACAGCCCACACTGTAAAGTGGACATGTGAAAGACACAGCAAAAAGCACCCAGCCCACACTGTAAAGTTGACGTGTGAAAGACACTGCAAAAAGCACACAGCCCACACTGTAAAGTGGACATGATGTGAAAGACACAGCAAAAAGCACCCAGCCCATACTGAAAAGTGGACGTGTGAAAGACATTGCAAAAAGCACCCAGCCCACACTGTAAAGTGGACATGTGAAAGACACAGCAAAAAGCACCCAGCCCACACTGTAAAGTGGACATGTGAAAGACACAGCAAAAAGCACCCAGCCCACACTGTAAAGTGGACATGTGAAAGACACAGCAAAAAGCACCCAGCCCACATTGTAAAGTGGACATGTGAAAGACACAGCAAAAAGCACCCAGCCCACATTGTAAAGTGGACATGTGAAAGACACAGCAAAAAGCACCCAGCCCACACTGTAAAGTGGACATGTGAAAGACACAGCAAAAAGCACCCAGCCCACACTGTAAAGTGGACATGTGAAAGACACAGCAAAAAGCACCCAGCCCACACTGTAAAGTGGACATGTGAAAGACACAGCAAAAAGCACCCAGCCCACACTGTAAAGTGGACATGTGAAAGACACAGCAAAAAGCACCCAGCCCACACTGTAAAGTGGACATGTGAAAGACACAGCAAAAAGCACCCAGCCCACATTGTAAAGTGGACATGTGAAAGACACAGCAAAAAGCACCCAGCCCACACTATTAAGTGGACATGTGAAAGACACATCAAAAAGCACCCAGCCCACACTGAAAAGTGGACATGTGAAAGACACTGAAAAAAGCACCCAGCCCACACTGTAAAGTGGACATGTGAAAGACACAGCAAAAAGCACCCAGCCCACACTGTAAAGTGGACGTGAGAAAGACACAGCAACAAGCACCCAGCCCACACTGTAAAGTGGACGGGTGAAAGACACTGAAAAAAGCACCCAGCCCACACTGTAAAGTGGACATGTGAAAGACACAGCAAAAAGCACCCAGCCCACACTGTAAAGTGGACGTGAGAAATACACAACAAAAAGCACCCAGCCCACACTGTAAAGTGGACGTGTGAAAGACACTGAAAAAAGCACCCAGCCCACACTGTAAAGTGGACATGTGAAAGACACAGCAAAAAGCACCCAGCCCACACTGTAAAGTGGACGTGAGAAAGACACAGCCACAAGCACACAGCCCACACTGTAAAGTGGACATGTGAAAGACACAGTAAAAAGCACCCAGCCCACACTGTAAAGTTGACGTTTGAAAGACACTGCAAAAACCGCCCAGCCCACACTGTAAAGTGGACATGTGAAAGACACTGAAAAAAGCACCCAGCCCACACTGTAAAGTGGACATGTGAAAGACACAGCAAAAAGCACCCAGCCCACACTGTAAAGTGGACGTGAGAAAGACACAGCAACAAGCACCCAGCCCACACTGTAAAGTGGACATGTGAAAGACACAGCAAAAAGCACCCAGCTCACATTGTAAAATGGACATGTGAAAGACACAGCAAAAAGCACCCAGCCCACACTGTAAAGTGGACATGTGAAAGACACAGCAAAAAGCACCCAGCACACACTGTAAAGTGGACATGTGAAAGACACAGCAAAAAGCACCCAGCCCACACTGTAAAGTGGACGTGTGAAAGACACTGCAAGAAGCACACAGCCCACATTGTAAAGTGGACATGTGAAAGACACAGCAAAAAGCACCCAGCCCACATTGTAAAGTGGACATGTGAAAGACACAGCAAAAAGCACCCAGCCCACACTGTAAAGTGGACGTGTGAAAGACACTGCAAAAAACACCCAGCCCACACTATAAAGTGGACATGTGAAAGACACAGCAAAAAGCACCCAGCCCACACTGTAAAGTGGACATATGAAAGACACAGCAAAAAGCACCCAGCCCACACTGTAAAGTGGACGTGTGAAAGACACTGCAAGAAGCATCCAGCCCACACTGTAAAGTGGACATGTGAAAGACACAGCAAAAAGCACCCAGCCCACATTGTAAAGTGGACATGTGAAAGACACAGCAAAAAGCACCCAGCCCACACTGTAAAGTGGACGTGTGAATGACACAGCAAAAAGCACCCTGCCCACACTGTAAAGTGGACGTGTGAAAGACTCAGCAAAAAGCACCCAGCCCACACTGTAAAGTGGATATGTGAAAGACACAGCAAAAAGCACCCAGCCCACACTGTAAAGTGGACACGTGAAAGACACAGCAAAAAGCACCCAGCCCACACTGTAAAGTGGACGTGTGAAAGACACTGCAAGAAGCACACACCCCACACTGTAAAGTGGATATGTGAAAGACACAGCAAAAAGCACCCAGCCCACATTGTAAAGTGGACATGTGAAAGACACAGCAAAAAGCACCCAGCCCACACTGTAAAGTGGACGTGTGAAAGACACTGCAAAAAGCACCCAGCCCACACTATAGAGTGGACATGTGAAAGACACAGCAAAAAGCACCCAGCCCACATTGTAAAGTGGACATGTGAAAGACACAGCAAAAAGCACCCAGCCCACACTGTAAAGTGGACGTGAGAAAGACACAGCAACAAGCACCCAGCCCACACTGTAAAGTGGACATGTGAAAGACACAGCAAAAAGCACACAGCCCACACTGTAAAGTGGACATGTGAAAGACACAGCAAAAAGCACCCAGCACAAACTGTAAAGTGGACGTGTGAAAGACACAGCAAAAAGTACCCAGCCCACACTGTGAAGTGGACATGTGAAAGACACAGCAAAAAGCACCCAGCCCACACTGTAAAGTGGACATGTGAAAGACACAGCAAAAAGCACCCAGCCCACATTGTAAAGTGGACATGTGAAAGACACAGCAAAAAGCACCCAGCCCACATTGTAAAGTGGACATGTGAAAGACACAGCAAAAAGCACCCAGCCCACACTGTAAAGTGGACATGTGAAAGACACAGCAAAAAGCACACAGCCCACACTGTAAAGTGGACATGTGAAAGACACAGCAAAAAGCACCCAGCCCACACTGTAAAGTGGACATGTGAAAGACACAGCAAAAAGCACCCAGCCCACACTGTGAAGTGGACATGTGAAAGACACAGCAAAAAGCACCCAGCCCACACTGTAAAGTGGACATGTGAAAGACACAGCAAAAAGCACCCAGCCCACATTGTAAAGTGGACATGTGAAAGACACAGCAAAAAGCACCCAGCCCACATTGTAAAGTGGACATGTGAAAGACACAGCAAAAAGCACCCAGCCCACACTGTAAAGTGGACATGTGAAAGACACTGAAAAAAGCACCAAGCCCACACTGTAAAGTGGACATGTGAAAGACACAGCAAAAAGCACCCAGCCCACACTGTAAAGTGGACGTGAGAAAAACACAGCAACATGCACCCAGCCCACACTGTAAAGTGGACGTGTGAAAGACACTGAAAAAAGCACCCAGCCCACACTGTAAAGTTGACGTTTGAAAGACACTGCAAAAAGCGCCCAGCCCACACTGTAAAGTGGACATGTGAAAGACACTGAAAAAAGCACCCAGCCCACACTGTAAAGTGGACATGTGAAAGACACAGCAAAAAGCACCCAGCCCACACTGTAAAGTGGACGTGAGAAAGACACAGCAACAAGCACCCAGCCCACACTGTAAAGTGGACATGTGAAAGACACAGCAAAAAGCACCCAGCTCACATTGTAAAGTGGACATGTGAAAGACACAGCAAAAAGCACCCAGCCCACACTGTAAAGTGGACATGTGAAAGACACAGCAAAAAATCACCCAGCCCACACTGTAAAGTGGACATGTGAAAGACACAGCAAAAAGTACCCAGCCCACATTGTAAAGTGGACACGTGAAAGACACAGCAAAACGCACCCAGCCCACACTGTAGAGTGGACGTGTGAAAGACACTGTAAAAAGCACCCAGCCCACACTATAAAGTGGACATGTGAAAGACACAGCAAAAAGCACACAGCCCACACTGTAAAGTGGACATGTGAAAGACACAGCAAAAAGCACCCAGCCCAAACTGTAAAGTGGACGTGTGAAAGCCACTGCAAGAAGCACCCAGCCCACACTGTAAAGTGGAGATGTGAAAGACACAGCAAAAAGCACCCAGCCCACATTGTAAAGTGGACATGTGAAAGACACAGCAAAAAGCACCCAGCCCACACTGTAAAGTGGACGCGTGAAAGACACAGCAAAAAGCACCCAGCCCACACTGTAAAGTGGACGTGTGAAAGAGTCAGCAAAAAGCACCCAGCCCACACTGTAAAGTGGATATGTGAAAGACACAGCAAAAAGCACCCAGCCCACACTGTAAAGTGGACATGTGAAAGACACTGAAAAAAGCACCCAGCTCACACTGTAAAGTGGACGTGTGAAAGACACTGCAAAAAGCACCCAGCCCACACTGTAAAGTGTACATGTGAAAGACACAGCAAAAATCACCCAGCCCACACTGTAAAGTGGACATGTGAAAGACACAGCAAAAAGCACCCAGCCCACACTGTAAAGGGGACATGTGAAAGACACAGCAAAAAGCACCCAGCCCACACTATAAAGTGGACGTGTGAAAGACACAGCAAAAAGCACCCAGCCCACACTGTAAAGTGGACGTGTGAAAGACACTGCAAAAAGCACCCAGCCCACACTGTAAAGTGGACATGTGAAAGACTTAGCAAAAAGCACCCAGCCCACACTGTAAAGTGGACAGGTGAAAGACACAGCAAAAAGCACCCAGCCCACACTGTAAAGTGGACATGTGAAAGACACTGCAAGTAGCACCCAGCCCACACTGTAAAGTGGACATGTGAAAGACACAGCAAAAAGCACCCAGCCCACATTGTAAAGTGGACATGTGAAAGACACAGTAAAAAGCACCCAGCCCACACTGTAAAGTGGACATGTGAAAGACACAGCAAAAAGCACCCAGCCCAAACTGTAAAGTGGACGTGTGAAAGACACTGCAAAAAGCACCCAGCCCACACTATTAAGTGGACATGTGAAAGACACAGCAAAAAGCACCCAGCCCACACTGTAAAGTGGACATGTGAAAGATACAGCAAAAAGCACCCAGCTCACACTGTAAAGTGGACATGTGAAAGACACTGCAAGAAGCACCCAGCCCACACTGTAAAGTGGACATGTGAAAGACACAGCAAAAAGCACCCAGCCCACATTGTAAAGTGGACATGTGAAAGACACAGCAAAAAGCACCCAGCCCACACTGTAAAGTTGACGTTTGAAAGACACTGCAAAAAGCACACAGCCCACACTGTAAAGTGCACGTGTGAAAGACTCAGCAAAAAGCACCCAGCCCACATTGTAAAGTGGATATGTGAAAGACACAGCAAAAAGCACCCAGCCCACAGTGTAAAGTGGACATGTGAAAAACACAGCAAAACGCACCCAGCCCACACTGTAAAGTGGACATGTGAAAGACTCAGCAAGAAGCACCCAGCCCACACTGTAAAGTGGACATGTGAAAGACACAGTAAAAAGCACCCAGCCCACACTGTAAAGTTGACGTTTGAAAGACAGTGCAAAAAGCGCCCAGCCCTCACTGTAAAGTGGACATGTGAAAGACACTGAAAAAAGCACCCAGTCCACACTGTAAAGTGGACATGTGAAAGACACAGCAAAAAGCACCCAGCCCACACTGTAAGGTGGATGTGAGAAAGACACAGCAACAAGCACCCAACCCACAATGTAAAGTGGACGTGTGAAAGACACTGAAAAAAGCACCTAGCCCGCACTGTAAAGTGGACATGTGAAAGACACAGCAAAAAGCACCCAGCCCACACTGTAAAGTGGACGTGAGAAAGACACAGCAACAAGCACCCAGCCCACACTGTAAAGTGGACATGTGAAAGACACAGCAAAAAGCACCCAGCTCACATTGTAAGATGGACATGTGAAAGACACAGCAAAAAGCACCCATCCCACACTGTAAAGTGGACATGTGAAAGACACAGCAAAAAGCACCCAGCCCACACTGTAAAGTGGACATGTGAAAGACACAGCAAAAAGCACCCAGCCCACACTGTAAAGTGGACATGTGAAAGACACAGCAAAAAGCACACAGCCCACACTTTAAAGTGGACATGTGAAAGACACAGCAAAAAGCACCCAGCCCACACTGTAAAGTGGACATGTGAAAGACACAGCAAAAAGCACCCAGCCCACACTGTGAAGTGGACATGTGAAAGACACAGCAAAAAGCACCCAGCCCACACTGTAAAGTGGACATGTGAAAGACACAGTAAAAAGCACCCAGCCCACACTGTAAAGTTGACGTTTGAAAGACACTGCAAAAAGCGCCCAGCCCACACTGTAAAGTGGACATGTGAAAGACACAGCAAAAAGCACCCAGCCCACATTGTAAAGTGGACATTTGAAAGATACAGCAAAAAGCACCGAGCCCACATTCTAAAGTGGACATGTGAAAGACACAGCAAAAATCACCCCGCCCACACCGTGAAGTGGACATGTGAAAGACACTGAAAAAAGCACCCAGCCCACACTGTAAAGTGGACATATGAAAGACACAGCAAAAAGCACCCAGCCCACACTGTAAAGTGGACATGTGAAAGACACAGCAAAAAGCACCCAGCCCACACTGTGAAATAGACATGTGAAAGACACAGCAAAAAGCACCCAGGCCACACTGTAAAGTTGACGTGTGAAAGACACTGCAAAAAGCACACAGCCCACACTGTAAAGTGGACATGTGAAAGACACAGCAAAAAGCACCCAGCCCACACTGTAAAGTGGACGTGTGAAAGACACTGCAAAAAGCACCCAGCCCACACTGTAAAGTGGACATATGAAAGACACAGCAAAAAGCACCCAGCCCACACTGTAAAGTGGACATATGAAAGACACAGCAAAAAGCACCCAGCCCACAATGTAAAGTGGACGTGTGAAAGACACTGAAAAAAGCACCTAGCCCGCACTGTAAAGTGGACATGTGAAAGACACAGCAAAAAGCACCCAGCCCACACTGTAAAGTGGACATGTGAAAGACACAGCAAAAAGCACCCAGCCCACACTGTAAAGTGGACATGTGAAAGACACAGCAAAAAGCACCCAGCCCACATTGTAAAGTGGACATGTGAAAGACACAGCAAAAAGCACCCAGCCCACATTGTAAAGTGGACATGTGAAAGACACAGCAAAAACACCCAGCCCACACTGTAAAGTGGACATATGAAAGACACAGCAAAAAGCACCCAGCCCACACTGTAAAGTGGACATGTGAAAGACACAGCAAAAAGCACCCAGCCCACACTGTGAAGTGGACATGTGAAAGACACAGCAAAAAGCACCCAGCCCACACTGTAAAGTGGACATGTGAAAGACACAGCAAAAAGCACCCAGCCCACACTGTAAAGTGGACATGTGAAAGACACAGCAAAAAGCACCCAGCCCACACTGTAAAGTGGACGTGAGAAAGACACAACAAAAAGCACCCAGCCCACACTGTAAAGTGGACGTGTGAAAGACACTGAAAAAAGCACACAGCCCACACTGTAAAGTGGACATGTGAAAGACACAGCAAAAAGCACCCAGCCCACACTGTAAAGTGGACGTGAGAAAGACACAGCAACAAGCACACAGCCCACACTGTAAAGTGGACATGTGAAAGACACAGTAATAAGCACCCAGCCCACACTGTAAAGTTGACGTTTGAAAGACACTGCAAAAAGCGCCCAGCCCACACTGTAAAGTGGACATGTGAAAGACACTGAAAAAAGCACCCAGCCCACACTGTAAAGTGGACATGTGAAAGACACAGCAAAAAGCACCCAGCTCACACTGTAAAGTGGACGTGAGAAAGACACAGCAACAAGCACCCAGCCCACAATGTAAAGTGGACGTGTGAAAGACACTGAAAAAAGCACCTAGCCCGCACTGTAAAGTGGACATGTGAAAGACACAGCAAAAAGCACCCAGCCCACACTGTAAAGTGGACGTGAGAAAGACACAGCAACAAGCACCCAGCCCACACTGTAAAGTGGACATGTGAAAGACACAGCAAAAAGCACCCAGCTCACATTGTAAAATGGACATGTGAAAGAAACAGCAAAAAGCACCCAGCCCACACTGTAAAGTGGACATGTGAAAGACACAGCAAAAAGCACCCAGCCCACACTGTAAAGTGGACATGTGAAAGACACAGCAAAAAGCACCCAGCCCACACTGTAAAGTGGACGTGTGAAAGACACTGCAAGAAGCACACAGCCCACATTGCAAAGTGGACATTTGAAAGACACAGTAAAAAGCACCCAGCCCACATTGTAAAGTGGACATGTGAAAGACACAGCAAAAAGCACCCAGCCCACACTGTAAAGTGGACGTGTGAAAGACACTGCAAAAAGCACCCAGCCCACACTATAAAGTGGACATGTGAAAGACACAGCAAAAAGCACCCAGCCCACACTGTAAAGTGGACGTGTGAAAGACACTGCAAGAAGCATCCAGCCCACACTGTAAAGTGGACACGTGAAAGACACAGCAAAAAGCACCCAGCCCACATTGTAAAGTGGACATGTGAAAGACACAGCAAAAAGCACCCAGCCCACACTGTAAAGTGGACGTGTGAAAGACACTGCAAAAAGCACCCAGCCCACACTGTAAAGTGGACATATGAAAGACACAGCAAAAAGCACCCAGCCCACACTGTAAAGTGGACATATGAAAGACACAGCAAAAAGCACCCAGCCCACAATGTAAAGTGGACGTGTGAAAGACACTGAAAAAAGCACCTAGCCCGCACTGTAAAGTGGACATGTGAAAGACACAGCAAAAAGCACCCAGCCCACACTGTAAAGTGGACATGTGAAAGACACAGCAAAAAGCACCCAGCCCACACTGTAAAGTGGACATGTGAAAGACACAGCAAAAAGCACCCAGCCCACATTGTAAAGTGGACATGTGAAAGACACAGCAAAAAGCACCCAGCCCACATTGTAAAGTGGACATGTGAAAGACACAGCAAAAAGCACCCAGCCCACACTGTAAAGTGGACATATGAAAGACACAGCAAAAAGCACCCAGCCCACACTGTAAAGTGGACATGTGAAAGACACAGCAAAAAGCACCCAGCCCACACTGTGAAGTGGACATGTGAAAGACACAGCAAAAAGCACCCAGCCCACACTGTAAAGTGGACATGTGAAAGACACAGCAAAAAGCACCCAGCCCACACTGTAAAGTGGACATGTGAAAGACACAGCAAAAAGCACCCAGCCCACACTGTGAAGTGGACATGTGAAAGACACAGCAAAAAGCACCCAGCCCACACTGTAAAGTGGACATGTGAAAGACACAGCAAAAAGCACCCAGCCCACACTGTAAAGTGGACATGTGAAAGACACAGCAAAAAGCACCCAGCCCACACTGTAAAGTGGACGTGAGAAAGACACAACAAAAAGCACACAGCCCACACTGTAAAGTGGACATGTGAAAGACACAGCAAAAAGCACCCAGCCCACATTGTAAAGTGGACATTTGAAAGATACAGCAAAAAGCACCGAGCCCACATTGTAAAGTGGACATGTGAAAGACACAGCAAAAATCACCCCGCCCACACCGTGAAGTGGACATGTGAAAGACACTGAAAAAAGCACCCAGCCCACACTGTAAAGTGGACATATGAAAGACACAGCAAAAAGCACCCAGCCCACACTGTAAAGTGGACATGTGAAAGACACAGCAAAAAGCACCCAGCCCACACTGTGAAATAGACATGTGAAAGACACAGCAAAAAGCACCCAGGCCACACTGTAAAGTTGACGTGTGAAAGACACTGCAAAAAGCACACAGCCCACACTGTAAAGTGGACATGTGAAAGACACAGCAAAAAGCACCCAGCCCACACTGTAAAGTGGACGTGTGAAAGACACTGCAAAAAGCACCCAGCCCACACTGTAAAGTGGACATATGAAAGACACAGCAAAAAGCACCCAGCCCACACTGTAAAGTGGACATATGAAAGACACAGCAAAAAGCACCCAGCCCACAATGTAAAGTGGACGTGTGAAAGACACTGAAAAAAGCACCTAGCCCGCACTGTAAAGTGGACATGTGAAAGACACAGCAAAAAGCACCCAGCCCACACTGTAAAGTGGACATGTGAAAGACACAGCAAAAAGCACCCAGCCCACACTGTAAAGTGGACATGTGAAAGACACAGCAAAAAGCACCCAGCCCACATTGTAAAGTGGACATGTGAAAGACACAGCAAAAAGCACCCAGCCCACATTGTAAAGTGGACATGTGAAAGACACAGCAAAAAGCACCCAGCCCACACTGTAAAGTGGACATATGAAAGACACAGCAAAAAGCACCCAGCCCACACTGTAAAGTGGACATGTGAAAGACACAGCAAAAAGCACCCAGCCCACACTGTGAAGTGGACATGTGAAAGACACAGCAAAAAGCACCCAGCCCACACTGTAAAGTGGACATGTGAAAGACACAGCAAAAAGCACCCAGCCCACACTGTAAAGTGGACATGTGAAAGACACAGCAAAAAGCACCCAGCCCACACTGTAAAGTGGACGTGAGAAAGACACAACAAAAAGCACCCAGCCCACACTGTAAAGTGGACGTGTGAAAGACACTGAAAAAAGCACACAGCCCACACTGTAAAGTGGACATGTGAAAGACACAGCAAAAAGCACCCAGCCCACACTGTAAAGTGGACGTGAGAAAGACACAGCAACAAGCACACAGCCCACACTGTAAAGTGGACATGTGAAAGACACAGTAAAAAGCACCCAGCCCACACTGTAAAGTTGACGTTTGAAAGACACTGCAAAAAGCGCCCAGCCCACACTGTAAAGTGGACATGTGAAAGACACTGAAAAAAGCACCCAGCCCACACTGTAAAGTGGACATGTGAAAGACACAGCAAAAAGCACCCAGCTCACACTGTAAAGTGGACGTGAGAAAGACACAGCAACAAGCACCCAGCCCACAATGTAAAGTGGACGTGTGAAAGACACTGAAAAAAGCACCTAGCCCGCACTGTAAAGTGGACATGTGAAAGACACAGCAAAAAGCACCCAGCCCACACTGTAAAGTGGACGTGAGAAAGACACAGCAACAAGCACCCAGCCCACACTGTAAAGTGGACATGTGAAAGACACAGCAAAAAGCACCCAGCTCACATTGTAAAATGGACATGTGAAAGAAACAGCAAAAAGCACCCAGCCCACACTGTAAAGTGGACATGTGAAAGACACAGCAAAAAGCACCCAGCCCACACTGTAAAGTGGACATGTGAAAGACACAGCAAAAAGCACCCAGCCCACACTGTAAAGTGGACGTGTGAAAGACACTGCAAGAAGCACACAGCCCACATTGTAAAGTGGACATTTGAAAGACACAGTAAAAAGCACCCAGCCCACATTGTAAAGTGGACATGTGAAAGACACAGCAAAAAGCACCCAGCCCACACTGTAAAGTGGACGTGTGAAAGACACTGCAAAAAGCACCCAGCCCACACTATAAAGTGGACATGTGAAAGACACAGCAAAAAGCACCCAGCCCACACTGTAAAGTGGACGTGTGAAAGACACTGCAAGAAGCATCCAGCCCACACTGTAAAGTGGACACGTGAAAGACACAGCAAAAAGCACCCAGCCCACATTGTAAAGTGGACATGTGAAAGACACAGCAAAAAGCACCCAGCCCACACTGTAAAGTGGACGTGTGAAAGACACTGCAAAAAGCACCCAGCCCACATTGTAAAGTGGACATGTGAAAGACACAGCAAAAAGCACCCAGCCCACATTGTAAAGTGGACATGTGAAAGACACAGCAAAAAGCACCCAGCCCACACTGTAAAGTGGACATATGAAAGACACAGCAAAAAGCACCCAGCCCACACTGTAAAGTGGACATGTGAAAGACACAGCAAAAAGCACCCAGCCCACACTGTGAAGTGGACATGTGAAAGACACAGCAAAAAGCACCCAGCCCACACTGTAAAGTGGACATGTGAAAGACACAGCAAAAAGCACCCAGCCCACACTGTAAAGTGGACATGTGAAAGACACAGCAAAAAGCACCCAGCCCACACTGTAAAGTGGACGTGAGAAAGACACAACAAAAAGCACCCAGCCCACACTGTAAAGTGGACGTGTGAAAGACACTGAAAAAAGCACACAGCCCACACTGTAAAGTGGACATGTGAAAGACACAGCAAAAAGCACCCAGCCCACACTGTAAAGTGGACGTGAGAAAGACACAGCAACAAGCACACAGCCCACACTGTAAAGTGGACATGTGAAAGACACAGTAAAAAGCACCCAGCCCACACTGTAAAGTTGACGTTTGAAAGACACTGCAAAAAGCGCCCAGCCCACACTGTAAAGTGGACATGTGAAAGACACTGAAAAAAGCACCCAGCCCACACTGTAAAGTGGACATGTGAAAGACACAGCAAAAAGCACCCAGCTCACACTGTAAAGTGGACGTGAGAAAGACACAGCAACAAGCACCCAGCCCACAATGTAAAGTGGACGTGTGAAAGACACTGAAAAAAGCACCTAGCCCGCACTGTAAAGTGGACATGTGAAAGACACAGCAAAAAGCACCCAGCCCACACTGTAAAGTGGACGTGAGAAAGACACAGCAACAAGCACCCAGCCCACACTGTAAAGTGGACATGTGAAAGACAGAGCAAAAAGCATCCAGCTCACATTGTAAAATGGACATGTGAAAGAAACAGCAAAAAGCACCCAGCCCACACTGTAAAGTGGACATGTGAAAGACACAGCAAAAAGCACCCAGCCCACACTGTAAAGTGGACATGTGAAAGACACAGCAAAAAGCACCCAGCCCACACTGTAAAGTGGACGTGTGAAAGACACTGCAAGAAGCACACAGCCTACATTGTAAAGTGGACATTTGAAAGACACAGTAAAAAGCACCCAGCCCACATTGTAAAGTGGACATGTGAAAGACACAGCAAAAAGCACCCAGCCCACACTGTAAAGTGGACGTGTGAAAGACACTGCAAAAAGCACCCAGCCCACACTATAAAGTGGACATGTGAAAGACACAGCAAAAAGCACCCAGCCCACACTGTAAAGTGGACGTGTGAAAGACACTGCAAGAAGCATCCAGCCCACACTGTAAAGTGGACACGTGAAAGACACAGCAAAAAGCACCCAGCCCACATTGTAAAGTGGACATTTGAAAGATACAGCAAAAAGCACCCAGCCCACATTGTGAAATAGACATGTGAAAGACACAGCAAAAAGCACCCAGCCCACACTGTAAAGTTGACGTGTGAAAGACACTGCAAAAAGCACACAGCCAACACTGTAAAGTGGACATGTGAAAGACACAGCAAAAAGCACCCAGCCCACACTGTAAAGTTGACGTGTGAAAGACACTGCAAAAAGCACCCAGCCCACACTGTAAAGTGGACGTGTGAAAGACACTGCAAAAAGCACCCAGCCCACACTGTAAAGTGGACATGTGAAAGACACAGCAAAAAGCACCCAGCCCACACTGTAAAGTGGACATGTGAAAGACACAGCAAAAAGCACCCAGCCCACACTGTAAAGTGGACATGTGAAAGACACAGCAAAAAGCACCCAGCCCACATTGTAAAGTGGACATGTGAAAGACACAGCAAAAAGCACCCAGCCCACATTGTAAAGTGGACATGTGAAAGACACAGCAAAAAGCACCCAGCCCACACTGTAAAGTGGACATGTGAAAGACACAGCAAAAAGGACCCAGCCCACACTGTAAAGTGGACATGTGAAAGACACAGCAAAAAGCACCCAGCCCACACTGTAAAGTGGACATGTGAAAGACACAGCAAAAAGCACCCAGCCCACACTGTGAAGTGGACATGTGAAAGACACAGCAAAAAGCACCCAGCCCACACTGTAAAGTGGACATGTGAAAGACACAGCAAAAAGCACCCAGCCCACACTGTAAAGTGGACATGTGAAAGACACAGCAAAAAGCACCCAGCCCACACTGTAAAGTGGACGTGAGAAAGACACAACAAAAAGCACCCAGCCCACACTGTAAAGTGGACGTGTGAAAGACACTGAAAAAAGCACCCAGCCCACACTGTAAAGTGGACATGTGAAAGACACAGCAAAAATCACCCAGCCCACACTGTAAAGTGGACGTGAGAAATACACAGCAACAAGCACACAGCCCACACTGTAAAGTGGACATGTGAAAGACACAGTAAAAAGCACCCAGCCCACACTGTAAAGTTGACGTTTGAAAGACACTGCAAAAAGCGCCCAGCCCACACTGTAAAGTGGACATGTGAAAGACACTGAAAAAAGCACCCAGCCCACACTGTAAAGTGGACATGTGAAAGACACAGCAAAAAGCACCCAGCCCACACTGTAAAGTGGACGTGAGAAAGACACAGCAACAAGCACCCAGCCCACAATGTAAAGTGGACATGTGAAAGACACAGCAAAAAGCACCCAGCCCACACTGTAAAGTGGACGTGAGAAAGACACAGCAACAAGCACCCAGCCCACACTGTAAAGTGGACATGTGAAAGACACAGCAAAAAGCACCCAGCTCACATTGTAAAATGGACATGTGAAAGACACAGCAAAAAGCACCCAGCCCACACTGTAAAGTGGACATGTGAAAGACACAGCAAAAAGCACCCAGCCCACACTGTAAAGTGGACATGTGAAAGACACAGCAAAAAGCACCCAGCCCACACTGTAAAGTGGACGTGTGAAAGACACTGCAAGAAGCACACAGCCCACATTGTAAAGTGGACATGTGAAAGACACAGCAAAAAGCACCCAGCCCACATTGTAAAGTGGACATGTGAAAGACACAGCAAAAAGCACCCAGCCCACACTGTAAAGTGGACGTGTGAAAGACACTGCAAAAAGCACCCAGCCCACACTATAAAGTGGACATGTGAAAGACACAGCAAAAAGCACCCAGCCCACACTGTAAAGTGGACGTGTGAAAGACACTGCAAGAAGCATCCAGCCCACACTGTAAAGTGGACATGTGAAAGACACAGCAAAAAGCACCCAGCCCACATTGTAAAGTGGACATGTGAAAGACACAGCAAAAAGCACCCAGCCCACACTGTAAAGTGGACGTGTGAAAGACACAGCAACAAGCACCCAGCCCACAATGTAAAGTGGACGTGTGAAAGACACTGAAAAAAGCACCTAGCCCGCACTGTAAAGTGGACATGTGAAAGACACAGCAAAAAGCACCCAGCCCACACTGTAAAGTGGACGTGAGAAAGACACAGCAACAAGCACCCAGCCCACACTGTAAAGTGGACATGTGAAAGACACAGCAAAAAGCACCCAGCTCACATTGTAAAATGGACATGTGAAAGAAACAGCAAAAAAGCACCCAGCCCACACTGTAAAGTGGACATGTGAAAGACACAGCAAAAAGCACCCAGCCCACACTGTAAAGTGGACATGTGAAAGACACAGCAAAAAGCACCCAGCCCACACTGTAAAGTGGACGTGTGAAAGACACTGCAAGAAGCACACAGCCCACATTGTAAAGTGGACATTTGAAAGACACAGTAAAAAGCACCCAGCCCACATTGTAAAGTGGACATGTGAAAGACACAGCAAAAAGCACCCAGCCCACACTGTAAAGTGGACGTGTGAAAGACACTGCAAAAAGCACCCAGCCCACACTATAAAGTGGACATGTGAAAGACACAGCAAAAAGCACCCAGCCCACACTGTAAAGTGGACGTGTGAAAGACACTGCAAGAAGCATCCAGCCCACACTGTAAAGTGGACACGTGAAAGACACAGCAAAAAGCACCCAGCCCACATTGTAAAGTGGACATTTGAAAGATACAGCAAAAAGCACCCAACCCACATTGTGAAATAGACATGTGAAAGACACAGCAAAAAGCACCCAGCCCACACTGTAAAGTTGACGTGTGAAAGACACTGCAAAAAGCACACAGCCCACACTGTAAAGTGGACATGTGAAAGACACAGCAAAAAGCACCCAGCCCACACTGTAAAGTTGACGTGTGAAAGACACTGCAAAAAGCACACAGCCCACACTGTAAAGTGGACATGTGAAAGACACAGCAAAAAGCACCCAGCCCACACTGTAAAGTGGACGTGTGAAAGACACTGCAAAAAGCACCCAGCCCACACTGTAAAGTGGACATGTGAAAGACACAGCAAAAAGCACCCAGCCCACACTGTAAAGTGGACATGTGAAAGACACAGCAAAAAGCACCCAGCCCACACTGTAAAGTGGACATGTGAAAGACACAGCAAAAAGCACCCAGCCCACATTGTAAAGTGGACATGTGAAAGACACAGCAAAAAGCACCCAGCCCACATTGTAAAGTGGACATGTGAAAGACACAGCAAAAAGCACCCAGCCCACACTGTAAAGTGGACATGTGAAAGACACAGCAAAAAGCACCCAGCCCACACTGTAAAGTGGACATGTGAAAGACACAGCAAAAAGCACCCAGCCCACACTGTAAAGTGGACATGTGAAAGACACAGCAAAAAGCACCCAGCCCACACTGTGAAGTGGACATGTGAAAGACACAGCAAAAAGCACCCAGCCCACACTGTAAAGTGGACATGTGAAAGACACAGCAAAAAGCACCCAGCCCACACTGTAAGGTGGACATGTGAAAGACACAGCAAAAAGCACCCAGCCCACACTGTAAAGTGGACGTGAGAAAGACACAACAAAAAGCACCCAGCCCACACTGTAAAGTGGACGTGTGAAAGACACTGAAAAAAGCACCCAGCCCACACTGTAAAGTGGACATGTGAAAGACACAGCAAAAAGCACCCAGCCCACACTGTAAAGTGGACGTGAGAAATACACAGCAACAAGCACACAGCCCACACTGTAAAGTGGACATGTGAAAGACACAGTAAAAAGCACCCAGCCCACACTGTAAAGTTGACGTTTGAAAGACACTGCAAAAAGCGCCCAGCCCACACTGTAAAGTGGACATGTGAAAGACACTGAAAAAAGCACCCAGCCCACACTGTAAAGTGGACATGTGAAAGACACAGCAAAAAGCACCCAGCCCACACTGTAAAGTGGACGTGAGAAAGACACAGCAACAAGCACCCAGCCCACAATGTAAAGTGGACGTGTGAAAGACACTGAAAAAAGCACCTAGCCCGCACTGTAAAGTGGACATGTGAAAGACACAGCAAAAAGCACCCAGCCCACACTGTAAAGTGGACGTGAGAAAGACACAGCAACAAGCACCCAGCCCACACTGTAAAGTGGACATGTGAAAGACACAGCAAAAAGCACCCAGCTCACATTGTAAAATGGACATGTGAAAGACACAGCAAAAAGCACCCAGCCCACACTGTAAAGTGGACATGTGAAAGACACAGCAAAAAGCACCCAGCCCACACTGTAAAGTGGACATGTGAAAGACACAGCAAAAAGCACCCAGCCCACACTGTAAAGTGGACGTGTGAAAGACACTGCAAGAAGCACACAGCCCACATTGTAAAGTGGACATGTGAAAGACACAGCAAAAAGCACCCAGCCCACATTGTAAAGTGGACATGTGAAAGACACAGCAAAAAGCACCCAGCCCACACTGTAAAGTGGACGTGTGAAAGACACTGCAAAAAGCACCCAGCCCACACTATAAAGTGGACATGTGAAAGACACAGCAAAAAGCACCCAGCCCACACTGTAAAGTGGACGTGTGAAAGACACTGCAAGAAGCATCCAGCCCACACTGTAAAGTGGACATGTGAAAGACACAGCAAAAAGCACCCAGCCCACATTGTAAAGTGGACATGTGAAAGACACAGCAAAAAGCACCCAGCGCACACTGTAAAGTGGACGTGTGAAAGACACAGCAAAAAGCACCCAGCCCACACTGTAAAGTGGACGTGTGAAAGACACAGTAAAAAGCACCCAGCCCACACTGTAAAGTTGACGTTTGAAAGACACTGCAAAAAGCGCCCAGCCCACACTGTAAAGTGGACATGTGAAAGACACTGAAAAAAGCACCCAGCCCACACTGTAAAGTGGACATGTGAAAGACACAACAAAAAGCACCCAGCCCACACTGTAAAGTGGACGTGAGAAAGACACAGCAACAAGCACCCAGCCCACAATGTAAAGTGGACGTGTGAAAGACACTGAAAAAAGCACCTAGCCCGCACTGTAAAGTGGACATGTGAAAGACACAGCAAAAAGCACCCAGCACACACTGTAAAGTGGACGTGAGAAAGACACAGCAACAAGCACCCAGCCCACACTGTAAAGTGGACATGTGAAAGACACAGCAAAAAGCACCCAGCTCACATTGTAAAATGGACATGTGAAAGACACAGCAAAAAGCACCCAGCCCACACTGTAAAGTGGACATGTGAAAGACACAGCAAAAAGCACCCAGCCCACACTGTAAAGTGGACATGTGAAAGACACAGCAAAAAGCACCCAGCCCACACTGTAAAGTGGACGTGTGAAAGACACTGCAAGAAGCACACAGCCCACATTGTAAAGTGGACATGTGAAAGACACAGCAAAAAGCACCCGGCCCACATTGTAAAGTGGACATATGAAAGACACAGCAAAAAGCACCCAGCCCACACTGTAAAGTGGACGTGTGAAAGACACTGCAAAAAGCACCCAGCCCACACTATAAAGTGGACATGTGAAAGACACAGCAAAAAGCACCCAGCCCACACTGTAAAGTGGACGTGTGAAAGACACTGCAAGAAGCATCCAGCCCACACTGTAAAGTGGACATGTGAAAGACACAGCAAAAAGCACCCAGCCCACATTGTAAAGTGGACATGTGAAAGACACAGCAAAAAGCACCCAGCCCACACTGTAAAGTGGACGTGTGAAAGACACAGCAAAAAGCACCCAGCCCACACTGTAAAGTGGACGTGTGAAAGACTCAGCAAAAAGCACCCAGCCCACACTGTAAAGTGGATATGTGAAAGACACAGCAAAAAGCACCCAGCCCACACTGTAAAGTGGACATGTGAAAGACACAGCAAAAAGCACCCAGCCCACACTGTAAAGTGGACGTGTGAAAGACACTGCAAGAATCACACACCCCACACTGTAAAGTGGACATGTGAAAGACACAGCAAAAAGCACCCAGCCCACATTGTAAAGTGGACATGTGAAAGACACAGCAATAAGCACCCAGCCCACACTGTAAAGTGGACGTGTGAAAGACACTGCAAAAAGCACCCAGCCCACACTATAGAGTGGACATGTGAAAGACACAGCAAAAAGCACCCAGCCCACATTGTAAAGTGGACATGTGAAAGACACAGCAAAAAGGACCCAGCCCACACTGTAAAGTGGACATGTGAAAGACACAGCAAAAAGCACCCAGCCCACACTGTAAAGTGGACATGTGAAAGACACAGCAAAAAGCACCCAGCCCACACTGTAAAGTGGACATGTGAAAGACACAGCAAAAAGCACCCAGCCCAAACTGTAAAGTGGACGTGTGAAAGACACAGCAAAAAGTACCCAGTCCACACTGTGAAGTGGACATGTGAAAGACACAGCAAAAAGCACCCAGCCCACACTGTAAAGTGGACATGTGAAAGACACAGCAAAAAGCACCCAGCCCACATTGTAAAGTGGACATGTGAAAGACACAGCAAAAAGCACCCAGCCCACATTGTAAAGTGGACATGTGAAAGACACAGCAAAAAGCACCCAGCCCACACTGTAAAGTGGACATGTGAAAGACACAGCAAAAAGCACACAGCCCACACTGTAAAGTGGACATGTGAAAGACACAGCAAAAAGCAACCAGCCCACACTGTAAAGTGGACATGTGAAAGACACAGCAAAAAGCACCCAGCCCACACTGTGAAGTGGACATGTGAAAGACACAGCAAAAAGCACCCAGCCCACACTGTAAAGTGGACATGTGAAAGACACAGCAAAAAGCACCCAGCCCACATTGTAAAGTGGACATGTGAAAAGACACAGCAAAAAGCGCCCAGCCCACACTGTAAAGTGGACATGTGAAAGACACTGAAAAAAGCACCCAGCCCACACTGTAAAGTGGACATGTGAAAGACACAGCAAAAAGCACCCAGCCCACACTGTAAAGTGGACGTGAGAAAGACACAGCAACAAGCACCCAGCCCACAATGTAAAGTGGACGTGTGAAAGACACAGCAAAAAGTACCCAGTCCACACTGTGAAGTGGACATGTGAAAGACACAGCAAAAAGCACCCAGCCCACACTGTAAAGTGGACATGTGAAAGACACAGCAAAAAGCACCCAGCCCACATTGTAAAGTGGACATGTGAAAGACACAGCAAAAAGCACCCAGCCCACATTGTAAAGTGGACATGTGAAAGACACAGCAAAAAGCACCCAGCCCACACTGTAAAGTGGACATGTGAAAGACACAGCAAAAAGCACACAGCCCACACTGTAAAGTGGACATGTGAAAGACACAGCAAAAAGCAACCAGCCCACACTGTAAAGTGGACATGTGAAAGACACAGCAAAAAGCACCCAGCCCACACTGTGAAGTGGACATGTGAAAGACACAGCAAAAAGCACCCAGCCCACACTGTAAAGTGGACATGTGAAAGACACAGCAAAAAGCACCCAGCCCACATTGTAAAGTGGACATGTGAAAAGACACAGCAAAAAGCGCCCAGCCCACACTGTAAAGTGGACATGTGAAAGACACTGAAAAAAGCACCCAGCCCACACTGTAAAGTGGACATGTGAAAGACACAGCAAAAAGCACCCAGCCCACACTGTAAAGTGGACGTGAGAAAGACACAGCAACAAGCACCCAGCCCACAATGTAAAGTGGACGTGTGAAAGACACTGAAAAAAGCACCTAGCCCGCACTGTAAAGTGGACATGTGAAAGACACAGCAAAAAGCACCCAGCCCACACTGTAAAGTGGACGTGAGAAAGACACAGCAACAAGCACCCAGCCCACACTGTAAAGTGGACATGTGAAAGACACAGCAAAAAGCACACAGCTCACATTGTAAAATGGACATGTGAAAGACACAGCAAAAAGCACCCAGCCCACACTGTAAAGTGGACATGTGAAAGACACAGCAAAAAGCACCCAGCCCACATTGTAAAGTGGACATGTGAAAGACACAGCAAAAAGCACCCAGCCCACACTGTAAAGTGGACGTGTGAAAGACACAGCAAAAAGCACCCAGCCCACACTGTAAAGTGGACGTGTGAAAGACACAGTAAAAAGCACCCAGCCCACACTGTAAAGTTGACGTTTGAAAGACACTGCAAAAAGCGCCCAGCCCACACTGTAAAGTGGACATGTGAAAGACACTGAAAAAAGCACCCAGCCCACACTGTAAAGTGGACATGTGAAAGACACAACAAAAAGCACCCAGCCCACACTGTAAAGTGGACGTGAGAAAGACACAGCAACAAGCACCCAGCCCACAATGTAAAGTGGACGTGTGAAAGACACTGAAAAAAGCACCTAGCCCGCACTGTAAAGTGGACATGTGAAAGACACAGCAAAAAGCACCCAGCCCACACTGTAAAGTGGACGTGAGAAAGACACAGCAACAAGCACCCAGCCCACACTGTAAAGTGGACATGTGAAAGACACAGCAAAAAGCACCCAGCTCACATTGTAAAATGGACATGTGAAAGACACAGCAAAAAGCACCCAGCCCACACTGTAAAGTGGACATGTGAAAGACACAGCAAAAAGCACCCAGCCCACACTGTAAAGTGGACATGTGAAAGACACAGCAAAAAGCACCCAGCCCACACTGTAAAGTGGACGTGTGAAAGACACTGCAAGAAGCACACAGCCCACATTGTAAAGTGGACATGTGAAAGACACAGCAAAAAGCACCCGGCCCACATTGTAAAGTGGACATATGAAAGACACAGCAAAAAGCACCCAGCCCACACTGTAAATGGACGTGTGAAAGACACTGCAAAAAACACCCAGCCCACACTATAAAGTGGACATGTGAAAGACACAGCAAAAAGCACCCAGCCCACACTGTAAAGTGGACGTGTGAAAGACACTGCAAGAAGCATCCAGCCCACACTGTAAAGTGGACATGTGAAAGACACAGCAAAAAGCACCCAGCCCACATTGTAAAGTGGACATGTGAAAGACACAGCAAAAAGCACCCAGCCCACACTGTAAAGTGGGCGTGTGAAAGACACAGCAAAAAGCACCCAGCCCACACTGTAAAGTGGACGTGTGAAAGACTCAGCAAAAAGCACCCAGCCCACACTGTAAAGTGGATATGTGAAAGACACAGCAAAAAGCACCCAGCCCACACTGTAAAGTGGACATGTGAAAGACACAGCAAAAAGCACCCAGCCCACACTGTAAAGTGGACGTGTGAAAGACACTGCAAGAATCACACACCCCACACTGTAAAGTGGACATGTGAAAGACACAGCAAAAAGTACCCAGCCCACATTGTAAAGTGGACATGTGAAAGACACAGCAATAAGCACCCAGCCCACACTGTAAAGTGGACGTGTGAAAGACACTGCAAAAAGCACCCAGCCCACACTATAGAGTGGACATGTGAAAGACACAGCAAAAAGCACCCAGCCCACATTGTAAAGTGGACATGTGAAGGACACAGCAAAAAGGACCCAGCCCACACTGTAAAGTGGACATGTGAAAGACACAGCAAAAAGCACCCAGCCCACACTGTAAAGTGGACATGTGAAAGACACAGCAAAAAGCACCCAGCCCACACTGTAAAGTGGACATGTGAAAGACACAGCAAAAAGCACCCAGCCCAAACTGTAAAGTGGACGTGTGAAAGACACAGCAAAAAGTACCCAGTCCACACTGTGAAGTGGACATGTGAAAGACACAGCAAAAAGCACCCAGCCCACACTGTAAAGTGGACATGTGAAAGACACAGCAAAAAGCACCCAGCCCACATTGTAAAGTGGACATGTGAAAGACACAGCAAAAAGCACCCAGCCCACATTGTAAAGTGGACATGTGAAAGACACAGCAAAAAGCACCCAGCCCACACTGTAAAGTGGACATGTGAAAGACACAGCAAAAAGCACACAGCCCACACTGTAAAGTGGACATGTGAAAGACACAGCAAAAAGCAACCAGCCCACACTGTAAAGTGGACATGTGAAAGACACAGCAAAAAGCACCCAGCCCACACTGTGAAGTGGACATGTGAAAGACACAGCAAAAAGCACCCAGCCCACACTGTAAAGTGGACATGTGA
Source organism: Eledone cirrhosa (assembly GCA_964016885.1). Taxonomy (NCBI): domain Eukaryota; kingdom Metazoa; phylum Mollusca; class Cephalopoda; order Octopoda; family Eledonidae; genus Eledone; species Eledone cirrhosa. The sequence goes on along the minus strand of OZ024744.1, from coordinate 47,224,548 downwards.
AAGACACAGCAAAAAGCACCCAGCCCACATTGTAAAGTGGACATGTGAAAAGACACAGCAAAAAGCGCCCAGCCCACACTGTAAAGTGGACATGTGAAAGACACTGAAAAAAGCACCCAGCCCACACTGTAAAGTGGACATGTGAAAGACACAGCAAAAAGCACCCAGCCCACACTGTAAAGTGGACGTGAGAAAGACACAGCAACAAGCACCCAGCCCACAATGTAAAGTGGACGTGTGAAAGACACTGAAAAAAGCACCTAGCCCGCACTGTAAAGTGGACATGTGAAAGACACAGCAAAAAGCACCCAGCCCACACTGTAAAGTGGACGTGAGAAAGACACAGCAACAAGCACCCAGCCCACACTGTAAAGTGGACATGTGAAAGACACAGCAAAAAGCACCCAGCTCACATTGTAAAATGGACATGTGAAAGACACAGCAAAAAGCACCCAGCCCACACTGTAAAGTGGACATGTGAAAGACACAGCAAAAAGCACCCAGCCCACACTGTAAAGTGGACATGTGAAAGACACAGCAAAAAGCACCCAGCCCACACTGTAAAGTGGACGTGTGAAAGACACTGCAAGAAGCACACAGCCCACATTGTAAAGTGGACATGTGAAAGACACAGCAAAAAGCACCCAGCCCACATTGTAAAGTGGACATGTGAAAGACACAGCAAAAAGCACCCAGCCCACACTGTAAAGTGGACGTGTGAAAGACACTGCAAAAAGCACCCAGCCCACACTATAAAGTGGACATGTGAAAGACACAGCAAAAAGCACCCAGCCCACACTGTAAAGTGGACGTGTGAAAGACACTGCAAGAAGCATCCAGCCCACACTGTAAAGTGGACATGTGAAAGACACAGCAAAAAGCACCCAGCCCACATTGTAAAGTGGACATGTGAAAGACACAGCAAAAAGCACCCAGCCCACACTGTAAAGTGGACGTGTGAAAGACACAGCAAAAAGCACCCAGCCCACACTGTAAAGTGGACGTGTGAAAGACTCAGCAAAAAGCACCCAGCCCACACTGTAAAGTGGATATGTGAAAGACACAGCAAAAAGCACCCAGCCCACACTGTAAAGTGGACATGTGAAAGACACAGCAAAAAGCACCCAGCCCACACTGTAAAGTGGACGTGTGAAAGACACTGCAAGAAGCACACACCCCACACTGTAAAGTGGACATGTGAAAGACACAGCAAAAAGCACCCAGCCCACATTGTAAAGTGGACATGTGAAAGACACAGCAATAAGCACCCAGCCCACACTGTAAAGTGGACGTGTGAAAGACACTGCAAAAAGCACCCAGCCCACACTATAGAGTGGACATGTGAAAGACACAGCAAAAAGCACCCAGCCCACATTGTAAAGTGGACATGTGAAAGACACAGCGAAAAGCACCCAGCCCACACTGTAAAGTGGACATGTGAAAGACACAGCAAAAAGCACCCAGCCCACACTGTAAAGTGGACATGTGAAAGACACAGCAAAAAGCACCCAGCCCACACTGTAAAGTGGACATGTGAAAGACACAGCAAAAAGCACCCAGCCCAAACTGTAAAGTGGACGTGTGAAAGACACAGCAAAAAGTACCCAGCCCACACTGTGAAGTGGACATGTGAAAGACACAGCAAAAAGCACCCAGCCCACACTGTAAAGTGGACATGTGAAAGACACAGCAAAAAGCACCCAGCCCACATTGTAAAGTGGACATGTGAAAGACACAGCAAAAAGCACCCAGCCCACATTGTAAAGTGGACATGTGAAAGACACAGCAAAAAGCACCCAGCCCACACTGTAAAGTGGACATGTGAAAGACACAGCAAAAAGCACACAGCCCACACTGTAAAGTGGACATGTGAAAGACACAGCAAAAAGCACCCAGCCCACACTGTAAAGTGGACATGTGAAAGACACAGCAAAAAGCACCCAGCCCACACTGTGAAGTGGACATGTGAAAGACACAGCAAAAAGCACCCAGCCCACACTGTAAAGTGGACATGTGAAAGACACAGCAAAAAACCCAGCCCACATTGTAAAGTGGACATGTGAAAGACACAGCAAAAAGCACACAGCCCACATTGTAAAGTGGACATGTGAAAGACACAGCAAAAAGCACCCAGCCCACACTGTAAAGTGGACATGTGAAAGACACTGAAAAAAGCACCCAGCCCACACTGTAAAGTGGACATGTGAAAGACACAGCAAAAAGCACCCAGCCCACACTGTAAAGTGGACGTGAGAAAGACACAGCAACAAGCACCCAGCCCACACTGTAAAGTGGACGTGTGAAAGACACTGAAAAAAGCACCCAGCCCACACTGTAAAGTGGACATGTGAAAGACACAGCAACAAGCACCCAGCCCACACTGTAAAGTGAACGGGAGAAAGACACAGCAACAAGCACACAGCCCACACTGTAAAGTGGACATGTGAAAGACACAGTAAAAAGCACCCAGCCCACACTGTAAAGTTGACGTTTGAAAGACACTGCAAAAAGCGCCCAGCCCACACTGTAAAGTGGACATGTGAAAGAAACTGAAAAAAGCACCCAGCCCACACTGTAAAGTGGACATGTGAAAGACACAGCAAAAAGCACCCAGCCCGCACTGTAAAGTGGACGTGAGAAAGACACAGCAACAAGCACCCAGCCCACAATGTAAAGTGGACGTGTGAAAGACACTGAAAAAAGCACCTAGCCCACACTGTAAAGTGGACATGTGAAAGACACAGCAAAAAGCACCCAGCCCACACTGTAAAGTGGACGTGAGAAAGACACAGCAACAAGCACCCAGCCCACACTGAAAAGTGGACATGTGAAAGACACAGCAAAAAGCACCCAGCCCACACTGTAAAGTGGACATGTGAAAGACACAGTAAAAAGCACCCAGCCCACACTGTAAAGTTGACGTTTGAAAGACACTGCAAAAAGCGCCCAGCCCTCACTGTAAAGTGGACATGTGAAAGACACTGAAAAAAGCACCCAGTCCACACTGTAACGTGGACATGTGAAAGACACAGCAAAAAGCACCCAGCCCACACTGTAAGGTGGACGTGAGAAAGACACAGCAACAAGCACCCAGCCCACAATGTAAAGTGGACGTGTGAAAGACACTTAAAAAAGCACCTAGCCCGCACTGTAAAGTGGACATGTGAAAGACACAGCAAAAAGCACCCAGCCCACACTGTAAAGTGGACGTGAGAAAGACACAGCAACAAGCACCCAGCCCACACTGTAAAGTGGACATGTGAAAGACACAGCAAAAAGCACCCAGCTCACATTGTAAGATGGACATGTGAAAGACACAGCAAAAAGCACCCAGCCCACACTGTAAAGTGGACATGTGAAAGACACAGCAAAAAGCACCCAGCCCACATTGTAAAGTGGACATGTGAAAGACACAGCAAAAAGCACCCAGCCCACACTGTAAAGTGGACGTGTGAAAGACACAGCAAAAAGCACCCAGCCCACACTGTAAAGTGGACGTGTGAAAGACTCAGCAAAAAGCACCCAGCCCACACTGTAAAGTGGATATGTGAAAGACACAGCAAAAAGCACCCAGCCCACACTGTAAAGTGGACATGTGAAAGACACAGCAAAAAGCACCCTGCCCACACTGTAAAGTGGACGTGTGAAAGACACTGCAAGAAGCACACACCCCACACTGTAAAGTGGACATGTGAAAGACACAGCAAAAAGCACCCAGCCCACATTGTAAAGTGGACATGTGAAAGACACAGCAATAAGCACCCAGCACACACTGTAAAGTGGACGTGTGAAAGACACTGCAAAAAGCACCCAGCCCACACTATAGAGTGGACATGTGAAAGACACAGCAAAAAGCACCCAGCCCACATTGTAAAGTGGACATGTGAAAGACACAGCAAAAAGCACCCAGCCCACACTGTAAAGTGGACATGTGAAAGACACAGCAAAAAGCACCCAGCCCACACTGTAAAGTGAACATGTGAAAGACACAGCAAAAAGCACCCAGCCCACACTGTAAAGTGGACATGTGAAAGACACAGCAAAAAGCACCCAGCCCACACTGTAAAGTGGACGTGAGAAAGACACAGCAACAAGCACCCAGCCCACACTGTAAAGTGGACGTGTGAAAGACACTGAAAAAAGCACCCAGCCCACACTGTAAAGTGGACATGTGAAAGACACAGCAACAAGCACCCAGCCCACACTGTAAAGTGAACGGGAGAAAGACACAGCAACAAGCACACAGCCCACACTGTAAAGTGGACATGTGAAAGACACAGTAAAAAGCACCCAGCCCACACTGTAAAGTTGACGTTTGAAAGACACTGCAAAAAGCGCCCAGCCCACACTGTAAAGTGGACATGTGAAAGAAACTGAAAAAAGCACCCAGCCCACACTGTAAAGTGGACATGTGAAAGACACAGCAAAAAGCACCCAGCCCGCACTGTAAAGTGGACGTGAGAAAGACACAGCAACAAGCACCCAGCCCACAATGTAAAGTGGACGTGTGAAAGACACTGAAAAAAGCACCTAGCCCACACTGTAAAGTGGACATGTGAAAGACACAGCAAAAAGCACCCAGCCCACACTGTAAAGTGGACGTGAGAAAGACACAGCAACAAGCACCCAGCCCACACTGAAAAGTGGACATGTGAAAGACACAGCAAAAAGCACCCAGCCCACACTGTAAAGTGGACATGTGAAAGACACAGTAAAAAGCACCCAGCCCACACTGTAAAGTTGACGTTTGAAAGACACTGCAAAAAGCGCCCAGCCCTCACTGTAAAGTGGACATGTGAAAGACACTGAAAAAAGCACCCAGTCCACACTGTAACGTGGACATGTGAAAGACACAGCAAAAAGCACCCAGCCCACACTGTAAGGTGGACGTGAGAAAGACACAGCAACAAGCACCCAGCCCACAATGTAAAGTGGACGTGTGAAAGACACTTAAAAAAGCACCTAGCCCGCACTGTAAAGTGAACATGTGAAAGACACAGCAAAAAGCACCCAGCCCACACTGTAAAGTGGACGTGAGAAAGACACAGCAACAAGCACCCAGCCCACACTGTAAAGTGGACATGTGAAAGACACAGCAAAAAGCACCCAGCTCACATTGTAAGATGGACATGTGAAAGACACAGCAAAAAGCACCCAGCCCACACTGTAAAGTGGACATGTGAAAGACACAGCAAAAAGCACCCAGCCCACACTGTAAAGTGGACATGTGAAAGACACAGCAAAAAGCACCCAGCCCACACTGTAAAGTGGACATGTGAAAGACACAGCAAAAAGCACCCAGCCCACACTGTAAAGTGGACGTGTGAAAGACACTGCAAAAAGCACCCAGCCCACACTACAAAGTGGACATGTGAAAGACACAGCAAAAAGCACCCAGCCCACACTGTAAAGTGGACGTGTGAAAGACACTGCAAGAAGCATCCAGCCCACACTGTAAAGTGGACATGTGAAAGACACAGCAAAAAGCACCCAGCCCACATTGTAAAGTGGACATGTGAAAGACACAGCAAAAAGCACCCAGCCCACACTGTAAAGTGGACGTGTGAAAGACACAGCAAAAAGCACCCAGCCCACACTGTAAAGTGGACGTGTGAAAGACTCAGCAAAAAGCACCCAGCCCAGACTGTAAAGTGGATATGTGAAAGACACAGCAAAAAGCACCCAGCCCACACTGTAAAGTGGACATGTGAAAGACACAGCAAAAAGCACCCAGCCCACACTGTAAAGTGGACGTGTGAAAGACACTGCAAGAAGCACACACCCCACACTGTAAAGTGGACATGTGAAAGACACAGCAAAAAGCACCCAGCCCACATTGTAAAGTGGACATGTGAAAGACACAGCAATAAGCACCCAGCACACACTGTAAAGTGGACGTGTGAAAGACACTGCAAAAAGCACCCAGCCCACACTATAGAGTGGACATGTGAAAGACACAGCAAAAAGCACCCAGCCCACATTGTAAAGTGGACATGTGAAAGACACAGCAAAAAGCACCCAGCCCACACTGTAAAGTGGACATGTGAAAGACACAGCAAAAAGCACCCAGCCCACACTGTAAAGTGGACATGTGAAAGACACAGCAAAAAGCACCCAGCCCACACTGTAAAGTGGACATGTGAAAGACACAGCAAAAAGCACCCAGCCCAAACTGTAAGGTGGACGTGTGAAAGACACAGCAAAAAGTACCCAGCCCACACTGTGAAGTGGACATGTGAAAGACACAGCAAAAAGCACCCAGCCCACACTGTAAAGTGGACATGTGAAAGACACAGCAAAAAGCACCCAGCCCACATTGTAAAGTGGACATGTGAAAGACACAGCAAAAAGCACCCAGCCCACATTGTAAAGTGGACATGTGAAAGACACAGCAAAAAGCACCCAGCCCACACTGTAAAGTGGACATGTGAAAGACACAGCAAAAAGCACACAGCCCACACTGTAAAGTGGACATGTGAAAGACACAGCAAAAAGCACCCAGCCCACACTGTAAAGTGGACATGTGAAAGACACAGCAAAAAGCACCCAGCCCACACTGTGAAGTGGACATGTGAAAGACACAGCAAAAAGCACCCAGCCCACACTGTAAAGTGGACATGTGAAAGACACAGCAAAAAGCACCCAGCCCACATTGTAAAGTGGACATGTGAAAGACACAGCAAAAAGCACACAGCCCACATTGTAAAGTGGACATGTGAAAGACACAGCAAAAAGCACCCAGCCCACACTGTAAAGTGGACATGTGAAAGACACTGAAAAAAGCACCCAGCCCACACTGTAAAGTGGACATGTGAAAGACACAGCAAAAAGCACCCAGCCCACACTGTAAAGTGGACGTGAGAAAGACACAGCAACAAGCACCCAGCCCACACTGTAAAGTGGACGTGTGAAAGACACTGAAAAAAGCACCCAGCCCACACTGTAAAGTGGACATGTGAAAGACACAGCAACAAGCACCCAGCCCACACTGTAAAGTGAACGGGAGAAAGACACAGCAACAAGCACACAGCCCACACTGTAAAGTGGACATGTGAAAGACACAGTAAAAAGCACCCAGCCCACACTGTAAAGTTGACGTTTGAAAGACACTGCAAAAAGCGCCCAGCCCACACTGTAAAGTGGACATGTGAAAGAAACTGAAAAAAGCACCCAGCCCACACTGTAAAGTGGACATGTGAAAGACACAGCAAAAAGCACCCAGCCCGCACTGTAAAGTGGACGTGAGAAAGACACAGCAACAAGCACCCAGCCCACAATGTAAAGTGGACGTGTGAAAGACACTGAAAAAAGCACCTAGCCCACACTGTAAAGTGGACATGTGAAAGACACAGCAAAAAGCACCCAGCCCACACTGTAAAGTGGACGTGAGAAAGACACAGCAACAAGCACCCAGCCCACACTGAAAAGTGGACATGTGAAAGACACAGCAAAAAGCACCCAGCCCACACTGTAAAGTGGACATGTGAAAGACACAGTAAAAAGCACCCAGCCCACACTGTAAAGTTGACGTTTGAAAGACACTGCAAAAAGCGCCCAGCCCTCACTGTAAAGTGGACATGTGAAAGACACTGAAAAAAGCACCCAGTCCACACTGTAACGTGGACATGTGAAAGACACAGCAAAAAGCACCCAGCCCACACTGTAAGGTGGACGTGAGAAAGACACAGCAACAAGCACCCAGCCCACAATGTAAAGTGGACGTGTGAAAGACACTTAAAAAAGCACCTAGCCCGCACTGTAAAGTGGACATGTGAAAGACACAGCAAAAAGCACCCAGCCCACACTGTAAAGTGGACGTGAGAAAGACACAGCAACAAGCACCCAGCCCACACTGTAAAGTGGACATGTGAAAGACACAGCAAAAAGCACCCAGCTCACATTGTAAGATGGACATGTGAAAGACACAGCAAAAAGGACCCAGCCCACACTGTAAAGTGGACATGTGAAAGACACAGCAAAAAGCACCCAGCCCACACTGTAAAGTGGACATGTGAAAGACACAGCAAAAAGCACCCAGCCCACACTGTAAAGTGGACATGTGAAAGACACAGCAAAAAGCACACAGCCCACACTGTAAAGTGGACATGTGAAAGACACAGCAAAAAGCACCCAGCCCACACTGTAAAGTGGACATGTGAAAGACACAGCAAAAAGCACCCAGCCCACACTGTGAAGTGGACATGTGAAAGACACAGCAAAAAGCACCCAGCCCACACTGTAAAGTGGACATGTGAAAGACACAGTAAAAAGCACCCAGCCCACACTGTAAAGTTGACGTTTGAAAGACACTGCAAAAAGCGCCCAGCCCACACAGTAAAGTGGACATGTGAAAGACACAGCAAAAAGCACCCAGCCCACATTGTAAAGTGGACATTTGAAAGATACAGCAAAAAGCACCCAGCCCACATTGTAAAGTGGACATGTGAAAGACACAGCAAAAATCACCCCGCCCACACCGTGAAGTGGACATGTGAAAGACACTGAAAAAAGCACCCAGCCCACACTGTAAAGTGGACATATGAAAGACACAGCAAAAAGCACCCAGCCCACACTGTAAAGTGGACATGTGAAAGACACAGCAAAAAGCACCCAGCCCACACTGTGAAATAGACATGTGAAAGACACAGCAAAAAGCACCCAGGCCACACTGTAAAGTTGACGTGTGAAAGACACTGCAAAAAGCACACAGCCCACACTGTAAAGTGGACATGTGAAAGACACAGCAAAAAGCACCCAGCCCACACTGTAAAGTGGACGTGTGAAAGACACTGCAAAAAGCACCCACCCCACACTGTAAAGTGGACATGTGAAAGACACAGCAAAAAGCACCCAGCCCACACTGTAAAGTGGACATGTGAAAGACACAGCGAAAAGCACCCAGCCCACACTGTAAAGTGGACATGTGAAAAACACAGCAAAAAGCACCCAGCCCACATTGTAAAGTGGACATGTGAAAGACACAGCAAAAAGCACCCAGCCCACATTGTAAAGTGGACATGTGAAAGACACAGCAAAAAGCACCCAGCCCACACTGTAAAGTGGACATGTGAAAGACACAGCAAAAAGCACCCAGCCCACACTGTAAAGTGGACATATGAAAGACACAGCAAAAAGCACCCAGCCCACACTGTAAAGTGGACATGTGAAAGACACAGCAAAAAGCACCCAGCCCACACTGTGAAGTGGACATGTGAAAGACACAGCAAAAAGCACCCAGCCCACACTGTAAAGTGGACATGTGAAAGACACAGCAAAAAGCACCCAGCCCACACTGTAAAGTGGACATGTGAAAGACACAGCAAAAAGCACCCAGCCCACACTGTAAAGTGGACGTGAGAAAGATACAACAAAAAGCACCCAGCCCACACTGTAAAGTGGACGTGTGAAAGACACAGCAAAAAGCACACAGCCCACACTGTAAAGTGGACATGTGAAAGACACAGCAAAAAGCACCCAGCCCACACTGTAAAGTGGACGTGAGAAAGACACAGCAACAAGCACACAGCCCACACTGTAAAGTGGACATGTGAAAGACACAGTAAAAAGCACCCAGCCCACACTGTAAAGTTGAAGTTTGAAAGACACTGCAAAAAGCGCCCAGCCCACACTGTAAAGTGGACATGTGAAAGACACTGAAAAAAGCACCCAGCCCACACTGTAAAGTGGACATGTGAAAGACACAGCAAAAAGCACCCAGCCCACACTGTAAAGTGGACGTGAGAAAGACACAGCAACAAGCACCCAGCCCACAATGTAAAGTGGACGTGTTAAAGACACTGCAAGAAGCATCCAGCCCACACTGTAAAGTGGACATGTGAAAGACACAGCAAAAAGCACCCAGCCCACATTGTAAAGTGGACATTTGAAAGATACAGCAAAAAGCACCCAGCCCACATTGTAAAGTGGACATGTGAAAGACACAGCAAAAATTACCCCGCCCACACCGTGAAGTGGACATGTGAAAGACACTGAAAAAAGCACCCAGCCCACACTGTAAAGTGGACATATGAAAGACACAGCAAAAAGCACCCAGCCCACACTGTAAAGTGGACATGTGAAAGACACAGCAAAAAGCACACAGCCCACACTGTGAAATAGACATGTGAAAGACACAGCAAAAAGCACCCAGCCCACACTGTAAAGTTGACGTGTGAAAGACACTGCAAAAAGCACACAGCCCACACTGTAAAGTGGACATGTGAAAGACACAGCAAAAAGCACCCAGCCCACACTGTAAAGTGGACATGTGAAAGACACAGCAAAAAGTACCCAGCCCACACTGTAAAGTGGACATGTGAAAGACACTGAAAAAAGCACCCAGCCCACACTGTAAAGTGGACATGTGAAAGACACAGCAAAAAGCACCCAGCCCACACTGTAAAGTGGACGTGAGAAAGACACAGCAACAAGCACCCAGCCCACACTGTAAAGTGGACGTGTGAAAGACACTGAAAAAAGCACCCAGCCCACACTGTAAAGTGGACATGTGAAAGACACAGCAACAAGCACCCAGCCCACACTGTAAAGTGAACGGGAGAAAGACACAGCAACAAGCACACAGCCCACACTGTAAAGTGGACATGTGAAAGACACAGTAAAAAGCACCCAGCCCACACTGTAAAGTTGACGTTTGAAAGACACTGCAAAAAGCGCCCAGCCCACACTGTAAAGTGGACATGTGAAAGAAACTGAAAAAAGCACCCAGCCCACACTGTAAAGTGGACATGTGAAAGACACAGCAAAAAGCACCCAGCCCGCACTGTAAAGTGGACGTGAGAAAGACACAGCAACAAGCACCCAGCCCACAATGTAAAGTGGACGTGTGAAAGACACTGAAAAAAGCACCTAGCCCACACTGTAAAGTGGACATGTGAAAGACACAGCAAAAAGCACCCAGCCCACACTGTAAAGTGGACGTGAGAAAGACACAGCAACAAGCACCCAGCCCACACTGAAAAGTGGACATGTGAAAGACACAGCAAAAAGCACCCAGCCCACACTGTAAAGTGGACATGTGAAAGACACAGTAAAAAGCACCCAGCCCACACTGTAAAGTTGACGTTTGAAAGACACTGCAAAAAGCGCCCAGCCCTCACTGTAAAGTGGACATGTGAAAGACACTGAAAAAAGCACCCAGTCCACACTGTAACGTGGACATGTGAAAGACACAGCAAAAAGCACCCAGCCCACACTGTAAGGTGGACGTGAGAAAGACACAGCAACAAGCACCCAGCCCACAATGTAAAGTGGACGTGTGAAAGACACTTAAAAAAGCACCTAGCCCGCACTGTAAAGTGGACATGTGAAAGACACAGCAAAAAGCACCCAGCCCACACTGTAAAGTGGACGTGAGAAAGACACAGCAACAAGCACCCAGCCCACACTGTAAAGTGGACATGTGAAAGACACAGCAAAAAGCACCCAGCTCACATTGTAAGATGGACATGTGAAAGACACAGCAAAAAGGACCCAGCCCACACTGTAAAGTGGACATGTGAAAGACACAGCAAAAAGCACCCAGCCCACACTGTAAAGTGGACATGTGAAAGACACAGCAAAAAGCACCCAGCCCACACTGTAAAGTGGACATGTGAAAGACACAGCAAAAAGCACACAGCCCACACTGTAAAGTGGACATGTGAAAGACACAGCAAAAAGCACCCAGCCCACACTGTAAAGTGGACATGTGAAAGACACAGCAAAAAGCACCCAGCCCACACTGTGAAGTGGACATGTGAAAGACACAGCAAAAAGCACCCAGCCCACACTGTAAAGTGGACATGTGAAAGACACAGTAAAAAGCACCCAGCCCACACTGTAAAGTTGACGTTTGAAAGACACTGCAAAAAGCGCCCAGCACACACAGTAAAGTGGACATGTGAAAGACACAGCAAAAAGCACCCAGCCCACATTGTAAAGTGGACATTTGAAAGATACAGCAAAAAGCACCCAGCCCACATTGTAAAGTGGACATGTGAAAGACACAGCAAAAATCACCCCGCCCACACCGTGAAGTGGACATGTGAAAGACACTGAAAAAAGCACCCAGCCCACACTGTAAAGTGGACATATGAAAGACACAGCAAAAAGCACCCAGCCCACACTGTAAAGTGGACATGTGAAAGACACAGCAAAAAGCACCCAGCCCACACTGTGAAATAGACATGTGAAAGACACAGCAAAAAGCACCCAGGCCACACTGTAAAGTTGACGTGTGAAAGACACTGCAAAAAGCACACAGCCCACACTGTAAAGTGGACATGTGAAAGACACAGCAAAAAGCACCCAGCCCACACTGTAAAGTGGACGTGTGAAAGACACTGCAAAAAGCACCCACCCCACACTGTAAAGTGGACATGTGAAAGACACAGCAAAAAGCACCCAGCCCACACTGTAAAGTGGACATGTGAAAGACACAGCGAAAAGCACCCAGCCCACACTGTAAAGTGGACATGTGAAAAACACAGCAAAAAGCACCCAGCCCACATTGTAAAGTGGACATGTGAAAGACACAGCAAAAAGCACCCAGCCCACATTGTAAAGTGGACATGTGAAAGACACAGCAAAAAGCACCCAGCCCACACTGTAAAGTGGACATGTGAAAGACACAGCAAAAAGCACCCAGCCCACACTGTAAAGTGGACATATGAAAGACACAGCAAAAAGCACCCAGCCCACACTGTAAAGTGGACATGTGAAAGACACAGCAAAAAGCACCCAGCCCACACTGTGAAGTGGACATGTGAAAGACACAGCAAAAAGCACCCAGCCCACACTGTAAAGTGGACATGTGAAAGACACAGCAAAAAGCACCCAGCCCACACTGTAAAGTGGACATGTGAAAGACACAGCAAAAAGCACCCAGCCCACACTGTAAAGTGGACGTGAGAAAGATACAACAAAAAGCACCCAGCCCACACTGTAAAGTGGACGTGTGAAAGACACTGAAAAAAGCACCCAGCCCACACTGTAAAGTGGACATGTGAAAGACACAGCAAAAAGCACCCAGCCCACACTGTAAAGTGGACGTGAGAAAGACACAGCAACAAGCACACAGCCCACACTGTAAAGTGGACATGTGAAAGACACAGTAAAAAGCACCCAGCCCACACTGTAAAGTTGAAGTTTGAAAGACACTGCAAAAAGCGCCCAGCCCACACTGTAAAGTGGACATGTGAAAGACACTGAAAAAAGCACCCAGCCCACACTGTAAAGTGGACATGTGAAAGACACAGCAAAAAGCACCCAGCCCACACTGTAAAGTGGACGTGAGAAAGACACAGCAACAAGCACCCAGCCCACAATGTAAAGTGGACGTGTTAAAGACACTGCAAGAAGCATCCAGCCCACACTGTAAAGTGGACATGTGAAAGACACAGCAAAAAGCACCCAGCCCACATTGTAAAGTGGACATTTGAAAGATACAGCAAAAAGCACCCAGCCCACATTGTAAAGTGGACATGTGAAAGACACAGCAAAAATTACCCCGCCCACACCGTGAAGTGGACATGTGAAAGACACTGAAAAAAGCACCCAGCCCACACTGTAAAGTGGACATATGAAAGACACAGCAAAAAGCACCCAGCCCACACTGTAAAGTGGACATGTGAAAGACACAGCAAAAAGCACACAGCCCACACTGTGAAATAGACATGTGAAAGACACAGCAAAAAGCACCCAGCCCACACTGTAAAGTTGACGTGTGAAAGACACTGCAAAAAGCACACAGCCCACACTGTAAAGTGGACATGTGAAAGACACAGCAAAAAGCACCCAGCCCACACTGTAAAGTGGACATGTGAAAGACACAGCAAAAAGTACCCAGCCCACACTGTAAAGTGGACATGTGAAAGACAAAGCAAAAAGCACCCAGCCCACACTGTAAAGTGGACATGTGAAAGACACAGCAAAAATCACCCCGCCCACACCGTGAAGTGGACATGTGAAAGACACTGAAAAAAGCACCCAGCCCACACTGTAAAGTGGACATATGAAAGACACAGCAAAAAGCACCCAGCCCACACTGTAAAGTGGACATGTGAAAGACACAGCAAAAAGCACCCAGCCCACACTGTGAAATAGACATGTGAAAGAAACAGCAAAAAGCACCCAGGCCACACTGTAAAGTTGACGTGTGAAAGACACTGCAAAAAGCACACAGCCCACACTGTAAAGTGGACATGTGAAAGACACAGCAAAAAGCACCCAGCCCACACTGTAAAGTGGACGTGTGAAAGACACTGCAAAAAGCACCCACCCCACACTGTAAAGTGGACATGTGAAAGACACAGCAAAAAGCACCCAGCCCACACTGTAAAGTGGACATGTGAAAGACACAGCGAAAAGCACCCAGCCCACACTGTAAAGTGGACATGTGAAAAACACAGCAAAAAGCACCCAGCCCACATTGTAAAGTGGACATGTGAAAGACACAGCAAAAAGCACCCAGCCCACATTGTAAAGTGGACATGTGAAAGACACAGCAAAAAGCACCCAGCCCACACTGTAAAGTGGACATGTGAAAGACACAGCAAAAAGCACCCAGCCCACACTGTAAAGTGGACATATGAAAGACACAGCAAAAAGCACCCAGCCCACACTGTAAAGTGGACATGTGAAAGACACAGCAAAAAGCACCCAGCCCACACTGTGAAGTGGACATGTGAAAGACACAGCAAAAAGCACCCAGCCCACACTGTAAAGTGGACATGTGAAAGACACAGCAAAAAGCACCCAGCCCACACTGTAAAGTGGACATGTGAAAGACACAGCAAAAAGCACCCAGCCCACACTGTAAAGTGGACGTGAGAAAGATACAACAAAAAGCACCCAGCCCACACTGTAAAGTGAACGTGTGAAAGACACTGAAAAAAGCACCCAGCCCACACTGTAAAGTGGACATGTGAAAGACACAGCAAAAAGCACCCAGCCCACACTGTAAAGTGGACGTGAGAAAGACACAGCAACAAGCACACAGCCCACACTGTAAAGTGGACATGTGAAAGACACAGTAAAAAGCACCCAGCCCACACTGTAAAGTTGAAGTTTGAAAGACACTGCAAAAAGCGCCCAGCCCACACTGTAAAGTGGACATGTGAAAGACACTGAAAAAAGCACCCAGCCCACACTGTAAAGTGGACATGTGAAAGACACAGCAAAAAGCACCCAGCCCACACTGTAAAGTGGACGTGAGAAAGACACAGCAACAAGCACCCAGCCCACAATGTAAAGTGGACGTGTTAAAGACACTGCAAGAAGCATCCAGCCCACACTGTAAAGTGGACATGTGAAAGACACAGCAAAAAGCACCCAGCCCACATTGTAAAGTGGACATTTGAAAGATACAGCAAAAAGCACCCAGCCCACATTGTAAAGTGGACATGTGAAAGACACAGCAAAAATTACCCCGCCCACACCGTGAAGTGGACATGTGAAAGACACTGAAAAAAGCACCCAGCCCACACTGTAAAGTGGACATATGAAAGACACAGCAAAAAGCACCCAGCCCACACTGTAAAGTGGACATGTGAAAGACACAGCAAAAAGCACACAGCCCACACTGTGAAATAGACATGTGAAAGACACAGCAAAAAGCACCCAGCCCACACTGTAAAGTTGACGTGTGAAAGACACTGCAAAAAGCACACATCCCACACTGTAAAGTGGACATGTGAAAGACACAGCAAAAAGCACCCAGCCCACACTGTAAAGTGGACATGTGAAAGACACAGCAAAATGTACCCAGCCCACACTGTAAAGTGGACATGTGAAAGACAAAGCAAAAAGCACCCAGCCCACACTGTAAAGTGGACATGTGAAAGACACAGCAAAAAGCACCCAGCCCACACTGTAAAGTGGACATGTGAAAGACACAGCAAAAAGCACCCAGCCCACATTGTAAAGTGGACATGTGAAAGACACAGCAAAAAGCACCCAGCCCACATTGTAAAGTGGACATGTGAAAGACACAGCAAAAAGCACCCAGCCCACACTGTAAAGTGGACATGTGAAAGACACAGCAAAAAGCACCCAGCCCACACTGTAAAGTGGACATGTGAAAGACACAGCAAAAAGCACCCAGCCCACACTGTAAAGTGGACATGTGAAAGACACAGCAAAAAGCACCCAGCCCACACTGTAAAGTGGACGTGAGAAAGATACAACAAAAAGCACCCAGCCCACACTGTAAAGTGGACGTGTGAAAGACACTGAAAAAAGCACCCAGCCCACACTGTAAAGTGGACATGTGAAAGACACAGCAAAAAGCACCCAGCCCACACTGTAAAGTGGACGTGAGAAAGACACAGCAACAAGCACACAGCCCACACTGTAAAGTGGACATGTGAAAGACACAGTAAAAAGCACCCAGCCCACACTGTAAAGTTGAAGTTTGAAAGACACTGCAAAAAGCGCCCAGCCCACACTGTAAAGTGGACATGTGAAAGACACTGAAAAAAGCACCCAGCCCACACTGTAAAGTGGACATGTGAAAGACACAGCAAAAAGCACCCAGCCCACACTGTAAAGTGGACGTGAGAAAGACACAGCAACAAGCACCCAGCCCACAATGTAAAGTGGACATGTGAAAGACACAGCGAAAAGCACCCAGCCCACACTGTAAAGTGGACATGTGAAAAACACAGCAAAAAGCACCCAGCCCACATTGTAAAGTGGACATGTGAAAGACACAGCAAAAAGCACCCAGCCCACATTGTAAAGTGGACATGTGAAAGACACAGCAAAAAGCACCCAGCCCACACTGTAAAGTGGACATGTGAAAGACACAGCAAAAAGCACCCAGCCCACACTGTAAAGTGGACATATGAAAGACACAGCAAAAAGCACCCAGCCCACACTGTAAAGTGGACATGTGAAAGACACAGCAAAAAGCACCCAGCCCACACTGTGAAGTGGACATGTGAAAGACACAGCAAAAAGCACCCAGCCCACACTGTAAAGTGGACATGTGAAAGACACAGCAAAAAGCACCCAGCCCACACTGTAAAGTGGACATGTGAAAGACACAGCAAAAAGCACCCAGCCCACACTGTAAAGTGGACGTGAGAAAGATACAACAAAAAGCACCCAGCCCACACTGTAAAGTGAACGTGTGAAAGACACTGAAAAAAGCACCCAGCCCACACTGTAAAGTGGACATGTGAAAGACACAGCAAAAAGCACCCAGCCCACACTGTAAAGTGGACGTGAGAAAGACACAGCAACAAGCACACAGCCCACACTGTAAAGTGGACATGTGAAAGACACAGTAAAAAGCACCCAGCCCACACTGTAAAGTTGAAGTTTGAAAGACACTGCAAAAAGCGCCCAGCCCACACTGTAAAGTGGACATGTGAAAGACACTGAAAAAAGCACCCAGCCCACACTGTAAAGTGGACATGTGAAAGACACAGCAAAAAGCACCCAGCCCACACTGTAAAGTGGACGTGAGAAAGACACAGCAACAAGCACCCAGCCCACAATGTAAAGTGGACGTGTTAAAGACACTGCAAGAAGCATCCAGCCCACACTGTAAAGTGGACATGTGAAAGACACAGCAAAAAGCACCCAGCCCACATTGTAAAGTGGACATTTGAAAGATACAGCAAAAAGCACCCAGCCCACATTGTAAAGTGGACATGTGAAAGACACAGCAAAAATTACCCCGCCCACACCGTGAAGTGGACATGTGAAAGACACTGAAAAAAGCACCCAGCCCACACTGTAAAGTGGACATATGAAAGACACAGCAAAAAGCACCCAGCCCACACTGTAAAGTGGACATGTGAAAGACACAGCAAAAAGCACACAGCCCACACTGTGAAATAGACATGTGAAAGACACAGCAAAAAGCACCCAGCCCACACTGTAAAGTTGACGTGTGAAAGACACTGCAAAAAGCACACATCCCACACTGTAAAGTGGACATGTGAAAGACACAGCAAAAAGCACCCAGCCCACACTGTAAAGTGGACATGTGAAAGACACAGCAAAATGTACCCAGCCCACACTGTAAAGTGGACATGTGAAAGACAAAGCAAAAAGCACCCAGCCCACACTGTAAAGTGGACATGTGAAAGACACAGCAAAAAGCACCCAGCCCACACTGTAAAGTGGACATGTGAAAGACACAGCAAAAAGCACCCAGCCCACATTGTAAAGTGGACATGTGAAAGACACAGCAAAAAGCACCCAGCCCACATTGTAAAGTGGACATGTGAAAGACACAGCAAAAAGCACCCAGCCCACACTGTAAAGTGGACATGTGAAAGACACAGCAAAAAGCACCCAGCCCACACTGTAAAGTGGACATGTGAAAGACACAGCAAAAAGCACCCAGCCCACACTGTAAAGTGGACATGTGAAAGACACAGCAAAAAGCACCCAGCCCACACTGTAAAGTGGACGTGAGAAAGATACAACAAAAAGCACCCAGCCCACACTGTAAAGTGGACGTGTGAAAGACACTGAAAAAAGCACCCAGCCCACACTGTAAAGTGGACATGTGAAAGACACAGCAAAAAGCACCCAGCCCACACTGTAAAGTGGACGTGAGAAAGACACAGCAACAAGCACACAGCCCACACTGTAAAGTGGACATGTGAAAGACACAGTAAAAAGCACCCAGCCCACACTGTAAAGTTGAAGTTTGAAAGACACTGCAAAAAGCGCCCAGCCCACACTGTAAAGTGGACATGTGAAAGACACTGAAAAAAGCACCCAGCCCACACTGTAAAGTGGACATGTGAAAGACACAGCAAAAAGCACCCAGCCCACACTGTAAAGTGGACGTGAGAAAGACACAGCAACAAGCACCCAGCCCACAATGTAAAGTGGACGTGTTAAAGACACTGCAAGAAGCATCCAGCCCACACTGTAAAGTGGACATGTGAAAGACACAGCAAAAAGCACCCAGCCCACATTGTAAAGTGGACATTTGAAAGATACAGCAAAAAGCACCCAGCCCACATTGTAAAGTGGACATGTGAAAGACACAGCAAAAATTACCCCGCCCACACCGTGAAGTGGACATGTGAAAGACACTGAAAAAAGCACCCAGCCCACACTGTAAAGTGGACATATGAAAGACACAGCAAAAAGCACCCAGCCCACACTGTAAAGTGGACATGTGAAAGACACAGCAAAAAGCACACAGCCCACACTGTGAAATAGACATGTGAAAGACACAGCAAAAAGCACCCAGCCCACACTGTAAAGTTGACGTGTGAAAGACACTGCAAAAAGCACACAGCCCACACTGTAAAGTGGACATGTGAAAGACACAGCAAAAAGCACCCAGCCCACACTGTAAAGTGGACATGTGAAAGACACAGCAAAAAGTACCCAGCCCACACTGTAAAGTGGACATGTGAAAGACAAAGCAAAAAGCACCCAGCCCACACTGTAAAGTGGACATGTGAAAGACACAGCAAAAATCACCCCGCCCACACCGTGAAGTGGACATGTGAAAGACACTGAAAAAAGCACCCAGCCCACACTGTAAAGTGGACATATGAAAGACACAGCAAAAAGCACCCAGCCCACACTGTAAAGTGGACATGTGAAAGACACAGCAAAAAGCACCCAGCCCACACTGTGAAATAGACATGTGAAAGACACAGCAAAAAGCACCCAGGCCACACTGTAAAGTTGACGTGTGAAAGACACTGCAAAAAGCACACAGCCCACACTGTAAAGTGGACATGTGAAAGACACAGCAAAAAGCACCCAGCCCACACTGTAAAGTGGACGTGTGAAAGACACTGCAAAAAGCACCCACCCCACACTGTAAAGTGGACATGTGAAAGACACAGCAAAAAGCACCCAGCCCACACTGTAAAGTGGACATGTGAAAGACACAGCGAAAAGCACCCAGCCCACACTGTAAAGTGGACATGTGAAAAACACAGCAAAAAGCACCCAGCCCACATTGTAAAGTGGACATGTGAAAGACACAGCAAAAAGCACCCAGCCCACATTGTAAAGTGGACGTGAGAAAGACACAGCAACAAGCACACAGCCCACACTGTAAAGTGGACATGTGAAAGACACAGTAAAAAGCACCCAGCCCACACTGTAAAGTTGAAGTTTGAAAGACACTGCAAAAAGCGCCCTGCCCACACTGTAAAGTGGACATGTGAAAGACACTGAAAAAAGCACCCAGCCCACACTGTAAAGTGGACATGTGAAAGACACAGCAAAAAGCACCCAGCCCACACTGTAAAGTGGACGTGAGAAAGACACAGCAACAAGCACCCAGCCCACAATGTAAAGTGGACGTGTTAAAGACACTGCAAGAAGCATCCAGCCCACACTGTAAAGTGGACATGTGAAAGACACAGCAAAAAGCACCCAGCCCACATTGTAAAGTGGACATTTGAAAGATACAGCAAAAAGCACCCAGCCCACATTGTAAAGTGGACATGTGAAAGACACAGCAAAAATTACCCCGCCCACACCGTGAAGTGGACATGTGAAAGACACTGAAAAAAGCACCCAGCCCACACTGTAAAGTGGACATATGAAAGACACAGCAAAAAGCACCCAGCCCACACTGTAAAGTGGACATGTGAAAGACACAGCAAAAAGCACACAGCCCACACTGTGAAATAGACATGTGAAAGACACAGCAAAAAGCACCCAGCCCACACTGTAAAGTTGACGTGTGAAAGACACTGCAAAAAGCACACATCCCACACTGTAAAGTGGACATGTGAAAGACACAGCAAAAAGCACCCAGCCCACACTGTAAAGTGGACATGTGAAAGACACAGCAAAATGTACCCAGCCCACACTGTAAAGTGGACATGTGAAAGACAAAGCAAAAAGCACCCAGCCCACACTGTAAAGTGGACATGTGAAAGACACAGCAAAAAGCACCCAGCCCACACTGTAAAGTGGACATGTGAAAGACACAGCAAAAAGCACCCAGCCCACATTGTAAAGTGGACATGTGAAAGACACAGCAAAAAGCACCCAGCCCACATTGTAAAGTGGACATGTGAAAGACACAGCAAAAAGCACCCAGCCCACACTGTAAAGTGGACATGTGAAAGACACAGCAAAAAGCACCCAGCCCACACTGTAAAGTGGACATGTGAAAGACACAGCAAAAAGTACCCAGCCCACACTGTAAAGTGGACATGTGAAAGACACAGCAAAAAGCACCCAGCCCACACTGTGAAGTGGACATGTGAAAGACACAGCAAAAAGCACCCAGCCCACACTGTAAAGTGGACATGTGAAAGACACAGCAAAAATCACCCAGCCCACACTGTAAAGTGGACATGTGAAAGACACAGCAAAAAGCACCCAGCCCACACTGTAAAGTGGACGTGAGAAAGACACAACAAAAAGCACCCAGCCCACACTGTAAAGTGGACGTGTGAAAGACACTGAAAAAAGCACCCAGCCCACACTGTAAAGTGGACATGTGAAAGACACAGCAAAAAGCACCCAGCCCACACTGTAAAGTGGAAGTGAGAAAGACACAGCAACAAGCACACAGCCCACACTGTAAAGTGGACATGTGAAAGACACAGTAAAAAGCACCCAGCCCACACTGTAAAGTTGACGTTTGAAAGACACTGCAAAAAGCGCCCAGCCCACGCTGTAAAGTGGACATGTGAAAGACACTGAAAAAAGCACCCAGCCCACACTGTAAAGTGGACATGTGAAAGACACAGCAAAAAGCACCCAGCCCACACTGTAAAGTGGACGTGAGAAAGACACAGCAAGAAGCACCCAGCCCACGATGTAAAGTGGACGTGTGAAAGACGCTGAAAAAAGCACCTAGCCCGCACTGTAAAGTGGACATGTGAAAGACACAGCAAAAAGCACCCAGCCCACACTGTAAAGTGGACGTGAGAAAGACACAGCAACCTAGCACCCAGCCTACACTGTAAAGTGGACATGTGAAAGACACAGCAAAAAGCACCCAGCCCACGCTGTAAAGTGGACATGTGAAAGACACTGAAAAAAGCACCCAGCCCACACTGTAAAGTGGACATGTGAAAGACACAGCAAAAAGCACCCAGCCCACACTGTAAAGTGGACGTGAGAAAGACACAGCAACAAGCACCCAGCCCACAATGTAAAGTGGACATATGAAAGACACAGCAAAAATCACCCAGCTCACATTGTAAAATGGACATGTGAAAGACACAGCAAAAAGCACCCAGCCCACACTGTAAAGTGGACATGTGAAAGACACAGCAAAAAGCACCCAGCCCACACTGTAAAGTGGACATGTGAAAGACACAGCAAAAAGCACCCAGCCCACACTGTAAAGTGGACGTGTGAAAGACACTGCAAGAAGCACACAGCCCACATTGTAAAGTGGACATGTGAAAGACACAGCAAAAAGCACCCAGCCCACATTGTAAAGTGGACATGTGAAAGACACAGCAAAAAGCACCCAGCCCACACTGTAAAGTGGACGTGTGAAAGACACTGCAAAAAGCACCCAGCCCACACTATAAAGTGGACATGTGAAAGACACAGCAAAAAGCACCCAGCCCACACTGTAAAGTGGACGTGTGAAAGACACTGCAAGAAGCATCCAGCCCACACTGTAAAGTGGACATGTGAAAGAAACAGCAAAAAGCACCCAGCCCACATTGTAAAGTGGACATGTGAAAGACACAGCAAAAAGCACCCGGCCCACACTGTAAAGTGGACGTGTGAAAGACACAGCAAAAAGCACCCAGCCCACACTGTAAAGTGGACGTGTGAAAGACTCAGCAAAAAGCACCCAGCCCACACTGTAAAGTGGATATGTGAAAGACACAGCAAAAAGCACCCAGCCCACACTGTAAAGTGGACATGTGAAAGACACAGCAAAAAGCACCCAGCCCTCACTGTAAAGTTGACATGTGAAAGACACTGAAAAAAGCACCCAGTCCACAATGTAAAGTGGACATGTGAAAGACACAGCAAAAAGCACCCAGCCCACACTGTAAGGTGGACGTGAGAAAGACACAGCAACAAGCACCCAGCCCACAATGTAAAGTGGACGTGTGAAAGACACTGAAAAAAGCACCTAGCCCGCACTGTAAAGTGGACATGTGAAAGACACAGCAAAAAGCACCCAGCCCACACTGTAAAGCGGACGTGAGAAAGACACAGCAACAAGCACCCAGCCCACACTGTAAAGTGGACATGTGAAAGACACAGCAAAAAGCACCCAGCTCACATTGTAAGATGGACATGTGAAAGACACAGCAAAAAGCACCCAGCCCACACTGTAAAGTGGACATGTGAAAGACACAGCAAAAAGCACCCAGCCCACACTGTAAAGTGGACATGTGAAAGACACAGCAAAAAGCACCCAGCCCACACTGTAAAGTGGACATGTGAAAGACACAGCAAAAAGCACACAGCCCACACTGTAAAGTGGACATGTGAAAGACACAGCAAAAAGCACCCAGCCCACACTGTAAAGTGGACATGTGAAAGACACAGCAAAAAGCACCCAGCCCACACTGTGAAGTGGACATGTGAAAGACACAGCAAAAAGCACCCAGCCCACACTGTAAAGTGGACATGTGAAAGACACAGTAAAAAGGACCCAGCCCACACTGTAAAGTTGACGTTTGAAAGACACTGCAAAAAGCGCCCAGCCCACACTGTAAAGTGGACATGTGAAAGACACAGCAAAAAGCACCCAGCCCACATTGTAAAGTGGACATTTGAAAGATACAGCAAAAAGCACCCAGCCCACATTGTAAAGTGGACATGTGAAAGACACAGCAAAAATCACCCCGCCCACACCGTGAAGTGGACATGTGAAAGACACTGAAAAAAGGACCCAGCCCACACTGTAAAGTGGACATATGAAAGACACAGCAAAAAGCACCCAGCCCACACTGTAAAGTGGAAATGTGAAAGACACAGCAAAAAGCACCCAGCCCACACTGTGAAATAGACATGTGAAAGACACAGCAAAAAGCACCCAGGCCACACTGTAAAGTTGACGTGTGAAAGACACTGCAAAAAGCACACAGCCCACACTGTAAAGTGGACATGTGAAAGACACAGCAAAAAGCACCCAGCCCACACTGTAAAGTGGACGTGTGAAAGACACTGCAAAAAGCACCCACCCCACACTGTAAAGTGGACATGTGAAAGACACAGCAAAAAGCACCCAGCCCACACTGTAAAGTGGACATGTGAAAGACACAGCGAAAAGCACCCAGCCCACACTGTAAAGTGGACATGTGAAAGACACAGCAAAAATCACCCAGCCCACATTGTAAAGTGGACATGTGAAAGACACAGCAAAAAGCACCCAGCCCACATTGTAAAGTGGACATGTGAAAGACACAGCAAAAAGCACCCAGCCCACACTGTAAAGTGGACATGTGAAAGACACAACAAAAAGCACCCAGCCCACACTGTAAAGTGGACATATGAAAGACACAGCAAAAAGCACCCAGCCCACACTGTAAAGTGGACATGTGAAAGACACAGCAAAAAGCACCCAGCCCACACTGTGAAGTGGACATGTGAAAGACACAGCAAAAAGCACCCAGCCCACACTGTAAAGTGGACATGTGAAAGACACAGCAAAAAGTACCCAGCCCACACTGTAAAGTGGACATGTGAAAGACACAGCAAAAAGCACCCAGCCCACACTGTAAAGTGGACGTGAGAAAGATACAACAAAAAGCACCCAGCCCACACTGTAAAGTGGACGTGTGAAAGACACTGCAAAAAGCACCCACCCCACACTGTAAAGTGGACATGTGAAAGACACAGCAAAAAGCACCCAGCCCACACTGTAAAGTGGACATGTGAAAGACACAGAAAAAGCACCCAGCCCACACTGTAAAGTGGACATGTGAAAGACACAGCAAAAATCACCCAGCCCACATTGTAAAGTGGACATGTGAAAGACACAGCAAAAAGCACCCAGCCCACATTGTAAAGTGGACATGTGAAAGACACAGCAAAAAGCACCCAGCCCACACTGTAAAGTGGACATGTGAAAGACACAACAAAAAGCACCCAGCCCACACTGTAAAGTGGACATATGAAAGACACAGCAAAAAGCACCCAGCCCACACTGTAAAGTGGACATGTGAAAGACACAGCAAAAAGCACCCAACCCACACTGTGAAGTGGACATGTGAAAGACACAGCAAAAAGCACCCAGCCCACACTGTAAAGTGGACATGTGAAAGACACAGCAAAAAGCACCCAGCCCACACTGTATAGTGGACATGTGAAAGACACAGCAAAAAGCACCCAGCCCACACTGTGAAGTGGACATGTGAAAGAAACAGCAAAAAGCACCCAGCCCACATTGTAAAGTGGACATGTGAAAGACACAGCAAAAAGCACCCGGCCCACACTGTAAAGTGGACGTGTGAAAGACACAGCAAAAAGCACCCAGCCCACACTGTAAAGTGGACGTGTGAAAGACTCAGCAAAAAGCACCCAGCCCACACTGTAAAGTGGATATGTGAAAGACACAGCAAAAAGCACCCAGCCCACACTGTAAAGTGGACATGTGAAAGACACAGCAAAAAGCACCCAGCCCTCACTGTAAAGTTGACATGTGAAAGACACTGAAAAAAGCACCCAGTCCACAATGTAAAGTGGACATGTGAAAGACACAGCAAAAAGCACCCAGCCCACACTGTAAGGTGGACGTGAGAAAGACACAGCAACAAGCACCCAGCCCACAATGTAAAGTGGACGTGTGAAAGACACTGAAAAAAGCACCTAGCCCGCACTGTAAAGTGGACATGTGAAAGACACAGCAAAAAGCACCCAGCCCACACTGTAAAGCGGACGTGAGAAAGACACAGCAACAAGCACCCAGCCCACACTGTAAAGTGGACATGTGAAAGACACAGCAAAAAGCACCCAGCTCACATTGTAAGATGGACATGTGAAAGACACAGCAAAAAGCACCCAGCCCACACTGTAAAGTGGACATGTGAAAGACACAGCAAAAAGCACCCAGCCCACACTGTAAAGTGGACATGTGAAAGACACAGCAAAAAGCACCCAGCCCACACTGTAAAGTGGACATGTGAAAGACACAGCAAAAAGCACACAGCCCACACTGTAAAGTGGACATGTGAAAGACACAGCAAAAAGCACCCAGCCCACACTGTAAAGTGGACATGTGAAAGACACAGCAAAAAGCACCCAGCCCACACTGTGAAGTGGACATGTGAAAGACACAGCAAAAATCACCCAGCCCACACTGTAAAGTGGACATGTGAAAGACACAGTAAAAAGCACCCAGCCCACACTGTAAAGTTGACGTTTGAAAGACACTGCAAAAAGCGCCCAGCCCACACTGTAAAGTGGACATGTGAAAGACACAGCAAAAAGCACCCAGCCCACATTGTAAAGTGGACATTTGAAAGATACAGCAAAAAGCACCCAGCCCACATTGTAAAGTGGACATGTGAAAGACACAGCAAAAATCACCCCGCCCACACCGTGAAGTGGACATGTGAAAGACACTGAGAAAAGGACCCAGCCCACACTGTAAAGTGGACATATGAAAGACACAGCAAAAAGCACCCAGCCCACACTGTAAAGTGGAAATGTGAAAGACACAGCAAAAAGCACCCAGCCCACACTGTGAAATAGACATGTGAAAGACACAGCAAAAAGCACCCAGGCCACACTGTAAAGTTGACGTGTGAAAGACACTGCAAAAAGCACACAGCCCACACTGTAAAGTGGACATGTGAAAGACACAGCAAAAAGCACCCAGCCCACACTGTAAAGTGTACGTGTGAAAGACACTGCAAAAAGCACCCACCCCACACTGTAAAGTGGACATGTGAAAGACACAGCAAAAAGCACCCAGCCCACACTGTAAAGTGGACATGTGAAAGACACAGCGAAAAGCACCCAGCCCACACTGTAAAGTGGACATGTGAAAGACACAGCAAAAATCACCCAGCCCACATTGTAAAGTGGACATGTGAAAGACACAGCAAAAAGCACCCAGCCCACATTGTAAAGTGGACATGTGAAAGACACAGCAAAAAGCACCCAGCCCACACTGTAAAGTGGACATGTGAAAGACACAACAAAAAGCACCCAGCCCACACTGTAAAGTGGACATATGAAAGACACAGCAAAAAGCACCCAGCCCACACTGTAAAGTGGACATGTGAAAGACACAGCAAAAAGCACCCAGCCCACACTGTGAAGTGGACATGTGAAAGACACAGCAAAAAGCACCCAGCCCACACTGTAAAGTGGACATGTGAAAGACACAGCAAAAAGCACCCAGCCCACACTGTAAAGTGGACATGTGAAAGACACAGCAAAAAGCACCCAGCCCACACTGTAAAGTGGACGTGAGAAAGATACAACAAAAAGCACCCAGCCCACACTGTAAAGTGGACGTGTGAAAGACACTGCAAAAAGCACCCAGCCCACACTGTAAAGTGGACATGTGAAAGACACAGCGAAAAGCACCCAGCCCACACTGTAAAGTGGACATGTGAAAGACACAGCGAAAAGCACCCAGCCCACACTGTAAAGTGGACGTGTGAAAGACACTGCAAGAAGCACACAGCCCACATTGTAAAGTGGACATGTGAAAGACACAGCAAAAAGCACCCAGCCCACATTGTAAAGTGGACATGTGAAAGACACAGCAAAAAGCACCCAGCCCACACTGTAAAGTGGACGTGTGAAAGACACTGCAAAAAGCACCCAGCCCACACTATAAAGTGGACATGTGAAAGACACAGCAAAAAGCACCCAGCCCACACTGTAAAGTGGACGTGTGAAAGACACTGCAAGAAGCATCCAGCCCACACTGTAAAGTGGACATGTGAAAGAAACAGCAAAAAGCACCCAGCCCACATTGTAAAGTGGACATGTGAAAGACACAGCAAAAAGCACCCGGCCCACACTGTAAAGTGGACGTGTGAAAGACACAGCAAAAAGCACCCAGCCCACACTGTAAAGTGGACGTGTGAAAGACTCAGCAAAAAGCACCCAGCCCACACTGTAAAGTGGATATGTGAAAGACACAGCAAAAAGCACCCAGCCCACACTGTAAAGTGGACATGTGAAAGACACAGCAAAAAGCACCCAGCCCTCACTGTAAAGTTGACATGTGAAAGACACTGAAAAAAGCACCCAGTCCACAATGTAAAGTGGACATGTGAAAGACACAGCAAAAAGCACCCAGCCCACACTGTAAGGTGGACGTGAGAAAGACACAGCAACAAGCACCCAGCCCACAATGTAAAGTGGACGTGTGAAAGACACTGAAAAAAGCACCTAGCCCGCACTGTAAAGTGGACATGTGAAAGACACAGCAAAAAGCACCCAGCCCACACTGTAAAGCGGACGTGAGAAAGACACAGCAACAAGCACCCAGCCCACACTGTAAAGTGGACATGTGAAAGACACAGCAAAAAGCACCCAGCTCACATTGTAAGATGGACATGTGAAAGACACAGCAAAAAGCACCCAGCCCACACTGTAAAGTGGACATGTGAAAGACACAGCAAAAAGCACCCAGCCCACACTGTAAAGTGGACATGTGAAAGACACAGCAAAAAGCACCCAGCCCACACTGTAAAGTGGACATGTGAAAGACACAGCAAAAAGCACACAGCCCACACTGTAAAGTGGACATGTGAAAGACACAGCAAAAAGCACCCAGCCCACACTGTAAAGTGGACATGTGAAAGACACAGCAAAAAGCACCCAGCCCACACTGTGAAGTGGACATGTGAAAGACACAGCAAAAAGCACCCAGCCCACACTGTAAAGTGGACATGTGAAAGACACAGTAAAAAGCACCCAGCCCACACTGTAAAGTTGACGTTTGAAAGACACTGCAAAAAGCGCCCAGCCCACACTGTAAAGTGGACATGTGAAAGACACAGCAAAAAGCACCCAGCCCACATTGTAAAGTGGACATTTGAAAGATACAGCAAAAAGCACCCAGCCCACATTGTAAAGTGGACATGTGAAAGACACAGCAAAAATCACCCCGCCCACACCGTGAAGTGGACATGTGAAAGACACTGAAAAAAGGACCCAGCCCACACTGTAAAGTGGACATATGAAAGACACAGCAAAAAGCACCCAGCCCACACTGTAAAGTGGAAATGTGAAAGACACAGCAAAAAGCACCCAGCCCACACTGTGAAATAGACATGTGAAAGACACAGCAAAAAGCACCCAGGCCACACTGTAAAGTTGACGTGTGAAAGACACTGCAAAAAGCACACAGCCCACACTGTAAAGTGGACATGTGAAAGACACAGCAAAAAGCACCCAGCCCACACTGTAAAGTGGACGTGTGAAAGACACTGCAAAAAGCACCCACCCCACACTGTAAAGTGGACATGTGAAAGACACAGCAAAAAGCACCCAGCCCACACTGTAAAGTGGACATGTGAAAGACACAGCGAAAAGCACCCAGCCCACACTGTAAAGTGGACATGTGAAAGACACAGCAAAAATCACCCAGCCCACATTGTAAAGTGGACATGTGAAAGACACAGCAAAAAGCACCCAGCCCACATTGTAAAGTGGACATGTGAAAGACACAGCAAAAAGCACCCAGCCCACACTGTAAAGTGGACATGTGAAAGACACAACAAAAAGCACCCAGCCCACACTGTAAAGTGGACATATGAAAGACACAGCAAAAAGCACCCAGCCCACACTGTAAAGTGGACATGTGAAAGACACAGCAAAAAGCACCCAGCCCACACTGTGAAGTGGACATGTGAAAGACACAGCAAAAAGCACCCAGCCCACACTGTAAAGTGGACATGTGAAAGACACAGCAAAAAGTACCCAGCCCACACTGTAAAGTGGACATGTGAAAGACACAGCAAAAAGCACCCAGCCCACACTGTAAAGTGGACGTGAGAAAGATACAACAAAAAGCACCCAGCCCACACTGTAAAGTGGACGTGTGAAAGACACTGCAAAAAGCACCCACCCCACACTGTAAAGTGGACATGTGAAAGACACAGCAAAAAGCACCCAGCCCACACTGTAAAGTGGACATGTGAAAGACACAGAAAAAGCACCCAGCCCACACTGTAAAGTGGACATGTGAAAGACACAGCAAAAATCACCCAGCCCACATTGTAAAGTGGACATGTGAAAGACACAGCAAAAAGCACCCAGCCCACATTGTAAAGTGGACATGTGAAAGACACAGCAAAAAGCACCCAGCCCACACTGTAAAGTGGACATGTGAAAGACACAACAAAAAGCACCCAGCCCACACTGTAAAGTGGACATATGAAAGACACAGCAAAAAGCACCCAGCCCACACTGTAAAGTGGACATGTGAAAGACACAGCAAAAAGCACCCAACCCACACTGTGAAGTGGACATGTGAAAGACACAGCAAAAAGCACCCAGCCCACACTGTAAAGTGGACATGTGAAAGACACAGCAAAAAGCACCCAGCCCACACTGTAAAGTGGACATGTGAAAGACACAGCAAAAAGCACCCAGCCCACACTGTAAAGTGGACATGTGAAAGACACAGTAAAAAGCACCCAGCCCACACTGTAAAGTTGACGTTTGAAAGAAACAGCAAAAAGCACCCAGCCCACATTGTAAAGTGGACATGTGAAAGACACAGCAAAAAGCACCCGGCCCACACTGTAAAGTGGACGTGTGAAAGACACAGCAAAAAGCACCCAGCCCACACTGTAAAGTGGACGTGTGAAAGACTCAGCAAAAAGCACCCAGCCCACACTGTAAAGTGGATATGTGAAAGACACAGCAAAAAGCACCCAGCCCACACTGTAAAGTGGACATGTGAAAGACACAGCAAAAAGCACCCAGCCCTCACTGTAAAGTTGACATGTGAAAGACACTGAAAAAAGCACCCAGTCCACAATGTAAAGTGGACATGTGAAAGACACAGCAAAAAGCACCCAGCCCACACTGTAAGGTGGACGTGAGAAAGACACAGCAACAAGCACCCAGCCCACAATGTAAAGTGGACGTGTGAAAGACACTGAAAAAAGCACCTAGCCCGCACTGTAAAGTGGACATGTGAAAGACACAGCAAAAAGCACCCAGCCCACACTGTAAAGCGGACGTGAGAAAGACACAGCAACAAGCACCCAGCCCACACTGTAAAGTGGACATGTGAAAGACACAGCAAAAAGCACCCAGCTCACATTGTAAGATGGACATGTGAAAGACACAGCAAAAAGCACCCAGCCCACACTGTAAAGTGGACATGTGAAAGACACAGCAAAAAGCACCCAGCCCACACTGTAAAGTGGACATGTGAAAGACACAGCAAAAAGCACCCAGCCCACACTGTAAAGTGGACATGTGAAAGACACAGCAAAAAGCACACAGCCCACACTGTAAAGTGGACATGTGAAAGACACAGCAAAAAGCACCCAGCCCACACTGTAAAGTGGACATGTGAAAGACACAGCAAAAAGCACCCAGCCCACACTGTGAAGTGGACATGTGAAAGACACAGCAAAAATCACCCAGCCCACACTGTAAAGTGGACATGTGAAAGACACAGTAAAAAGCACCCAGCCCACACTGTAAAGTTGACGTTTGAAAGACACTGCAAAAAGCGCCCAGCCCACACTGTAAAGTGGACATGTGAAAGACACAGCAAAAAGCACCCAGCCCACATTGTAAAGTGGACATTTGAAAGATACAGCAAAAAGCACCCAGCCCACATTGTAAAGTGGACATGTGAAAGACACAGCAAAAATCACCCCGCCCACACCGTGAAGTGGACATGTGAAAGACACTGAGAAAAGGACCCAGCCCACACTGTAAAGTGGACATATGAAAGACACAGCAAAAAGCACCCAGCCCACACTGTAAAGTGGAAATGTGAAAGACACAGCAAAAAGCACCCAGCCCACACTGTGAAATAGACATGTGAAAGACACAGCAAAAAGCACCCAGGCCACACTGTAAAGTTGACGTGTGAAAGACACTGCAAAAAGCACACAGCCCACACTGTAAAGTGGACATGTGAAAGACACAGCAAAAAGCACCCAGCCCACACTGTAAAGTGTACGTGTGAAAGACACTGCAAAAAGCACCCACCCCACACTGTAAAGTGGACATGTGAAAGACACAGCAAAAAGCACCCAGCCCACACTGTAAAGTGGACATGTGAAAGACACAGCGAAAAGCACCCAGCCCACACTGTAAAGTGGACATGTGAAAGACACAGCAAAAATCACCCAGCCCACATTGTAAAGTGGACATGTGAAAGACACAGCAAAAAGCACCCAGCCCACATTGTAAAGTGGACATGTGAAAGACACAGCAAAAAGCACCCAGCCCACACTGTAAAGTGGACATGTGAAAGACACAACAAAAAGCACCCAGCCCACACTGTAAAGTGGACATATGAAAGACACAGCAAAAAGCACCCAGCCCACACTGTAAAGTGGACATGTGAAAGACACAGCAAAAAGCACCCAGCCCACACTGTGAAGTGGACATGTGAAAGACACAGCAAAAAGCACCCAGCCCACACTGTAAAGTGGACATGTGAAAGACACAGCAAAAAGCACCCAGCCCACACTGTAAAGTGGACATGTGAAAGACACAGCAAAAAGCACCCAGCCCACACTGTAAAGTGGACGTGAGAAAGATACAACAAAAAGCACCCAGCCCACACTGTAAAGTGGACGTGTGAAAGACACTGCAAAAAGCACCCAGCCCACACTGTAAAGTGGACATGTGAAAGACACAGCGAAAAGCACCCAGCCCACACTGTAAAGTGGACATGTGAAAGACACAGCAAAAAGCACCCAGCCCACACTGTAAAGTGGACATGTGAAAGACACAGCAAAAAGCACCCAGCCCACACTGTAAAGTGGACATGTGAAAGACACAGCGAAAAGCACCCAGCCCACACTGTAAAGTGGACATGTGAAAGACACAGCAAAAATCACCCAGCCCACATTGTAAAGTGGACATGTGAAAGACACAGCAAAAAGCACCCAGCCCACATTGTAAAGTGGACATGTGAAAGACACAGCAAAAAGCACCCAGCCCACACTGTAAAGTGGACATGTGAAAGACACAACAAAAAGCACCCAGCCCACACTGTAAAGTGGACATATGAAAGACACAGCAAAAAGCACCCAGCCCACACTGTAAAGTGGACATGTGAAAGACACAGCAAAAAGCACCCAGCCCACACTGTGAAGTGGACATGTGAAAGACACAGCAAAAAGCACCCAGCCCACACTGTAAAGTGGACATGTGAAAGACACAGCAAAAAGCACCCAGCCCACACTGTAAAGTGGACATGTGAAAGACACAGCAAAAAGCACCCAGCCCACACTGTAAAGTGGACGTGAGAAAGATACAACAAAAAGCACCCAGCCCACACTGTAAAGTGGACGTGTGAAAGACACTGAAAAAAGCACCGTGCCCACACTGTAAAGTGGACATGTGAAAGACACAGCAAAAAGCACCCAGCCCACACTGTAAAGTGGACGTGAGAAAGACACAGCAACAAGCACACAGCCCACACTGTAAAGTGGACATGTGAAAGACACAGTAAAAAGCACCCAGCCCACACTGTAAAGTTGAAGTTTGAAAGACACTGCAAAAAGCGCCCAGCCCACACTGTAAAGTGGACATGTGAAAGACACTGAAAAAAGCACCCAGCCCACACTGTAAAGTGGACATGTGAAAGACACAGCAAAAATCACCCCGCCCACACCGTGAAGTGGACATGTGAAAGACACTGAAAAAAGGACCCAGCCCACACTGTAAAGTGGACATATGAAAGACACAGCAAAAAGCACCCAGCCCACACTGTAAAGTGGAAATGTGAAAGACACAGCAAAAAGCACCCAGCCCACACTGTGAAATAGACATGTGAAAGACACAGCAAAAAGCACCCAGGCCACACTGTAAAGTTGACGTGTGAAAGACACTGCAAAAAGCACACAGCCCACACTGTAAAGTGGACATGTGAAAGACACAGCAAAAAGCACCCAGCCCACACTGTAAAGTGTACGTGTGAAAGACACTGCAAAAAGCACCCACCCCACACTGTAAAGTGGACATGTGAAAGACACAGCAAAAAGCACCCAGCCCACACTGTAAAGTGGACATGTGAAAGACACAGCGAAAAGCACCCAGCCCACACTGTAAAGTGGACATGTGAAAGACACAGCAAAAATCACCCAGCCCACATTGTAAAGTGGACATGTGAAAGACACAGCAAAAAGCACCCAGCCCACATTGTAAAGTGGACATGTGAAAGACACAGCAAAAAGCACCCAGCCCACACTGTAAAGTGGACATGTGAAAGACACAGCAAAAAGCACCCAGCCCACACTGTGAAGTGGACATGTGAAAGACACAGCAAAAAGCACCCAGCCCACACTGTAAAGTGGACATGTGAAAGACACAGCAAAAAGCACCCAGCCCACACTGTAAAGTGGACATGTGAAAGACACAGCAAAAAGCACCCAGCCCACACTGTAAAGTGGACGTGAGAAAGATACAACAAAAAGCACCCAGCCCACACTGTAAAGTGGACGTGTGAAAGACACTGCAAAAAGCACCCACCCCACACTGTAAAGTGGACATGTGAAAGACACAGCAAAAAGCACCCAGCCCACACTGTAAAGTGGACATGTGAAAGACACAGCGAAAAGC
The DNA here is from genome assembly GCA_964016885.1 of Eledone cirrhosa. NCBI lineage: Eukaryota > Metazoa > Mollusca > Cephalopoda > Octopoda > Eledonidae > Eledone > Eledone cirrhosa. The sequence continues at coordinate 47,189,877 of OZ024744.1, read as the reverse complement.
ACCCAGCCCACACTGTAAAGTGGACATGTGAAAGACACAGCAAAAATCACCCAGCCCACATTGTAAAGTGGACATGTGAAAGACACAGCAAAAAGCACCCAGCCCACATTGTAAAGTGGACATGTGAAAGACACAGCAAAAAGCACCCAGCCCACACTGTAAAGTGGACATGTGAAAGACACAACAAAAAGCACCCAGCCCACACTGTAAAGTGGACATATGAAAGACACAGCAAAAAGCACCCAGCCCACACTGTAAAGTGGACATGTGAAAGACACAGCAAAAAGCACCCAGCCCACACTGTGAAGTGGACATGTGAAAGACACAGCAAAAAGCACCCAGCCCACACTGTAAAGTGGACATGTGAAAGACACAGCAAAAAGCACCCAGCCCACACTGTAAAGTGGACATGTGAAAGACACTGAAAAAAGCACCGTGCCCACACTGTAAAGTGGACATGTGAAAGACACAGCAAAAAGCACCCAGCCCACACTGTAAAGTGGACGTGAGAAAGACACAGCAACAAGCACACAGCCCACACTGTAAAGTGGACATGTGAAAGACACAGTAAAAAGCACCCAGCCCACACTGTAAAGTTGAAGTTTGAAAGACACTGCAAAAAGCGCCCAGCCCACACTGTAAAGTGGACATGTGAAAGACACTGAAAAAAGCACCCAGCCCACACTGTAAAGTGGACATGTGAAAGACACAGCAAAAAGCACCCAGCCCACACTGTAAAGTGGACGTGAGAAAGACACAGCAACAAGCACCCAGCCCACAATGTAAAGTGGACGTGTGAAAGACACTGCAAGAAGCATCCAGCCCACACTGTAAAGTGGACATGTGAAAGACACAGCAAAAAGCACCCAGCCCACATTGTAAAGTGGACATTTGAAAGATACAGCAAAAAGCACCCAGCCCACACTGTAAAGTTGACGTGTGAAAGACACTGCAAAAAGCACACAGCCCACACTGTAAAGTGGACATGTGAAAGACACAGCAAAAAGCACCCAGCCCACACTGTAAAGTGGACGTGTGAAAGACACTGCAAAAAGCACCCACCCCACACTGTAAAGTGGACATGTGAAAGACACAGCAAAAAGCACCCAGCCCACACTGTAAAGTGGACATGTGAAAGACACAGCGAAAAGCACCCAGCCCACAATGTAAAGTGGACATGTGAAAGACACAGCAAAAAGCACCCAGCCCACACTGTAAAGTGGACATATGAAAGACACAGCAAAAAGCACCCAGCCCACACTGTAAAGTGGACATGTGAAAGACACAGCAAAAAGCACCCAGCCCACACTGTGAAGTGGACATGTGAAAGACACAGCAAAAAGCACCCAGCCCACACTGTAAAGTGGACATGTGAAAGACACAGCAAAAAGCACCCAGCCCACACTGTAAAGTGGACGTGAGAAAGATACAACAAAAAGCACCCAGCCCACACTGTAAAGTGGACGTGTGAAAGACACTGAAAAAAGCACCCAGCCCACACTGTAAAGTGGACATGTGAAAGACACAGCAAAAGGCACCCAGCCCACACTGTAAAGTGGACGTGAGAAAGACACAGCAACAAGCACACAGCCCACACTGTAAAGTGGACATGTGAAAGACACAGTAAAAAGCACCCAGCCCACACTGTAAAGTTGAAGTTTGAAAGACACTGCAAAAAGCGCCCAGCCCACACTGTAAAGTGGACATGTGAAAGACACTGAAAAAAGCACCCAACCCACACTGTAAAGTGGACATGTGAAAGACACAGCAAAAAGCACCCAGCCCACACTGTAAAGTGGACGTGAGAAAGACACAGCAACAAGCACCCAGCCCACAATGTAAAGTGGACGTGTGAAAGACACTGCAAGAAGCATCCAGCCCACACTGTAAAGTGGACATGTGAAAGACACAGCAAAAAGCACCCAGCCCACATTGTAAAGTGGACATTTGAAAGATACAGCAAAAAGCACCCAGCCCACATTGTAAAGTGGACATGTGAAAGACACAGCAAAAATTAGCCCGCCCACACCGTGAAGTGGACATGTGAAAGACACTGAAAAAAGCACCCAGCCCACACTGTAAAGTGGACATATGAAAGACACAGCAAAAAGCACCCAGCCCACACTGTAAAGTGGACATGTGAAAGACACAGCAAAAAGCACCCAGCCCACACTGTGAAATAGACATGTGAAAGACACAGCAAAAAGCACCCAGCCCACACTGTAAAGTTGACGTATGAAAGACACTGCAAAAAGCACACAGCCCACACTGTAAAGTGGACATGTGAAAGACACAACAAAAAGCACCCAGCCCACACTGTAAAGTGGACGTGTGAAAGACACTGCAAAAAGCACCCAGCCCACACTGTAAAGTGGACATGTGAAAGACAAAGCAAAAAGCACCCAGCCCACACTGTAAAGTGGACATGTGAAAGACACAGCAAAAAGCACCCAGCCCACATTGTAAAGTGGACATGTGAAAGACACAGCAAAAAGCACCCAGCCCACATTGTAAAGTGGACGTGAGAAAGACACAGCAACAAGCACACAGCCCACACTGTAAAGTGGACATGTGAAAGACACAGTAAAAAGCACCCAGCCCACACTGTAAAGTTGAAGTTTGAAAGACACTGCAAAAAGCGCCCAGCCCACACTGTAAAGTGGACATGTGAAAGACACTGAAAAAAGCACCCAACCCACACTGTAAAGTGGACATGTGAAAGACACAGCAAAAAGCACCCAGCCCACACTGTAAAGTGGACGTGAGAAAGACACAGCAACAAGCACCCAGCCCACAATGTAAAGTGGACGTGTGAAAGACACTGCAAGAAGCATCCAGCCCACACTGTAAAGTGGACATGTGAAAGACACAGCAAAAAGCACCCAGCCCACATTGTAAAGTGGACATTTGAAAGATACAGCAAAAAGCACCCAGCCCACATTGTAAAGTGGACATGTGAAAGACACAGCAAAAATTAGCCCGCCCACACCGTGAAGTGGACATGTGAAAGACACTGAAAAAAGCACCCAGCCCACACTGTAAAGTGGACATATGAAAGACACAGCAAAAAGCACCCAGCCCACACTGTAAAGTGGACATGTGAAAGACACAGCAAAAAGCACCCAGCCCACACTGTGAAATAGACATGTGAAAGACACAGCAAAAAGCACCCAGCCCACACTGTAAAGTTGACGTATGAAAGACACTGCAAAAAGCACACAGCCCACACTGTAAAGTGGACATGTGAAAGACACAACAAAAAGCACCCAGCCCACACTGTAAAGTGGACGTGTGAAAGACACTGCAAAAAGCACCCAGCCCACACTGTAAAGTGGACATGTGAAAGACAAAGCAAAAAGCACCCAGCCCACACTGTAAAGTGGACATGTGAAAGACACAGCAAAAAGCACCCAGCCCACATTGTAAAGTGGACATGTGAAAGACACAGCAAAAAGCACCCAGCCCACATTGTAAAGTGAACATGTGAAAGACACAGCAAAAAGCACCCAGCCCACACTGTAAAGTGGACATGTGAAAGACACAGCAAAAAGCACCCAGCCCACACTGTAAAGTGGACATGTGAAAGACACAGCAAAAAGCACCCAGCCCACACTGTAAAGTGGACATGTGAAAGACACAGCAAAAAGCACCCAGCCCACACTGTGAAGTGGAAACGTGAAAGACACAGCAAAAAGCACCCAGCCGACACTGTAAAGTGGACATGTGAAAGACACAGCAAAAATCACCCAGCCCACACTGTAAAGTGGACATGTGAAAGACACAGCAAAAAGCACCCAGCCCACACTGTAAAGTGGACGTGAGAAAGACACAACAAAAAGCACCCAGCCCACACTGTAAAGTGGACGTGTGAAAGACACTGAAAAAAGCACTCAGCCCACACTGTAAAGTGGACATGTGAAAGACACAGCAAAAAGCACCCAGCCCACACTGTAAAGTGGACGTGAGAAAGACACAGCAACAAGCACACAGCCCACACTGTAAAGTGGACATGTGAAAGACACAGTAAAAAGCACCCAGCCCACACTGTAAAGTTGACGTTTGAAAGACACTGCAAAAAGCGCCCAACCCACGCTGTAAAGTGGACATGTGAAAGACACTGAAAAAAGCACCCAGCCCACACTGTAAAGTGGACATGTGAAAGACACAGCAAAAAGCACCCAGCCCACACTGTAAAGTGGACGTGAGAAAGACACAGCAAGAAGCACCCAGCCCACAATGTAAAGTGGACGTGTGAAAGACACTGAAAAAAGCACCTAGCCCGCACTGTAAAGTGGACATGTGAAAGACACAGCAAAAAGCACCCAGCCCACACTGTAAAGTGGACGTGAGAAAGACACAGCAACCTAGCACCCAGCCCACACTGTAAAGTGGACATGTGAAAGACACATCAAAAAGCACCCAGCTCACATTGTAAAATGGACATGTGAAAGACACAGCAAAAAGCACCCAGCCCACACTGTAAAGTGGACATGTGAAAGACACAGCAAAAAGCACCCAGCCCACACTGTAAAGTGGACATGTGAAAGACACAGCAAAAAGCACCCAGCCCACACTGTAAAGTGGACGTGTGAAAGACACTGCAAGAAGCACACAGCCCACATTGTAAAGTGGACATGTGAAAGACACAGCAAAAAGCACCCAGCCCACATTGTAAAGTGGACATGTGAAAGACACAGCAAAAAGCACCCAGCCCACACTGTAAAGTGGACGTGTGAAAGACACTGCAAAAAGCACCCAGCCCACACTATAAAGTGGACATGTGAAAGACACAGCAAAAAGCACCCAGCCCACACTGTAAAGTGGACGTGTGAAAGACACTGCAAGAAGCATCCAGCCCACACTGTAAAGTGGACATGTGAAAGACACAGCAAAAAGCACCCAGCCCACATTGTAAAGTGGACATTTGAAAGACACAGCAAAAAGCACCCAGTCCACACTGTAAAGTGGACGTGTGAAAGACACAGCAAAAGCACCCAGCCCACACTGTAAAGTGGACGTGTGAAAGACTCAGCAAAAAGCACCCAGCCCACACTGTAAAGTGGATATGTGAAAGACACAGCAAAAAGCACCCAGCCCACACTGTAAAGTGGACATGTGAAAGACACAGCAAAAAGCACCCAGCCCACACTGTAAAGTGGACGTGTGAAAGACACTGCAAGAAGCACACACCCCACACTGTAAAGTGGACATGTGAAAGACACAGCAAAAAGCACCCAGTCCACATTGTAAAGTGGACATGTGAAAGACACAGCAAAAAGCACCCAGCCCACACTGTAAAGTGGACGTGTGAAAGACACTGCAAAAAGCACCCAGCCCACACTATAGAGTGGACATGTGAAAGACACAGCAAAAAGCACCCAGCCCACATTGTAAAGTGGACATGTGAAAGACACAGCAAAAAGCACCCAGCCCACACTATAAAGTGGACATGTGAAAGACACAGCAAAAAGCACCCAGCCCACACTGTAAAGTGGACATGTGAATGACAGCAAAAAGCACCCAGCCCACACTGTAAAGTGGACATGTGAAAGACACAGCAAAAAGCACCCAGCCCAAACTGTAAAGTGGACGTGTGAAAGACACAGCAAAAAGTACCCAGCCCACACTGTGAAGTGGACATGTGAAAGACACAGCAAAAAGCACCCAGCCCACACTGTAAAGTGGACATGTGAAAGACACAGCAAAAAGCACCCAGCCCACATTGTAAAGTGGACATGTGAAAGACACAGCAAAAAGCACCCAGCCCACATTGTAAAGTGGACATGTGAAAGACACAGCAAAAAGCACCCAGCCCACACTGTAAAGTGGACATGTGAAAGACACAGCAAAAAGCACACAGCCCACACTGTAAAGTGGACATGTGAAAGACACAGCAAAAAGCACCCAGCCCACACTGTAAAGTGGACATGTGAAAGACACAGCAAAAAGCACCCAGCCCACACTGTGAAGTGGACATGTGAAAGACACAGCAAAAAGCACCCAGCCCACACTGTAAAGTGGACATGTGAAAGACACAGCAAAAAGCACCCAGCCCACATTGTAAAGTGGACATGTGAAAGACACAGCAAAAAGCACCCAGCCCACACTGTAAAGTGGACATGTGAAAGACACTGAAAAAAGCACCCAGCCCACACTGTAAAGTGGACATGTGAAAGACACAGCAAAAAGCACCCAGCCCACACTGTAAAGTGGACATGTGAAAGACACAGCAAAAAGCACCCAGCCCACACTGTAAAGTGGACATGTGAAAGACACAGCAAAAAGCACCCAGCCCACACTGTAAAGTGGACGTGTGAAAGACACTGCAAGAAGCACACACCCCACACTGTAAAGTGGACATGTGAAAGACACAGCAAAAAGCACCCAGTCCACATTGTAAAGTGGACATGTGAAAGACACAGCAAAAAGCACCCAGCCCACACTGTAAAGTGGACGTGTGAAAGACACTGCAAAAAGCACCCAGCCCACACTATAGAGTGGACATGTGAAAGACACAGCAAAAAGCACCCAGCCCACATTGTAAAGTGGACATGTGAAAGACACAGCAAAAAGCACCCAGCCCACACTATAAAGTGGACATGTGAAAGACACAGCAAAAAGCACCCAGCCCACACTGTAAAGTGGACATGTGAATGACACGGCAAAAAGCACCCAGCCCACACTGTAAAGTGGACATGTGAAAGACACAGCAAAAAGCACCCAGCCCAAACTGTAAAGTGGACGTGTGAAAGACAGAGCAAAAAGTACCCAGCCCACACTGTGAAGTGGACATGTGAAAGACACAGCAAAAAGCACCCAGCCCACACTGTAAAGTGGACATGTGAAAGACACAGCAAAAAGCACCCAGCCCACACTGTAAAGTGGACGTGTGAAAGACACTGCAAAAAGCACCCACCCCACACTGTAAAGTGGACATGTGAAAGACACAGCAAAAAGCACCCAGCCCACACTGTAAAGTGGACATGTGAAAGACACAGCGAAAAGCACCCAGCCCACACTGTAAAGTGGACATGTGAAAGACACAGCAAAAATCACCCAGCCCACATTGTAAAGTGGACATGTGAAAGACACAGCAAAAAGCACCCAGCCCACATTGTAAAGTGGACATGTGAAAGACACAGCAAAAAGCACCCAGCCCACACTGTAAAGTGGACATGTGAAAGACACAACAAAAAGCACCCAGCCCACACTGTAAAGTGGACATATGAAAGACACAGCAAAAAGCACCCAGCCCACACTGTAAAGTGGACATGTGAAAGACACAGCAAAAAGCACCCAGCCCACACTGTGAAGTGGACATGTGAAAGACACAGCAAAAAGCACCCAGCCCACACTGTAAAGTGGACATGTGAAAGACACAGCAAAAAGTACCCAGCCCACACTGTAAAGTGGACATGTGAAAGACACAGCAAAAAGCACCCAGCCCACACTGTAAAGTGGACGTGAGAAAGATACAACAAAAAGCACCCAGCCCACACTGTAAAGTGGACGTGTGAAAGACACTGCAAAAAGCACCCACCCCACACTGTAAAGTGGACATGTGAAAGACACAGCAAAAATCACCCAGCCCACATTGTAAAGTGGACATGTGAAAGACACAGCAAAAAGCACCCAGCCCACACTGTAAAGTGGACATGTGAAAGACACAGCAAAAAGCACCCAGCCCACACTGTAAAGTGGACATGTGAAAGACACAGCAAAAAGCACCCAGCCCACACTGTAAAGTGGACATGTGAAAGACACAGCAAAAAGCAACCAGCCCAAACTGTAAAGTGGACGTGTGAAAGACACAGCAAAAAGCACCCAGCCCACACTGTGAAGTGGACATGTGAAAGACACAGCAAAAAGCACCCAGCCCACACTGTAAAGTGGACATGTGAAAGACACAGCAAAAAGCACCCAGCCCACATTGTAAAGTGGACATGTGAAAGACACAGCAAAAAGCACCCAGCCCACATTGTAAAGTGGACATGTGAAAGACACAGCAAAAAGCACCCAGCCCACACTGTAAAGTGGACATGTGAAACACACAGCAAAAAGCACACAGCCCACACTGTAAAGTGGACATGTGAAAGACACAGCAAAAAGCACCCAGCCCACACTGTAAAGTGGACATGTGAAACACACAGCAAAAAGCACCCAGCCCACACTGTGAAGTGGACATGTGAAAGACACAGCAAAAAGCACCCAGCCCACACTGTAAAGTGGACATGTGAAAGACACAGCAAAAAGCACCCAGCCCACATTGTAAAGTGGACATGTGAAAGACACAGCAAAAAGCACACAGCCCACATTGTAAAGTGGACATGTGAAAGACACAGCAAAAAGCACCCAGCCCACACTGTAAAGTGGACATGTGAAAGACACTGAAAAAAGCACCCAGCCCACACTGTAAAGTGGACATGTGAAAGACACAGCAAAAAGCACCCAGCCCACACTGTAAAGTGGACGTGAGAAAGACACAGCAACATGCACCCAGCCCACACTGTAAAGTGGACGTGTGAAAGACACTGAAAAAAGCACCCAGCCCACACTGTAAACTGGACATGTGAAAGACACAGCAAAAAGCACCCAGCCCACAATGTAAAGTGGACGTGAGAAAGACACAGCAACAAGCACCCAGCCCACACTGTAAAGTGGACGTGTGAAAGACACTGAAAAAAGCACCCAGCCCACACTGTAAAGTGGACATGTGAAAGACACAGCAACAAGCACCCAGCCCACACTGTAAAGTGGACGGAAGAAAGACACAGCAACAAGCACACAGCCCACACTGTAAAGTGGACATGTGAAAGACACAGTAAAAAGCACCCAGCCCACACTGTAAAGTTGACGTTTGAAAGACACTTCAAAAAGCGCCCAGCCCACACTGTAAAGTGGACATGTGAAAGACACTGAAAAAAGCACCCAGCCCACACTGTAAAGTGGACATGTGAAAGACACAGCAAAAAGCACCCAGCCCTCACTGTAAAGTGGACGTGAGAAAGACACAGCAACAAGCACCCAGCCCACAATGTAAAGTGGACGTGTGAAAGACACTGAAAAAAGCACCTAGCCCACACTGTAAAGTGGACATGTGAAAGACACAGCAAAAAGCACCCAGCCCACACTGTAAAGTGGACGTGAGAAAGACACAGCAACAAGCACCCAGCCCACACTGTAAAGTGGACATGTGAAAGACACAGCAAAAAGCACCCAGCTCACATTGTAAAGTGGACATGTGAAAGACACAGCAAAAAGCACCCAGCCCACACTGTAAAGTGGCCATGTGAAAGACACAGCAAAAAGCACCCAGCCCACACTGTAAAGTGGACATGTGAAAGACACAGCAAAAAGTACCCAGCCCACATTGTAAAGTGGACACGTGAAAGACACAGCAAAAAGCACCCAGCCCACACTGTAGAGTGGACGTGTGAAAGACACTGCAAAAAGCACCCAGCCCACACTATAAAGTGGACATGTGAAAGACACAGCAAAAAGCACCCAGCCCACACTGTATAGTGGACATGTGAAAGACACAGCAATAAGCACCCAGCCCACACTGTAAAGTGGACGTGTGAAAGACACTGCAAGAAGCACCCAGCCCACACTGTAAAGTGGAGATGTGAAAGACACAGCAAAAAGCACCCAGCCCACATTGTAAAGTGGACATGTGAAAGACACAGCAAAAAGCACCCAGCCCACACTGTAAAGTGGACGCGTGAAAGACACAGCAAAAAGCACCCAGCCCACACTGTAAAGTGGACGTGTGAAAGACTCAGCAAAAAGCACCCAGCCCACACTGTAAAGTGGATATGTGAAAGACACAGCAAAAAGCACCCAGCCCACACTGTAAAGTGGACATGTGAAAGACACAGCAAAAAGCACCCAACCCACATTGTAAAGTGGACATGTGAAAGACACAGCAAAAAGCACCCAGCCCACACTATAAAGTGGACATGTGAAAGACACAGCAAAAAGCACCCAGCCCACATTGTAAAGTGGACATGTGAAAGACACAGCAAAAAGCACCCAGCCCACATTGTAAAGTGGACATGTGAAAGACACAGCAAAAAGCACCCAGCCCACACTGTAAAGTGGACATGTGAAAGACACAACAAAAAGCACCCAGCCCACACTGTAAAGTGGACATATGAAAGACACAGCAAAAAGCACCCAGCCCACACTGTAAAGTGGACATGTGAAAGACACAGCAAAAAGCACCCAGCCCACACTGTGAAGTGGACATGTGAAAGACACAGCAAAAAGCACCCAGCCCACACTGTAAAGTGGACATGTGAAAGACACAGCAAAAAGTACCCAGCCCACACTGTAAAGTGGACATGTGAAAGACACAGCAAAAAGCACCCAGCCCACACTGTAAAGTGGACGTGAGAAAGATACAACAAAAAGCACCCAGCCCACACTGTAAAGTGGACGTGTGAAAGACACTGCAAAAAGCACCCACCCCACACTGTAAAGTGGACATGTGAAAGACACAGCAAAAATCACCCAGCCCACATTGTAAAGTGGACATGTGAAAGACACAGCAAAAAGCACCCAGCCCACACTGTAAAGTGGACATGTGAAAGACACAGCAAAAAGCACCCAGCCCACACTGTAAAGTGGACATGTGAAAGACACAGCAAAAAGCACCCAGCCCACACTGTAAAGTGGACATGTGAAAGACACAGCAAAAAGCAACCAGCCCAAACTGTAAAGTGGACGTGTGAAAGACACAGCAAAAAGCACCCAGCCCACACTGTGAAGTGGACATGTGAAAGACACAGCAAAAAGCACCCAGCCCACACTGTAAAGTGGACATGTGAAAGACACAGCAAAAAGCACCCAGCCCACATTGTAAAGTGGACATGTGAAAGACACAGCAAAAAGCACCCAGCCCACATTGTAAAGTGGACATGTGAAAGACACAGCAAAAAGCACCCAGCCCACACTGTAAAGTGGACATGTGAAACACACAGCAAAAAGCACACAGCCCACACTGTAAAGTGGACATGTGAAAGACACAGCAAAAAGCACCCAGCCCACACTGTAAAGTGGACATGTGAAACACACAGCAAAAAGCACCCAGCCCACACTGTGAAGTGGACATGTGAAAGACACAGCAAAAAGCACCCAGCCCACACTGTAAAGTGGACATGTGAAAGACACAGCAAAAAGCACCCAGCCCACATTGTAAAGTGGACATGTGAAAGACACAGCAAAAAGCACACAGCCCACATTGTAAAGTGGACATGTGAAAGACACAGCAAAAAGCACCCAGCCCACACTGTAAAGTGGACATGTGAAAGACACTGAAAAAAGCACCCAGCCCACACTGTAAAGTGGACATGTGAAAGACACAGCAAAAAGCACCCAGCCCACACTGTAAAGTGGACGTGAGAAAGACACAGCAACATGCACCCAGCCCACACTGTAAAGTGGACGTGTGAAAGACACTGAAAAAAGCACCCAGCCCACACTGTAAACTGGACATGTGAAAGACACAGCAAAAAGCACCCAGCCCACAATGTAAAGTGGACGTGAGAAAGACACAGCAACAAGCACCCAGCCCACACTGTAAAGTGGACGTGTGAAAGACACTGAAAAAAGCACCCAGCCCACACTGTAAAGTGGACATGTGAAAGACACAGCAACAAGCACCCAGCCCACACTGTAAAGTGGACGGAAGAAAGACACAGCAACAAGCACACAGCCCACACTGTAAAGTGGACATGTGAAAGACACAGTAAAAAGCACCCAGCCCACACTGTAAAGTTGACGTTTGAAAGACACTTCAAAAAGCGCCCAGCCCACACTGTAAAGTGGACATGTGAAAGACACTGAAAAAAGCACCCAGCCCACACTGTAAAGTGGACATGTGAAAGACACAGCAAAAAGCACCCAGCCCTCACTGTAAAGTGGACGTGAGAAAGACACAGCAACAAGCACCCAGCCCACAATGTAAAGTGGACGTGTGAAAGACACTGAAAAAAGCACCTAGCCCACACTGTAAAGTGGACATGTGAAAGACACAGCAAAAAGCACCCAGCCCACACTGTAAAGTGGACGTGAGAAAGACACAGCAACAAGCACCCAGCCCACACTGTAAAGTGGACATGTGAAAGACACAGCAAAAAGCACCCAGCTCACATTGTAAAGTGGACATGTGAAAGACACAGCAAAAAGCACCCAGCCCACACTGTAAAGTGGCCATGTGAAAGACACAGCAAAAAGCACCCAGCCCACACTGTAAAGTGGACATGTGAAAGACACAGCAAAAAGTACCCAGCCCACATTGTAAAGTGGACACGTGAAAGACACAGCAAAAAGCACCCAGCCCACACTGTAGAGTGGACGTGTGAAAGACACTGCAAAAAGCACCCAGCCCACACTATAAAGTGGACATGTGAAAGACACAGCAAAAAGCACCCAGCCCACACTGTATAGTGGACATGTGAAAGACACAGCAATAAGCACCCAGCCCACACTGTAAAGTGGACGTGTGAAAGACACTGCAAGAAGCACCCAGCCCACACTGTAAAGTGGAGATGTGAAAGACACAGCAAAAAGCACCCAGCCCACATTGTAAAGTGGACATGTGAAAGACACAGCAAAAAGCACCCAGCCCACACTGTAAAGTGGACGCGTGAAAGACACAGCAAAAAGCACCCAGCCCACACTGTAAAGTGGACGTGTGAAAGACTCAGCAAAAAGCACCCAGCCCACACTGTAAAGTGGATATGTGAAAGACACAGCAAAAAGCACCCAGCCCACACTGTAAAGTGGACATGTGAAAGACACAGCAAAAAGCACCCAACCCACATTGTAAAGTGGACATGTGAAAGACACAGCAAAAAGCACCCAGCCCACACTATAAAGTGGACATGTGAAAGACACAGCAAAAAGCACCCAGCCCACACTGTAAAGTGGACATGTGAAAGACACAGCAAAAAGCACCCAGCCCACACTGTAAAGTGGACATGTGAAAGACACAGCAAAAAGCACCCAGCCCAAACTGTAAAGTGGACGTGTGAAAGACACAGCAAAAAGTACCCAGCCCACACTGTGAAGTGGACATGTGAAAGACACAGCAAAAAGCACCCAGCCCACACTGTAAAGTGGACATGTGAAAGACACAGCAAAAAGCACCCAGCCCACATTGTAAAGTGGACATGTGAAAGACACAGCAAAAAGCACCCAGCCCACACTGTAAAGTGGACATGTGAAAGACACAGCAAAAATGCACCCAGCCCACATTGTAAAGTGGACATGTGAAAGACACAGCAAAAAGCACACAGCCCACATTGTAAAGTGGACATGTGAAAGACACAGCAAAAAGCACCCAGCCCACACTGTAAAGTGGACATGTGAAAGACACAGCAAAAAGCACCCAGCCCACACTATAAAGTGGACGTGTGAAAGACACTGCAAAAAGCACCCAGCCCACACTGTAAAGTGGACATGTGAAAGACTCAGCAAAAAGCACCCAGCCCACATTGTAAAGTGGACATGTGAAAGACACAGCAAAAAGCACCCAGCCCACACTGTAAAGTGGACGCGTGAAAGACACAGCAAAAAGCACCCAGCCCACACTGTAAAGTGGACGTGTGAAAGACTCAGCAAAAAGCACCCAGCCCACACTGTAAAGTGGATATGTGAAAGACACAGCAAAAAGCACCCAGCCCACACTGTAAAGTGGACATGTGAAAGACACAGCAAAAAGCACCCAGCACACACTGTAAAGTGGACGTGTGAAAGACACTGCAAAAAGCACCCAGCCCACACTGTAAAGTGTACATGTGAAAGACACAGCAAAAATCACCCAGCCCACACTGTAATTTGGACGTGAGAAAGACACAGCAACAAGCACCCAGCCGACACTGTAAAGTGGACATGTGAAAGACACAGCAAAAAGCACCCGGCGCACATTGTAAAGTGGACATGTGAAAGACACAGCAAAAAGCACCCAGCCCACATTGTAAAGTGGACATGTGAAAGACACAGCAAAAAGCACCCAGCCCACACTGTAAAGTGGACATGTGAAAGACACAGCAGAAAGCACACAGCCCACACTGTAAAGTGGACATGTGAAAGACACAGCAAAAAGCACCCAGCCCACACTGTAAAGTGGACATGTGAAAGACACAGCAAAAAGCACCCAGCCCACACTGTGAAGTGGACATGTGAAAGACACAGCAAAAAGCACCCAGCCCACACTGTAAAGTGGACATGTGAAAGACACAGCAAAAATGCACCCAGCCCACATTGTAAAGTGGACATGTGAAAGACACAGCAAAAAGCACCCAGCCCACACTGTAAAGTGGACATGTGAAAGACACTGAAAAAAGCACCCAGCCCACACTGTAAAGTGGACATGTGAAAGACACAGCAAAAAGCACCCAGCCCACACTGTAAAGTGGACATGTGAAAGACACAGCAAAAAGCACCCAGCCCACACTGTAAAGTGGACGTGTGAAAGACACTGCAAGAAGCACACACCCCACACTGTAAAGTGGACATGTGAAAGACACAGCAAAAAGCACCCAGTCCACATTGTAAAGTGGACATGTGAAAGACACAGCAAAAAGCACCCAGCCCACACTGTAAAGTGGACGTGTGAAAGACACTGCAAAAAGCACCCAGCCTACACTATAGAGTGGACATGTGAAAGACACAGCAAAAAGCACCCAGCCCACATTGTAAAGTGGACATGTGAAAGACACAGCAAAAAGCACCCAGCCCACACTGTAAAGTGGACATGTGAAAGACACAGCAAAAAGCACCCAGCCCACACTGTAAAGTGGACATGTGAAAGACACAGCAAAAAGCACCCAGCCCACACTGTAAAGTGGACATGTGAAAGACACAGCAAAAAGCACCCAGCCCAAACTGTAAAGTGGACGTGTGAAAGACACAGCAAAAAGTACCCAGCCCACACTGTGAAGTGGACATGTGAAAGACACAGCAAAAAGCACCCAGCCCACACTGTAAAGTGGACATGTGAAAGACACAGTAAAAAGCACCCGGCCCACATTGTAAAGTGTACATGTGAAAGACACAGCAAAAAGTACCCAGCCCACATTGTAAAGTGGACATTTGAAAGACACAGCAAAAAGCACCCAGCCCACACTGTAAAGTGGACATGTGAAAGACACAGCAAAAAGCACACAGCCCACACTGTAAAGTGGACATGTGAAAGACACAGCAAAAAGGACCCAGCCCACACTGTAAAGTGGACATGTGAAAGACACAGCAAAAAGCACCCAGCCCACACTGTCAAGTGGACATGTGAAAGACACAGCAAAAAGCACCCAGCCCACACTGTAAAGTGGACATGTGAAAGACACAGCAAAAAGCACCCAGCCCACATTGTAAAGTGGACATGTGAAAGACACAGCAAAAAGCACACAGCCCACATTGTAAAGTGGACATGTGAAAGACACAGCAAAAAGCACCCAGCCCACACTGTAAAGTGGACATGTGAAAGACACTGAAAAAAGTACCCAGCCCACACTGTAAAGTGGACATGTGAAAGACACAGCAAAAAGCACCCAGCCCACACTGTAAAGTGGACGTGAGAAAGACACAGCAACATGCACCCAGCCCACACTGTAAAGTGGACGTGTGAAAGACACTGAAAAAAGCACCCAGCCCACACTGTAAACTGGACATGTGAAAGACACAGCAAAAAGCACCCAGCCCACAATGTAAAGTGGACGTGAGAAAGACACAGCAACAAGCACCCAGCCCACACTGTAAAGTGGACGTGTAAAAGACACTGAAAAAAAGCACCCAGCCCACACTGTAAAGTGGACATGTGAAAGACACAGCAACAAGCACCCAGCCCACACTGTAAAGTGGACGGGAGAAAGACACAGCAACAAGCACACAGCCCACACTGTAAAGTGGACATGTGAAAGACACAGTAAAAAGCACCCAGCCCACACTGTAAAGTTGACGTTTGAAAGACACTGCAAAAAGCGCCCAGCCCACACTGTAAAGTGGACATGTGAAAGACACTGAAAAAAGCACCCAGCCCACACTGTAAAGTGGACATGTGAAAGACACAGCAAAAAGCACCCAGCCCGCACTGTAAAGTGGACGTGAGAAAGACACAGCAACAAGCACCCAGCCCACAATGTAAAGTGGACGTGTGAAAGACACTGAAAAAAGCACCTAGCCCACACTGTAAAGTGGACATGTGAAAGACACAGCAAAAAGCACCCAGCCCACACTGTAAAGTGGACGTGAGAAAGACACAGCAACAAGCACCCAGCCCACACTGTAAAGTGGAGATGTGAAAGACACAGCAAAAAGCACCCAGCTCACATTGTAAAGTGGACATGTGAAAGACACAGCAAAAAGCACCCAGCCCACACTGTAAAGTGGACATGTGAAAGACACAGCAAATAGCACCCAGCCCACACTGTAAAGTGGACATGTGAAAGACACAGCAAAAAGTACCCAGCCCACATTGTAAAGTGGACACGTGAAAGACACAGCAAAAAGCACCCAGCCCACACTGTAGAGTGGACGTGTGTAAGACACTGCAAAAAGCACCCAGCCCACACTATAAAGTGGACATGTGAAAGACACAGCAAAAAGCACCCAGCCCACACTGTAAAGTGGACATGTGAAAGACACAGCAAAAAGCACCCAGCCCACACTGTAAAGTGGACGTGTGAAAGACACTGCAAGAAGCACCCAGCCCACACTGTAAAGTGGAGATGTGAAAGACACAGCAAAAAGCACCCAGCCCACATTGTAAAGTGGACATGTGAAAGACACAGCAAAAAGCACCCAGCCCACACTGTAAAGTGGACGCGTGAAAGACACAGCAAAAAGCACCCAGCCCACACTGTAAAGTGGATATGTGAAAGACACAGCAAAAAGCAACCAGCCCACACTGTAAAGTGGACATGTGAAAGACACAGCAAAAAGCACCCAGCACACACTGTAAAGTGGACGTGTGAAAGACACTGCAAAAAGCACCCAGCCCACACTGTAAAGTGTACATGTGAAAGACACAGCAAAAATCACCCAGCCCACACTGTAATTTGGACGTGAGAAAGACACAGCAACAAGCACCCAGCCGACACTGTAAAGTGGACATGTGAAAGACACAGCAAAAAGCACCCGGCGCACATTGTAAAGTGGACATGTGAAAGACACAGCAAAAAGCACCCAGCCCACACTGTAAATTGGACATGTGAAAGACACAGCAAAAAGCACCCAGCCCACACTATAAAGTGGACGTGTGAAAGACACTGCAAAAAGCACCCAACCCACACTGTAAAGTGGACATGTGAAAGACTCAGCAAAAAGCACCCAGCCCACATTGTAAAGTGGACATGTGAAAGACACAGCAAAAAGCACCCTGCCCACACTGTAAAGTGGACGCGTGAAAGACACAGCAAAAAGCACCCAGCCCACACTGTAAAGTGGACGTGTGAAAGACTCAGCAAAAAGCACCCAGCCCACACTGTAAAGTGGATATGTGAAAGACACAGCAAAAAGCACCCAGCCCACACTGTAAAGTGGACATGTGAAAGACACAGCAAAAAGCACCCAGCACACACTGTAAAGTGGACGTGTGAAAGACACTGCAAAAAGCACCCAGCCCACACTGTAAAGTGTACATGTGAAAGACACAGCAAAAATCACCCAGCCCACACTGTAATTTGGACGTGAGAAAGACACAGCAACAAGCACCCAGCCGACACTGTAAAGTGGACATGTGAAAGACACAGCAAAAAGCACCCGGCGCACATTGTAAAGTGGACATGTGAAAGACACAGCAAAAAGCACCCAGCCCACACTGTAAATTGGACATGTGAAAGACACAGCAAAAAGCACCCAGCCCACACTGTAAAGTGGACATGTGAAAGACACAGCAGAAAGCACACAGCCCACACTGTAAAGTGGACATGTGAAAGACACAGCAAAAAGCACCCAGCCCACACTGTAAAGTGGACATGTGAAAGACACAGCAAAAAGCACCCAGCCCACACTGTGAAGTGGACATGTGAAAGACACAGCAAAAAGCACCCAGCCCACACTGTAAAGTGGACATGTGAAAGACACAGCAAAAATGCACCCAGCCCACATTGTAAAGTGGACATGTGAAAGACACAGCAAAAAGCACCCAGCCCACACTGTAAAGTGGACATGTGAAAGACACTGAAAAAAGCACCCAGCCCACACTGTAAAGTGGACATGTGAAAGACACAGCAAAAAGCACCCAGCCCACACTGTAAAGTGGACATGTGAAAGACACAGCAAAAAGCACCCAGCCCACACTGTAAAGTGGACGTGTGAAAGACACTGCAAGAAGCACACACCCCACACTGTAAAGTGGACATGTGAAAGACACAGCAAAAAGCACCCAGTCCACATTGTAAAGTGGACATGTGAAAGACACAGCAAAAAGCACCCAGCCCACACTGTAAAGTGGACGTGTGAAAGACACTGCAAAAAGCACCCAGCCTACACTATAGAGTGGACATGTGAAAGACACAGCAAAAAGCACCCAGCCCACATTGTAAAGTGGACATGTGAAAGACACAGCAAAAAGCACCCAGCCCACACTGTAAAGTGGACATGTGAAAGACACAGCAAAAAGCACCCAGCCCACACTGTAAAGTGGACATGTGAAAGACACAGCAAAAAGCACCCAGCCCACACTGTAAAGTGGACATGTGAAAGACACAGCAAAAAGCACCCAGCCCAAACTGTAAAGTGGACGTGTGAAAGACAGAGCAAAAAGTACCCAGCCCACACTGTGAAGTGGACATGTGAAAGACACAGCAAAAAGCACCCAGCCCACACTGTAAAGTGGACATGTGAAAGACACAGTAAAAAGCACCCGGCCCACATTGTAAAGTGTACATGTGAAAGACACAGCAAAAAGTACCCAGCCCACATTGTAAAGTGGACATTTGAAAGACACAGCAAAAAGCACCCAGCCCACACTGTAAAGTGGACATGTGAAAGACACAGCAAAAAGCACACAGCCCACACTGTAAAGTGGACATGTGAAAGACACAGCAAAAAGGACCCAGCCCACACTGTAAAGTGGACATGTGAAAGACACAGCAAAAAGCACCCAGCCCACACTGTCAAGTGGACATGTGAAAGACACAGCAAAAAGCACCCAGCCCACACTGTAAAGTGGACATGTGAAAGACACAGCAAAAAGCACCCAGCCCACATTGTAAAGTGGACATGTGAAAGACACAGCAAAAAGCACACAGCCCACATTGTAAAGTGGACATGTGAAAGACACAGCAAAAAGCACCCAGCCCACACTGTAAAGTGGACATGTGAAAGACACTGAAAAAAGCACCCAGCCCACACTGTAAAGTGGACATGTGAAAGACACAGCAAAAAGCACCCAGCCCACACTGTAAAGTGGACGTGAGAAAGACACAGCAACATGCACCCAGCCCACACTGTAAAGTGGACGTGTGAAAGACACTGAAAAAAGCACCCAGCCCACACTGTAAACTGGACATGTGAAAGACACAGCAAAAAGCACCCAGCCCACAATGTAAAGTGGACGTGAGAAAGACACAGCAACAAGCACCCAGCCCACACTGTAAAGTGGACGTGTAAAAGACACTGAAAAAAGCACCCAGCCCACACTGTAAAGTGGACATGTGAAAGACACAGCAACAAGCACCCAGCCCACACTGTAAAGTGGACGGGAGAAAGACACAGCAACAAGCACACAGCCCACACTGTAAAGTGGACATGTGAAAGACACAGTAAAAAGCACCCAGCCCACACTGTAAAGTTGACGTTTGAAAGACACTGCAAAAAGCGCCCAGCCCACACTGTAAAGTGGACATGTGAAAGACACTGAAAAAAGCACCCAGCCCACACTGTAAAGTGGACATGTGAAAGACACAGCAAAAAGCACCCAGCCCGCACTGTAAAGTGGACGTGAGAAAGACACAGCAACAAGCACCCAGCCCACAATGTAAAGTGGACGTGTGAAAGACACTGAAAAAAGCACCTAGCCCACACTGTAAAGTGGACATGTGAAAGACACAGCAAAAAGCACCCAGCCCACACTGTAAAGTGGACGTGAGAAAGACACAGCAACAAGCACCCAGCCCACACTGTAAAGTGGAGATGTGAAAGACACAGCAAAAAGCACCCAGCTCACATTGTAAAGTGGACATGTGAAAGACACAGCAAAAAGCACCCAGCACACACTGTAAAGTGGACGTGTGAAAGACACTGCAAAAAGCACCCAGCCCACACTGTAAAGTGTACATGTGAAAGACACAGCAAAAATCACCCAGCCCACACTGTAATTTGGACGTGAGAAAGACACAGCAACAAGCACCCAGCCGACACTGTAAAGTGGACATGTGAAAGACACAGCAAAAAGCACCCGGCGCACATTGTAAAGTGGACATGTGAAAGACACAGCAAAAAGCACCCAGCCCACACTGTAAATTGGACATGTGAAAGACACAGCAAAAAGCACCCAGCCCACACTATAAAGTGGACGTGTGAAAGACACTGCAAAAAGCACCCAACCCACACTGTAAAGTGGACATGTGAAAGACTCAGCAAAAAGCACCCAGCCCACATTGTAAAGTGGACATGTGAAAGACACAGCAAAAAGCACCCTGCCCACACTGTAAAGTGGACGCGTGAAAGACACAGCAAAAAGCACCCAGCCCACACTGTAAAGTGGACGTGTGAAAGACTCAGCAAAAAGCACCCAGCCCACACTGTAAAGTGGATATGTGAAAGACACAGCAAAAAGCACCCAGCCCACACTGTAAAGTGGACATGTGAAAGACACAGCAAAAAGCACCCAGCACACACTGTAAAGTGGACGTGTGAAAGACACTGCAAAAAGCACCCAGCCCACACTGTAAAGTGTACATGTGAAAGACACAGCAAAAATCACCCAGCCCACACTGTAATTTGGACGTGAGAAAGACACAGCAACAAGCACCCAGCCGACACTGTAAAGTGGACATGTGAAAGACACAGCAAAAAGCACCCGGCGCACATTGTAAAGTGGACATGTGAAAGACACAGCAAAAAGCACCCAGCCCACACTGTAAATTGGACATGTGAAAGACACAGCAAAAAGCACCCAGCCCACACTGTAAAGTGGACATGTGAAAGACACAGCAGAAA
This sequence comes from Eledone cirrhosa, assembly GCA_964016885.1. NCBI lineage: Eukaryota > Metazoa > Mollusca > Cephalopoda > Octopoda > Eledonidae > Eledone > Eledone cirrhosa. The sequence continues at coordinate 47,168,709 of OZ024744.1, read as the reverse complement.
GCACACAGCCCACACTGTAAAGTGGACATGTGAAAGACACAGCAAAAAGCACCCAGCCCACACTGTAAAGTGGACATGTGAAAGACACAGCAAAAAGCACCCAGCCCACACTGTGAAGTGGACATGTGAAAGACACAGCAAAAAGCACCCAGCCCACACTGTAAAGTGGACATGTGAAAGACACAGCAAAAATGCACCCAGCCCACATTGTAAAGTGGACATGTGAAAGACACAGCAAAAAGCACCCAGCCCACACTGTAAAGTGGACATGTGAAAGACACTGAAAAAAGCACCCAGCCCACACTGTAAAGTGGACATGTGAAAGACACAGCAAAAAGCACCCAGCCCACACTGTAAAGTGGACATGTGAAAGACACAGCAAAAAGCACCCAGCCCACACTGTAAAGTGGACGTGTGAAAGACACTGCAAGAAGCACACACCCCACACTGTAAAGTGGACATGTGAAAGACACAGCAAAAAGCACCCAGTCCACATTGTAAAGTGGACATGTGAAAGACACAGCAAAAAGCACCCAGCCCACACTGTAAAGTGGACGTGTGAAAGACACTGCAAAAAGCACCCAGCCTACACTATAGAGTGGACATGTGAAAGACACAGCAAAAAGCACCCAGCCCACATTGTAAAGTGGACATGTGAAAGACACAGCAAAAAGCACCCAGCCCACACTGTAAAGTGGACATGTGAAAGACACAGCAAAAAGCACCCAGCCCACACTGTAAAGTGGACATGTGAAAGACACAGCAAAAAGCACCCAGCCCACACTGTAAAGTGGACATGTGAAAGACACAGCAAAAAGCACCCAGCCCAAACTGTAAAGTGGACGTGTGAAAGACACAGCAAAAAGTACCCAGCCCACACTGTGAAGTGGACATGTGAAAGACACAGCAAAAAGCACCCAGCCCACACTGTAAAGTGGACATGTGAAAGACACAGTAAAAAGCACCCGGCCCACATTGTAAAGTGTACATGTGAAAGACACAGCAAAAAGTACCCAGCCCACATTGTAAAGTGGACATTTGAAAGACACAGCAAAAAGCACCCAGCCCACACTGTAAAGTGGACATGTGAAAGACACAGCAAAAAGCACACAGCCCACACTGTAAAGTGGACATGTGAAAGACACAGCAAAAAGGACCCAGCCCACACTGTAAAGTGGACATGTGAAAGACACAGCAAAAAGCACCCAGCCCACACTGTCAAGTGGACATGTGAAAGACACAGCAAAAAGCACCCAGCCCACACTGTAAAGTGGACATGTGAAAGACACAGCAAAAAGCACCCAGCCCACATTGTAAAGTGGACATGTGAAAGACACAGCAAAAAGCACACAGCCCACATTGTAAAGTGGACATGTGAAAGACACAGCAAAAAGCACCCAGCCCACACTGTAAAGTGGACATGTGAAAGACACTGAAAAAAGCACCCAGCCCACACTGTAAAGTGGACATGTGAAAGACACAGCAAAAAGCACCCAGCCCACACTGTAAAGTGGACGTGAGAAAGACACAGCAACATGCACCCAGCCCACACTGTAAAGTGGACGTGTGAAAGACACTGAAAAAAGCACCCAGCCCACACTGTAAACTGGACATGTGAAAGACACAGCAAAAAGCACCCAGCCCACAATGTAAAGTGGACGTGAGAAAGACACAGCAACAAGCACCCAGCCCACACTGTAAAGTGGACGTGTAAAAGACACTGAAAAAAGCACCCAGCCCACACTGTAAAGTGGACATGTGAAAGACACAGCAACAAGCACCCAGCCCACACTGTAAAGTGGACGGGAGAAAGACACAGCAACAAGCACACAGCCCACACTGTAAAGTGGACATGTGAAAGACACAGTAAAAAGCACCCAGCCCACACTGTAAAGTTGACGTTTGAAAGACACTGCAAAAAGCGCCCAGCCCACACTGTAAAGTGGACATGTGAAAGACACTGAAAAAAGCACCCAGCCCACACTGTAAAGTGGACATGTGAAAGACACAGCAAAAAGCACCCAGCCCGCACTGTAAAGTGGACGTGAGAAAGACACAGCAACAAGCACCCAGCCCACAATGTAAAGTGGACGTGTGAAAGACACTGAAAAAAGCACCTAGCCCACACTGTAAAGTGGACATGTGAAAGACACAGCAAAAAGCACCCAGCCCACACTGTAAAGTGGACGTGAGAAAGACACAGCAACAAGCACCCAGCCCACACTGTAAAGTGGAGATGTGAAAGACACAGCAAAAAGCACCCAGCTCACATTGTAAAGTGGACATGTGAAAGACACAGCAAAAAGCACCCAGCCCACACTGTAAAGTGGACATGTGAAAGACACAGCAAATAGCACCCAGCCCACACTGTAAAGTGGACATGTGAAAGACACAGCAAAAAGTACCCAGCCCACATTGTAAAGTGGACACGTGAAAGACACAGCAAAAAGCACCCAGCCCACACTGTAGAGTGGACGTGTGTAAGACACTGCAAAAAGCACCCAGCCCACACTATAAAGTGGACATGTGAAAGACACAGCAAAAAGCACCCAGCCCACACTGTAAAGTGGACATGTGAAAGACACAGCAAAAAGCACCCAGCCCACACTGTAAAGTGGACGTGTGAAAGACACTGCAAGAAGCACCCAGCCCACACTGTAAAGTGGAGATGTGAAAGACACAGCAAAAAGCACCCAGCCCACATTGTAAAGTGGACATGTGAAAGACACAGCAAAAAGCACCCAGCCCACACTGTAAAGTGGACGCGTGAAAGACACAGCAAAAAGCACCCAGCCCACACTGTAAAGTGGATATGTGAAAGACACAGCAAAAAGCAACCAGCCCACACTGTAAAGTGGCATGTGAAAGACACAGCAAAAAGCACCCAGCACACACTGTAAAGTGGACGTGTGAAAGACACTGCAAAAAGCACCCAGCCCACACTGTAAAGTGTACATGTGAAAGACACAGCAAAAATCACCCAGCCCACACTGTAATTTGGACGTGAGAAAGACACAGCAACAAGCACCCAGCCGACACTGTAAAGTGGACATGTGAAAGACACAGCAAAAAGCACCCGGCGCACATTGTAAAGTGGACATGTGAAAGACACAGCAAAAAGCACCCAGCCCACACTGTAAATTGGACATGTGAAAGACACAGCAAAAAGCACCCAGCCCACACTATAAAGTGGACGTGTGAAAGACACTGCAAAAAGCACCCAGCCCACACTGTAAAGTGGACATGTGAAAGACTCAGCAAAAAGCACCCAGCCCACATTGTAAAGTGGACATGTGAAAGACACAGCAAAAAGCACCCTGCCCACACTGTAAAGTGGACGCGTGAAAGACACAGCAAAAAGCACCCAGCCCACACTGTAAAGTGGACGTGTGAAAGACTCAGCAAAAAGCACCCAGCCCACACTGTAAAGTGGATATGTGAAAGACACAGCAAAAAGCACCCAGCCCACACTGTAAAGTGGACATGTGAAAGACACAGCAAAAAGCACCCAGCACACACTGTAAAGTGGACGTGTGAAAGACACTGCAAAAAGCACCCAGCCCACACTGTAAAGTGTACATGTGAAAGACACAGCAAAAATCACCCAGCCCACACTGTAATTTGGACGTGAGAAAGACACAGCAACAAGCAGCCAGCCGACACTGTAAAGTGGACATGTGAAAGACACAGCAAAAAGCACCCGGCGCACATTGTAAAGTGGACATGTGAAAGACACAGCAAAAAGCACCCAGCCCACACTGTAAAGTGGACATGTGAAAGACACAGCAAAAAGAACCCAGCCCACACTATAAAGTGGACGTGTGAAAGACACTGCAAAAAGCACCCAGCCCACACTGTAAAGTGGACATGTGAAAGACTCAGCAAAAAGCACCCAGCCCACACTGTAAAGTGGACAGGTGAAAGACACAGCAAAAAGCACCGAGTCCACACTGTAAAGTGGACATGTGAAAGACACAGCAAAAAGCACCCAGCCCACATTGTAAAGTGGACATTTGAAAGACACAGCAAAAAGCACCCAGCCCACATTGTAAAGTGGACATGTGAAAGACACAGCAAAAAGCACCCAGCCCACACTGTGAAGTGGGCATGTGAAAGACACAGCAAAAAGCACCCAGCCCACATTGTAAAGTGGACATGTGAAAGACACAGCAAAAAGCACCCAGCCCACACTGTAAAGTGGACATGTGAAAGACACTGCAAGAAGCACCCAGCCCACACTGTAAAGTGGACATGTGAAAGACACAGCAAAAAGCACCCAGCCCACATTGTAAAGTAGACATGTGAAAGACACAGCAAAAGCAACCAGCCCACACTGTAAAGTGGACATGTGAAAGACACAGCAAAAGCACCCAGCCCAAACTGTAAAGTGGACGTGTGAAAGACACTGCAAAAAGCACCCAGCCCACACTATAAAGTGGACATGTGAAAGGCACAGCAAAAAGCACCCCGCCCACACTGTAAAGTGGACATGTGAAAGACACAGCAAAAAGCACCCAGCCCACACTGTAAAGTGGACATGTGAAAGACACTGCAAGAAGCACCCAGCCCACACTGTAAAGTGGACATGTGAAAGACACAGCAAAAAGCACCCAGCCCACATTGTAAAGTGGACATGTGAAAGACACAGCAAAAAGCACCCAGCCCACACTGTAAAGTTGACGTTTGAAAGACACTGCAAAAAGCACACAGCCCACACTGTAAAGTGGACGTGTGAAAGACTCAGCAAAAAGCACCCAGCCCACACTGTAAAGTGGACATGTGAAAGACACAGCAACAAGCACCCAGCCCACACTGTAAAGTGGACGGAAGAAAGACACAGCAACAAGCACACAGCCCACACTATAAAGTGGACATGTGAAAGACACAGTAAAAAGCACCCAGCCCACACTGTAAAGTTGACGTTTGAAAGACACTTCAAAAAGCGCCCAGCCCACACTGTAAAGTGGACATGTGAAAGACACTGAAAAAAGCACCCAGCCCACACTGTAAAGTGGACATGTGAAAGACACAGCAAAAAGCACCCAGCCCTCACTGTAAAGTGGACGTGAGAAAGACACAGCAACAAGCACCCAGCCCACAATGTAAAGTGGACGTGTGAAAGACACTGAAAAAAGCACCTAGCCCACACTGTAAAGTGGACATGTGAAAGACACAGCAAAAAGCACCCAGCCCACACTGTAAAGTGGACGTGAGAAAGACACAGCAACAAGCACCCAGCCCACACTGTAAAGTGGACATGTGAAAGACACAGCAAAAAGCACCCAGCTCACATTGTAAAGTGGACATGTGAAAGACACAGCAAAAAGCACCCAGCCCACACTGTAAAGTGGCCATGTGAAAGACACAGCAAAAAGCACCCAGCCCACACTGTAAAGTGGACATGTGAAAGACACAGCAAAAAGTACCCAGCCCACATTGTAAAGTGGACACGTGAAAGACACAGCAAAAAGCACCCAGCCCACACTGTAGAGTGGACGTGTGAAAGACACTGCAAAAAGCACCCAGCACACACTATAAAGTGGACATGTGAAAGACACAGCAAAAGCACCCAGCCCACACTGTATAGTGGACATGTGAAAGACACAGCAATAAGCACCCAGCCCACACTGTAAAGTGGACGTGTGAAAGACACTGCAAGAAGCACCCAGCCCACACTGTAAAGTGGAGATGTGAAAGACACAGCAAAAAGCACCCAGCCCACATTGTAAAGTGGACATGTGAAAGACACAGCAAAAAGCACCCAGCCCACACTGTAAAGTGGACGCGTGAAAGACACAGCAAAAAGCACCCAGCCCACACTGTAAAGTGGACGTGTGAAAGACTCAGCAAAAAGCACCCAGCCCACACTGTAAAGTGGATATGTGAAAGACACAGCAAAAAGCACCCAGCCCACACTGTAAAGTGGACATGTGAAAGACACAGCAAAAAGCACCCAACCCACATTGTAAAGTGGACATGTGAAAGACACAGCAAAAAGCACACAGCCCACACTATAAAGTGGACATGTGAAAGACACAGCAAAAAGCACCCAGCCCACACTGTAAAGTGGACATGTGAAAGACACAGCAAAAAGCACCCAGCCCACACTGTAAAGTGGACATGTGAAAGACACAGCAAAAAGCACCCAGCCCAAACTGTAAAGTGGACGTGTGAAAGACACAGCAAAAAGTACCCAGCCCACACTGTGAAGTGGACATGTGAAAGACACAGCAAAAAGCACCCAGCCCACACTGTAAAGTGGACATGTGAAAGACACAGCAAAAAGCACCCAGCCCACATTGTAAAGTGGACATGTGAAAGACACAGCAAAAAGCACCCAGCCCACACTGTAAAGTGGACGCGTGAAAGACACAGCAAAAAGCACCCAGCCCACACTGTAAAGTGGATATGTGAAAGACACAGCAAAAAGCAACCAGCCCACACTGTAAAGTGGACATGTGAAAGACACAGCAAAAAGCACCCAGCACACACTGTAAAGTGGACGTGTGAAAGACACTGCAAAAAGCACCCAGCCCACACTGTAAAGTGTACATGTGAAAGACACAGCAAAAATCACCCAGCCCACACTGTAATTTGGACGTGAGAAAGACACAGCAACAAGCACCCAGCCGACACTGTAAAGTGGACATGTGAAAGACACAGCAAAAAGCACCCGGCGCACATTGTAAAGTGGACATGTGAAAGACACAGCAAAAAGCACCCAGCCCACACTGTAAATTGGACATGTGAAAGACACAGCAAAAAGCACCCAGCCCACACTATAAAGTGGACGTGTGAAAGACACTGCAAAAAGCACCCAGCCCACACTGTAAAGTGGACATGTGAAAGACTCAGCAAAAAGCACCCAGCCCACATTGTAAAGTGGACATGTGAAAGACACAGCAAAAAGCACCCTGCCCACACTGTAAAGTGGACGCGTGAAAGACACAGCAAAAAGCACCCAGCCCACACTGTAAAGTGGACGTGTGAAAGACTCAGCAAAAAGCACCCAGCCCACACTGTAAAGTGGATATGTGAAAGACACAGCAAAAAGCACCCAGCCCACACTGTAAAGTGGACATGTGAAAGACACAGCAAAAAGCACCCAGCACACACTGTAAAGTGGACGTGTGAAAGACACTGCAAAAAGCACCCAGCCCACACTGTAAAGTGTACATGTGAAAGACACAGCAAAAATCACCCAGCCCACACTGTAATTTGGACGTGAGAAAGACACAGCAACAAGCACCCAGCCGACACTGTAAAGTGGACATGTGAAAGACACAGCAAAAAGCACCCGGCGCACATTGTAAAGTGGACATGTGAAAGACACAGCAAAAAGCACCCAGCCCACACTGTAAAGTGGACATGTGAAAGACACAGCAAAAAGAACCCAGCCCACACTATAAAGTGGACGTGTGAAAGACACTGCAAAAAGCACCCAGCCCACACTGTAAAGTGGACATGTGAAAGACTCAGCAAAAAGCACCCAGCCCACACTGTAAAGTGGACAGGTGAAAGACACAGCAAAAAGCACCGAGTCCACACTGTAAAGTGGACATGTGAAAGACACAGCAAAAAGCACCCAGCCCACATTGTAAAGTGGACATTTGAAAGACACAGCAAAAAGCACCCAGCCCACATTGTAAAGTGGACATGTGAAAGACACAGCAAAAAGCACCCAGCCCACACTGTGAAGTGGGCATGTGAAAGACACAGCAAAAAGCACCCAGCCCACATTGTAAAGTGGACATGTGAAAGACACAGCAAAAAGCACCCAGCCCACACTGTAAAGTGGACATGTGAAAGACACTGCAAGAAGCACCCAGCCCACACTGTAAAGTGGACATGTGAAAGACACAGCAAAAAGCACCCAGCCCACATTGTAAAGTAGACATGTGAAAGACACAGCAAAAGCACCCAGCCCACACTGTAAAGTGGACATGTGAAAGACACAGCAAAAGCACCCAGCCCAAACTGTAAAGTGGACGTGTGAAAGACACTGCAAAAAGCACCCAGCCCACACTATAAAGTGGACATGTGAAAGGCACAGCAAAAAGCACCCAGCCCACACTGTAAAGTGGACATGTGAAAGACACAGCAAAAAGCACCCAGCCCACACTGTAAAGTGGACATGTGAAAGACACTGCAAGAAGCACCCAGCCCACACTGTAAAGTGGACATGTGAAAGACACAGCAAAAAGCACCCAGCCCACATTGTAAAGTGGACATGTGAAAGACACAGCAAAAAGCACCCAGCCCACACTGTAAAGTTGACGTTTGAAAGACACTGCAAAAAGCACACAGCCCACACTGTAAAGTGGACGTGTGAAAGACTCAGCAAAAAGCACCCAGCCCACACTGTAAAGTGGACATGTGAAAGACACAGCAACAAGCACCCAGCCCACACTGTAAAGTGGACGGAAGAAAGACACAGCAACAAGCACACAGCCCACACTATAAAGTGGACATGTGAAAGACACAGTAAAAAGCACCCAGCCCACACTGTAAAGTTGACGTTTGAAAGACACTTCAAAAAGCGCCCAGCCCACACTGTAAAGTGGACATGTGAAAGACACTGAAAAAAGCACCCAGCCCACACTGTAAAGTGGACATGTGAAAGACACAGCAAAAAGCACCCAGCCCTCACTGTAAAGTGGACGTGAGAAAGACACAGCAACAAGCACCCAGCCCACAATGTAAAGTGGACGTGTGAAAGACACTGAAAAAAGCACCTAGCCCACACTGTAAAGTGGACATGTGAAAGACACAGCAAAAAGCACCCAGCCCACACTGTAAAGTGGACGTGAGAAAGACACAGCAACAAGCACCCAGCCCACACTGTAAAGTGGACATGTGAAAGACACAGCAAAAAGCACCCAGCTCACATTGTAAAGTGGACATGTGAAAGACACAGCAAAAAGCACCCAGCCCACACTGTAAAGTGGCCATGTGAAAGACACAGCAAAAAGCACCCAGCCCACACTGTAAAGTGGACATGTGAAAGACACAGCAAAAAGTACCCAGCCCACATTGTAAAGTGGACACGTGAAAGACACAGCAAAAAGCACCCAGCCCACACTGTAGAGTGGACGTGTGAAAGACACTGCAAAAAGCACCCAGCACACACTATAAAGTGGACATGTGAAAGACACAGCAAAAAGCACCCAGCCCACACTGTATAGTGGACATGTGAAAGACACAGCAATAAGCACCCAGCCCACACTGTAAAGTGGACGTGTGAAAGACACTGCAAGAAGCACCCAGCCCACACTGTAAAGTGGAGATGTGAAAGACACAGCAAAAAGCACCCAGCCCACATTGTAAAGTGGACATGTGAAAGACACAGCAAAAAGCACCCAGCCCACACTGTAAAGTGGACGCGTGAAAGACACAGCAAAAAGCACCCAGCCCACACTGTAAAGTGGACGTGTGAAAGACTCAGCAAAAAGCACCCAGCCCACACTGTAAAGTGGATATGTGAAAGACACAGCAAAAAGCACCCAGCCCACACTGTAAAGTGGACATGTGAAAGACACAGCAAAAAGCACCCAACCCACATTGTAAAGTGGACATGTGAAAGACACAGCAAAAAGCACACAGCCCACACTATAAAGTGGACATGTGAAAGACACAGCAAAAAGCACCCAGCCCACACTGTAAAGTGGACATGTGAAAGACACAGCAAAAAGCACCCAGCCCACACTGTAAAGTGGACATGTGAAAGACACAGCAAAAAGCACCCAGCCCAAACTGTAAAGTGGACGTGTGAAAGACACAGCAAAAAGTACCCAGCCCACACTGTGAAGTGGACATGTGAAAGACACAGCAAAAAGCACCCAGCCCACACTGTAAAGTGGACATGTGAAAGACACAGCAAAAAGCACCCAGCCCACATTGTAAAGTGGACATGTGAAAGACACAGCAAAAAGCACCCAGCCCACATTGTAAAGTGGACATGTGAAAGACACAGCAAAAAGCACCCAGCCCACACTGTAAAGTGGACATGTGAAAGACACAGCAGAAAGCACACAGCCCACACTGTAAAGTGGACATGTGAAAGACACAGCAAAAAGCACCCAGCCCACACTGTAAAGTGGACATGTGAAAGACACAGCAAAAAGCACCCAGCCCACACTGTGAAGTGGACATGTGAAAGACACAGCAAAAAGCACCCAGCCCACACTGTAAAGTGGACATGTGAAAGACACAGCAAAAATGCACCCAGCCCACATTGTAAAGTGGACATGTGAAAGACACAGCAAAAAGCACACAGCCCACATTGTAAAGTGGACATGTGAAAGACACAGCAAAAAGCACCCAGCCCACACTGTAAAGTGGACATGTGAAAGACACTGAAAAAAGCACCCAGCCCACACTGTAAAGTGGACATGTGAAAGACACAGCAAAAAGCACCCAGCCCACACTGTAAAGTGGACATGTGAAAGACACAGCAAAAAGCACCCAGCCCACACTGTAAAGTGGACGTGTGAAAGACACTGCAAGAAGCACACACCCCACACTGTAAAGTGGACATGTGAAAGACACAGCAAAAAGCACCCAGTCCACATTGTAAAGTGGACATGTGAAAGACACAGCAAAAAGCACCCAGCCCACACTGTAAAGTGGACGTGTGAAAGACACTGCAAAAAGCACCCAGCCTACACTATAGAGTGGACATGTGAAAGACACAGCAAAAAGCACCCAGCCCACATTGTAAAGTGGACATGTGAAAGACACAGCAAAAAGCACCCAGCCCACACTGTAAAGTGGACATGTGAAAGACACAGCAAAAAGCACCCAGCCCACACTGTAAAGTGGACATGTGAAAGACACAGCAAAAAGCACCCAGCCCACACTGTAAAGTTGACATGTGAAAGACACAGCAAAAAGCACCCAGCCCAAACTGTAAAGTGGACGTGTGAAAGACACAGCAAAAAGTACCCAGCCCACACTGTGAAGTGGACATGTGAAAGACACAGCAAAAAGCACCCAGCCCACACTGTAATGTGGACATGTGAAAGACACAGTAAAAAGCACCCGGCCCACATTGTAAAGTGTACATGTGAAAGACACAGCAAAAAGCACCCAGCCCACATTGTAAAGTGGACATTTGAAAGACACAGCAAAAAGCACCCAGCCCACACTGTAAAGTGGACATGTGAAAGACACAGCAAAAAGGACCCAGCCCACACTGTAAAGTGGACATGTGAAAGACACAGCAAAAAGCACCCAGCCCACACTGTCAAGTGGACATGTGAAAGACACAGCAAAAAGCACCCAGCCCACACTGTAAAGTGGACATGTGAAAGACACAGCAAAAAGCACCCAGCCCACATTGTAAAGTGGACATGTGAAAGACACAGCAAAAAGCACACAGCCCACATTGTAAAGTGGACATGTGAAAGACACAGCAAAAAGCACCCAGCCCACACTGTAAAGTGGACATGTGAAAGACACTGAAAAAAGCACCCAGCCCACACTGTAAAGTGGACATGTGAAAGACACAGCAAAAAGCACCCAGCCCACACTGTAAAGTGGACGTGAGAAAGACACAGCAACATGCACCCAGCCCACACTGTAAAGTGGACGTGTGAAAGACACTGAAAAAAGCACCCAGCCCACACTGTAAACTGGACATGTGAAAGACACAGCAAAAAGCACCCAGCCCACAATGTAAAGTGGACGTGAGAAAGACACAGCAACAAGCACCCAGCCCACACTGTAAAGTGGACGTGTAAAAGACACTGAAAAAAGCACCCAGCCCACACTGTAAAGTGGACATGTGAAAGACACAGCAACAAGCACCCAGCCCACACTGTAAAGTGGACGGGAGAAAGACACAGCAACAAGCACACAGCCCACACTGTAAAGTGGACATGTGAAAGACACAGTAAAAAGCACCCAGCCCACACTGTAAAGTTGACGTTTGAAAGACACTGCAAAAAGCGCCCAGCCCACACTGTAAAGTGGACATGTGAAAGACACTGAAAAAAGCACCCAGCCCACACTGTAAAGTGGACATGTGAAAGACACAGCAAAAAGCACCCAGCCCGCACTGTAAAGTGGACGTGAGAAAGACACAGCAACAAGCACCCAGCCCACAATGTAAAGTGGACGTGTGAAAGACACTGAAAAAAGCACCTAGCCCACACTGTAAAGTGGACATGTGAAAGACACAGCAAAAAGCACCCAGCCCACACTGTAAAGTGGACGTGAGAAAGACACAGCAACAAGCACCCAGCCCACACTGTAAAGTGGAGATGTGAAAGACACAGCAAAAAGCACCCAGCTCACATTGTAAAGTGGACATGTGAAAGACACAGCAAAAAGCACCCAGCCCACACTGTAAAGTGGACATGTGAAAGACACAGCAAATAGCACCCAGCCCACACTGTAAAGTGGACATGTGAAAGACACAGCAAAAAGTACCCAGCCCACATTGTAAAGTGGACACGTGAAAGACACAGCAAAAAGCACCCAGCCCACACTGTAGAGTGGACGTGTGTAAGACACTGCAAAAAGCACCCAGCCCACACTATAAAGTGGACATGTGAAAGACACAGCAAAAAGCACCCAGCCCACACTGTAAAGTGGACATGTGAAAGACACAGCAAAAAGCACCCAGCCCACACTGTAAAGTGGACGTGTGAAAGACACTGCAAGAAGCACCCAGCCCACACTGTAAAGTGGAGATGTGAAAGACACAGCAAAAAGCACCCAGCCCACATTGTAAAGTGGACATGTGAAAGACACAGCAAAAAGCACCCAGCCCACACTGTAAAGTGGACGTGTGAAAGACACAGCAAAAAGCACCCAGCCCACACTGTAAAGTGGATATGTGAAAGACACAGCAAAAAGCAACCAGCCCACACTGTAAAGTGGACATGTGAAAGACACAGCAAAAAGCACCCAGCACACACTGTAAAGTGGACGTGTGAAAGACACTGCAAAAAGCACCCAGCCCACACTGTAAAGTGTACATGTGAAAGACACAGCAAAAATCACCCAGCCCACACTGTAATTTGGACGTGAGAAAGACACAGCAACAAGCACCCAGCCGACACTGTAAAGTGGACATGTGAAAGACACAGCAAAAAGCACCCGGCGCACATTGTAAAGTGGACATGTGAAAGACACAGCAAAAAGCACCCAGCCCACACTGTAAATTGGACATGTGAAAGACACAGCAAAAAGCACCCAGCCCACACTATAAAGTGGACGTGTGAAAGACACTGCAAAAAGCACCCAGCCCACACTGTAAAGTGGACATGTGAAAGACTCAGCAAAAAGCACCCAGCCCACATTGTAAAGTGGACATGTGAAAGACACAGCAAAAAGCACCCAGCCCACACTGTAAAGTGGACGCGTGAAAGACACAGCAAAAAGCACCCAGCCCACACTGTAAAGTGGACGTGTGAAAGACTCAGCAAAAAGCACCCAGCCCACACTGTAAAGTGGATATGTGAAAGACACAGCAAAAAGCACCCAGCCCACACTGTAAAGTGGACATGTGAAAGACACAGCAAAAAGCACCCAGCACACACTGTAAAGTGGACGTGTGAAAGACACTGCAAAAAGCACCCAGCCCACACTGTAAAGTGTACATGTGAAAGACACAGCAAAAATCACCCAGCCCACACTGTAATTTGGACGTGAGAAAGACACAGCAACAAGCACCCAGCCGACACTGTAAAGTGGACATGTGAAAGACACAGCAAAAAGCACCCGGCGCACATTGTAAAGTGGACATGTGAAAGACACAGCAAAAAGCACCCAGCCCACACTGTAAAGTGGACATGTGAAAGACACAGCAAAAAGCACCCAGCCCACACTATAAAGTGGACGTGTGAAAGACACTGCAAAAAGCACCCAGCCCACACTGTAAAGTGGACATGTGAAAGACTCAGCAAAAAGCACCCAGCCCACACTGTAAAGTGGACAGGTGAAAGACACAGCAAAAAGCACCGAGTCCACACTGTAAAGTGGACATGTGAAAGACACAGCAAAAAGCACCCAGCCCACATTGTAAAGTGGACATTTGAAAGACACAGCAAAAAGCACCCAGCCCACATTGTAAAGTGGACATGTGAAAGACACAGCAAAAAGCACCCAGCCCACACTGTGAAGTGGGCATGTGAAAGACACAGCAAAAAGCACCCAGCCCACATTGTAAAGTGGACATGTGAAAGACACAGCAAAAAGCACCCAGCCCACACTGTAAAGTGGACATGTGAAAGACACTGCAAGAAGCACCCAGCCCACACTGTAAAGTGGACATGTGAAAGACACAGCAAAAAGCACCCAGCCCACATTGTAAAGTAGACATGTGAAAGACACAGCAAAAGCACCCAGCCCACACTGTAAAGTGGACATGTGAAAGACACAGCAAAAGCACCCAGCCCAAACTGTAAAGTGGACGTGTGAAAGACACTGCAAAAAGCACCCAGCCCACACTATAAAGTGGACATGTGAAAGGCACAGCAAAAAGCACCCAGCCCACACTGTAAAGTGGACATGTGAAAGACACAGCAAAAAGCACCCAGCCCACACTGTAAAGTGGACATGTGAAAGACACTGCAAGAAGCACCCAGCCCACACTGTAAAGTGGACATGTGAAAGACACAGCAAAAAGCACCCAGCCCACATTGTAAAGTGGACATGTGAAAGACACAGCAAAAAGCACCCAGCCCACACTGTAAAGTTGACGTTTGAAAGACACTGCAAAAAGCACACAGCCCACACTGTAAAGTGGACGTGTGAAAGACTCAGCAAAAAGCACCCAGCCCACATTGTAAAGTGGATATGTGAAAGACACAGCAAAAAGCACCCAGCCCACAGTTTAAAGTGGACATGTGAAAGACACAGCAAAACGCACCCAGCCCACACTGTAAAGTGGACATGTGAAAGACTCAGCAAAAAGCACCCAGCCCACACTGTAAAGTGGACATGTGAAAGACACAGTAAAAAGTATCCAGCCCACACTGTAAAGTTGACGTTTGAAAGACACTGCAAAAAGCGCCCAGCCCGCACTGTAAAGTGGACATGTGAAAGACACTGCAAAAAGCACCCAGCCCACATTGTAAAGTGGACATGTGAAAGACACAGCAAAAAGCATCCCGCCCACACCGTGAAGTGGACATGTGAAAGACACTGAAAAAAGCACACAGCCCACACTGCAAAATGGACATGTGAAAGATACAGCAAAAAGCACGCAGCCCACACTGTAAAGTGGACATGTGAAAGACACAGCAAAAAGCACCCAGCCCACACTGTAAAGTGGACGTGTGAAAGACACTGCAAAAAGCACACAGCCCACACTGTAAAGTGGACATGTGAAAGACACAGCAAAAAGCACCCAGCCCACACTGTAAAGTGGACGTGTGAAAGACACTGCAAAAAGCACCCAGCCCACACTGTAAAGTGGACATGTGAAAGACACAGCAAAAAGCACCCAGCCCACACTGTAAAGTTGACGTGTGAAAGACACTGCAAAAAGCGCCCAGCCCACACTGTAAAGTGGATATGTGAAAGACACAGCAAAAAGCACCCAGCCCAGATTGTAAAGTGGACATGTGAAAGACACAGCAAAAAGCACCCAGCCCACATTGTAAAGTGGACACGTGAAAGACACAGCAAAAAGCACCCAGCCCACACTGTAAAGTGGACATGTGAAAGACACAGCAAAAAGCACCCAGCCCACACTGTAAAGAGGACGTGTGAAAGACACTGCAAAAAGCGCCCAGCCCACACTGTAAAGTGGACGTGAGAAAGACACAGCAACAAGCACCCAGCCCACACTGTAAAGAGGACGTGTGAAAGACACTGAAAAAAGCACCCAGCCCACACTGTAAAGTGGACATGTGAAAGACACAGCAAAAAGCACCCAGCCCACACTGTAAAGTGGACGTGAGAAAGACACAGCAACAAGCACCCAGCCCACACTGTAAAAGTGGACATGTGAAAGACACAGTAAAAAGCACCCAGCCCACACTGTAAAGTTGACGTTTGAAAGACACTGCAAAAAGCGCCCAGCCCACACTGTAAAGTGGACATGTGAAAAACACTGAAAAAAGCACCCAGCCCACACTGTAAAGTGGACATGTGAAAGACACAGCAAAAAGCACCCAGCCCACACTGTGAAGTGGACATGTGAAAGACACAGCAAAAAGCACCCAGCCCACACTGTAAAGTGGACGTGTGAAAGACACTGCAAAAAGCACACAGCCCACACTGTAAAGTGGACATGTGAAAGACACAGCAAAAAGCACCCAGCCCACACTGTAAAGTGGACGTGTGAAAGACACTGCAAAAAGCACCCAGCCCACACTGTAAAGTGGACATGTGAAAGACACAGCAAAAAGCACCCAGCCCACACTGTAAAGTTGACGTGTGAAAGACACTGCAAAAAGCGCCCAGCCCACACTGTGAAGTGGATATGTGAAAGACACAGCAAAAAGCACCCAGCCCAGATTGTAAAGTGGACATGTGAAAGACACAGCAAAAAGCACCCAGCCCACATTGTAAAGTGGACATGTGAAAGACACAGCAAAAAGCACCCAGCCCACACTGTGAAGTGGACGTGAGAAAGACACAGCAAGAAGCACCCAGCCCACACTGTGAAGTGGACTTGTGAAAGACACAGCAAAAAGCACCCAGCACACACTGTAAAGTGGACGTGTGAAAGACACAGCAAAAAGCACCCAGCCCACACTGTAAAGTGGAGGTGTGAAAGACACAGCAAAAAGCACACAGTCCACACTGTAAAGTGGACATGTGAAAGACACAGCAAAACGCACCCAGCCCACACTGTAAAGTGGACATGTGAAAGACACAGCAAAAAGCACCCAGCCCACACTGTAAAGTGGACATGTGAAAGACACAGTAAAAAGCACCCAGCCCACACTGTAAAGTGGATGTGTGAAAGACACTGCAAAAAGCACCCAGCCCACACTGTAAAGTGTACATGTGAAAGACACAGCAAAAATCACCCAGCCCACACTGTAATTTGGACGTGAGAAAGACACAGCAACAAGCACCCAGCCGACACTGTAAAGTGGACATGTGAAAGACACAGCAAAAAGCACCCGGCGCACATTGTAAAGTGGACATGTGAAAGACACAGCAAAAAGCACCCAGCCCACACTGTAAAGTGGACATGTGAAAGACACAGCAAAAAGCACCCAGCCCACACTATAAAGTGGACGTGTGAAAGACACTGCAAAAAGCACCCAGCCCACACTGTAAAGTGGACATGTGAAAGACTCAGCAAAAAGCACCCAGCCCACACTGTAAAGTGGACAGGTGAAAGACACAGCAAAAAGCACCGAGTCCACACTGTAAAGTGGACATGTGAAAGACACAGCAAAAAGCACCCAGCCCACATTGTAAAGTGGACATTTGAAAGACAAAGCAAAAAGCACCCAGCCCACATTGTAAAGTGGACATGTGAAAGACACAGCAAAAAGCACCCAGCCCACACTGTGAAGTGGGCACGTGAAAGACACAGCAAAAAGCACCCAGCCCACACTGTAAAGTGGACATGTGAAAGACACAGCAAAAAGCACCCAGCCCACACTGTAAAGTGGACATGTGAAAGACACTGCAAGAAGCACCCAGCCCACACTGTAAAGTGGACATGTGAAAGACACAGCAAAAAGCACCCAGCCCACATTGTAAAGTAGACATGTGAAAGACACAGCAAAAGCACCCAGCCCACACTGTAAAGTGGACATGTGAAAGACACAGCAAAAGCACCCAGCCCAAACTGTAAAGTGGACGTGTGAAAGACACTGCAAAAAGCACCCAGCCCACACTATAAAGTGGACATGTGAAAGGCACAGCAAAAAGCACCCAGCCCACACTGTAAAGTGGACATGTGAAAGACACAGCAAAAAGCACCCAGCCCACACTGTAAAGTGGACATGTGAAAGACACTGCAAGAAGCACCCAGCCCACACTGTAAAGTGGACATGTGAAAGACACAGCAAAAAGCACCCAGCCCACATTGTAAAGTGGACATGTGAAAGACACAGCAAAAAGCACCCAGCCCACACTGTAAAGTTGACGTTTGAAAGACACTGCAAAAAGCACACAGCCCACACTGTAAAGTGGACGTGTGAAAGACTCAGCAAAAAGCACCCAGCCCACATTGTAAAGTGGATATGTGAAAGACACAGCAAAAAGCACCCAGCCCACAGTGTAAAGTGGACATGTGAAAGACACAGCAAAACGCACCCAGCCCACACTGTAAAGTGGACATGTGAAAGACTCAGCAAAAAGCACCCAGCCCACACTGTAAAGTGGACATGTGAAAGACACAGTAAAAAGTATCCAGCCCACACTGTAAAGTTGACGTTTGAAAGACACTGCAAAAAGCGCCCAGCCCGCACTGTAAAGTGGACATGTGAAAGACACTGCAAAAAGCACCCAGCCCACATTGTAAAGTGGACATGTGAAAGACACAGCAAAAAGCATCCCGCCCACACCGTGAAGTGGACATGTGAAAGACACTGAAAAAAGCACACAGCCCACACTGCAAAATGGACATGTGAAAGATACAGCAAAAAGCACGCAGCCCACACTGTAAAGTGGACATGTGAAAGACACAGCAAAAAGCACCCAGCCCACACTGTAAAGTGGACGTGTGAAAGACACTGCAAAAAGCACCCAGCCCACACTGTAAAGTGGACATGTGAAAGACACAGCAAAAAGCACCCAGCCCACACTGTAAAGTTGACGTGTGAAAGACACTGCAAAAAGCGCCCAGCCCACACTGTAAAGTGGATATGTGAAAGACACAGCAAAAAGCACCCAGCCCAGATTGTAAAGTGGACATGTGAAAGACACAGCAAAAAGCACCCAGCCCACATTGTAAAGTGGACATGTGAAAGACACAGCAAAAAGCACCCAGCCCACACTGTGAAGTGGACGTGAGAAAGACACAGCAAGAAGCACCCAGCCCACACTGTGAAGTGGACATGTGAAAGACACAGCAAAAAGCACCCAGCACACACTGTAAAGTGGACGTGTGAAAGACACAGCAAAAAGCACCCAGCCCACACTGTAAAGTGGAGGTGTGAAAGACACAGCAAAAAGCACACAGTCCACACTGTAAAGTGGACATGTGAAAGACACAGCGAAACGCACCCAGCCCACACTGTAAAGTGGACATGTGAAAGACACAGCAAAAAGCACCCAGCCCACACTGTAAAGTGGACATGTGAAAGACACAGTAAAAATCACCCAGCCCACACTGTAAAGTTGACGTTTGAAAGACACTGCAAAAAGCGCCCAGCCCACACTGTAAAGTGGACATGTGAAAGACACAGCAAAAAGCACCCAGCCCACACTGTAAAGAGGACGTGTGAAAGACACTGCAAAAAGCGCCCAGCCCACACTGTAAAGTGGACGTGAGAAAGACACAGCAACAAGCACCCAGCCCACACTGTAAAGAGGACGTGTGAAAGACACTGAAAAAAGCACCCAGCCCACACTGTAAAGTGGACATGTGAAAGACACAGCAAAAAGCACCCAGCCCACACTGTAAAGTGGACGTGAGAAAGACACAGCAACAAGCACCCAGCCCACACTGTAAAAGTGGACATGTGAAAGACACAGTAAAAAGCACCCAGCCCACACTGTAAAGTTGACGTTTGAAAGACACTGCAAAAAGCGCCCAGCCCACACTGTAAAGTGGACATGTGAAAAACACTGAAAAAAGCACCCAGCCCACACTGTAAAGTGGACATGTGAAAGACACAGCAAAAAGCACCCAGCCCACACTGTGAAGTGGACATGTGAAAGACACAGCAAAAAGCACCCAGCCCACACTCTAAAGTGGACGTGTGAAAGACACTGCAAAAAGCACACAGCCCACACTGTAAAGTGGACATGTGAAAGACACAGCAAAAAGCACCCAGCCCACACTGTAAAGTGGACGTGTGAAAGACACTGCAAAAAGCACCCAGCCCACACTGTAAAGTGGACATGTGAAAGACACAGCAAAAAGCACCCAGCCCACACTGTAAAGTTGACGTGTGAAAGACACTGCAAAAAGCGCCCAGCCCACACTGTAAAGTGGATATGTGAAAGACACAGCAAAAAGCACCCAGCCCAGATTGTAAAGTGGACATGTGAAAGACACAGCAAAAAGCACCCAGCCCACATTGTAAAGTGGACATGTGAAAGACACAGCAAAAAGCACCCAGCCCACACTGTGACGTGGACGTGAGAAAGACACAGCAAGAAGCACCCAGCCCACACTGTGAAGTGGACATGTGAAAGACACAGCAAAAAGCACCCAGCACACACTGTAAAGTGGACGTGTGAAAGACACAGCAAAAAGCACCCAGCCCACACTGTAAAGTGGAGGTGTGAAAGACACAGAAAAAAGCACACAGTCCACACTGTAAAGTGGACATGTGAAAGACACAGCAAAACGCACCCAGCCCACACTGTAAAGTGGACATGTGAAAGACACAGCAAAAAGCACCCAGCCCACACTGTAAAGTGGACATGTGAAAGACACAGTAAAAAGCACCCAGCCCACACTGTAAAGTTGACGTTTGAAAGACACTGCAAAAAGCGCCCAGCCCACACTGTAAAGTGGACATGTGAAAGACACAGCAAAAAGCACCCAGCCCACACTGTAAAGAGGACGTGTGAAAGACACTGCAAAAAGCGCCCAGCCCACACTGTAAAGTGGACGTGAGAAAGACACAGCAACAAGCACCCAGCCCACACTATAAAGAGGACGTGTGAAAGACACTGAAAAAAGCACCCAGCCCACACTGTAAAGTTGACGTTTGAAAGACACTGCAAAAAGCGCCCAGCCCACACTGTAAAGTGGACATGTGAAAAACACTGAAAAAAGCACCCAGCCCACACTGTAAAGTGGACATGTGAAAGACACAGCAAAAAGCACCCAGCCCACAATGTAAAGTGGACGTGTGAAAGACACAGAAAAAAGCACCCAGCCCACACTGTAAAGTGGAGGTGTGAAAGACACAGCAAAAAGCACACAGTCCACACTGTAAAGTGGACATGTGAAAGACACAGCGAAACGCACCCAGCCCACACTGTAAAGTAGACATGTGAAAGACACAGCAAAAAGCACCCAGCCCACACTGTAAAGTGGACATGTGAAAGACACAGTAAAAAGCACCCAGCCCACACTGTAAAGTTGACGTTTGAAAGACACTGCAAAAAGCGCCCAGCCCACACTGTAAAGTGGACATGTGAAAGACACAGCAAAAAGCACCCAGCCCACACTGTAAAGAGGACGTGTGAAAGACACTGCAAAAAGCGCCCAGCCCACACTGTAAAGTGGACGTGAGAAAGACACAGCAACAAGCACCCAGCCCACACTGTAAAGAGGACGTGTGAAAGACACTGAAAAAAGCACCCAGCCCACACTGTAAAGTGGACATGTGAAAGACACAGCAAAAAGCACCCAGCCCACACTGTAAAGTGGACGTGAGAAAGACACAGCAACAAGCACCCAGCCCACACTGTAAAAGTGGACATGTGAAAGACACAGTAAAAAGCACCCAGCCCACACTGTAAAGTTGACGTTTGAAAGACACTGCAAAAAGCGCCCAGCCCACACTGTAAAGTGGACATGTGAAAAACACTGAAAAAAGCACCCAGCCCACACTGTAAAGTGGACATGTGAAAGACACAGCAAAAAGCACCCAGCCCACACTGTGAAGTGGACATGTGAAAGACACAGCAAAAAGCACCCAGCCCACACTGTAAAGTGGACGTGTGAAAGACACTGCAAAAAGCACACAGCCCACACTGTAAAGTGGACATGTGAAAGACACAGCAAAAAGCACCCAGCCCACACTGTAAAGTGGACGTGTGAAAGACACTGCAAAAAGCACCCAGCCCACACTGTCAAGTGGACATGTGAAAGACACAGCAAAAAGCACCCAGCCCACACTGTAAAGTTGACGTGTGAAAGACACTGCAAAAAGCGCCCAGCCCACACTGTGAAGTGGATATGTGAAAGACACAGCAAAAAGCACCCAGCCCAGATTGTAAAGTGGACATGTGAAAGACACAGCAAAAAGCACCCAGCCCACATTGTAAAGTGGACATGTGAAAGACACAGCAAAAAGCACCCAGCCCACACTGTGAAGTGGACGTGAGAAAGACACAGCAAGAAGCACCCAGCCCACACTGTGAAGTGGACATGTGAAAGACACAGCAAAAAGCACCCAGCACACACTGTAAAGTGGACGTGTGAAAGACACAGCAAAAAGCACCCAGCCCACACTGTAAAGTTGAGGTGTGAAAGACACAGCAAAAAGCACACAGTCCACACTCTAAAGTGGACATGTGAAAGACACAGCAAAACGCACCCAGCCCACACTGTAAAGTGGACATGTGAAAGACACAGCAAAAAGCACCCAGCCCACACTGTAAAGTGGACATGTGAAAGACACAGTAAAAAGCACCCAGCCCACACTGTAAAGTGGACGTGTGAAAGACACTGCAAAAAGCACCCAGCCCACACTGTAAAGTGTATATGTGAAAGACACAGCAAAAATCACCCAGCCCACACTGTAATTTGGACGTGAGAAAGACACAGCAACAAGCACCCAGCCGACACTGTAAAGTGGACATGTGAAAGACACAGCAAAAAGCACCCGGCGCACATTGTAAAGTGGACATGTGAAAGACACAGCAAAAAGCACCCAGCCCACACTGTAAAGTGGACATGTGAAAGACACAGCAAAAAGCACCCAGCCCACACTATAAAGTGGACGTGTGAAAGACACTGCAAAAAGCACCCAGCCCACACTGTAAAGTGGACATGTGAAAGACTCAGCAAAAAGCACCCAGCCCACACTGTAAAGTGGACAGGTGAAAGACACAGCAAAAAGCACCGAGTCCACACTGTAAAGTGGACATGTGAAAGACACAGCAAAAAGCACACAGCCCACATTGTAAAGTGGACATTTGAAAGACACAGCAAAAAGCACCCAGCCCACATTGTAAAGTGGACATGTGAAAGACACAGCAAAAAGCACCCAGCCCACACTGTGAAGTGGGCACGTGAAAGACACAGCAAAAAGCACCCAGCCCACACTGTAAAGTGGACATGTGAAAGACACAGCAAAAAGCACCCAGCCCACACTGTAAAGTGTACATGTGAAAGACACTGCAAGAAGCACCCAGCCCACACTGTAAAGTGGACATGTGAAAGACACAGCAAAAAGCACCCAGCCCACATTGTAAAGTAGACATGTGAAAGACACAGCAAAAGCACCCAGCCCACACTGTAAAGTGGACATGTGAAAGACACAGCAAAAGCACCCAGCCCAAACTGTAAAGTGGACGTGTGAAAGACACTGCAAAAAGCACCCAGCCCACACTATAAAGTGGACATGTGAAAGGCACAGCAAAAAGCACCCAGCCCACACTGTAAAGTGGACATGTGAAAGACACAGCAAAAAGCACCCAGCCCACACTGTAAAGTGGACATGTGAAAGACACTGCAAGAAGCACCCAGCCCACACTGTAAAGTGGACATGTGAAAGACAAAGCAAAAAGCACCCAGCCCACATTGTAAAGTGGACATGTGAAAGACACAGCAAAAAGCACCCAGCCCACACTGTAAAGTTGACGTTTGAAAGACACTGCAAAAAGCACACAGCCCACACTGTAAAGTGGACATGTGAAAGACACAGTAAAAAGTATCCAGCCCACACTGTAAAGTTGACGTTTGAAAGACACTGCAAAAAGCGCCCAGCCCGCACTGTAAAGTGGACATGTGAAAGACACTGCAAAAAGCACCCAGCCCACATTGTAAAGTGGACATGTGAAAGACACAGCAAAAAGCATCCCGCCCACACCGTGAAGTGGACATGTGAAAGACACTGAAAAAAGCACACAGCCCACACTGCAAAATGGACATGTGAAAGATACAGCAAAAAGCACGCAGCCCACACTGTAAAGTGGACATGTGAAAGACACAGCAAAAAGCACCCAGCCCACACTGTGAAGTGGACATGTGAAAGACACAGCAAAAAGCACCCAGCCCACACTGTAAAGTGGACGTGTGAAAGACACTGCAAAAAGCACACAGCCCACACTGTAAAGTGGACATGTGAAAGACACAGCAAAAAGCACCCAGCCCACACTGTAAAGTGGACGTGTGAAAGACACTGCAAAAAGCACCCAGCCCACACTGTAAAGTGGACATGTGAAAGACACAGCAAAAAGCACCCAGCCCACACTGTAAAGTTGACGTGTGAAAGACACTGCAAAAAGCGCCCAGCCCACACTGTAAAGTGGATATGTGAAAGACACAGCAAAAAGCACCCAGCCCAGATTGTAAAGTGGACATGTGAAAGACACAGCAAAAAGCACCCAGCCCACATTGTAAAGTGGACATGTGAAAGACACAGCAAAAAGCACCCAGCCCACACTGTGAAGTGGACGTGAGAAAGACACAGCAAGAAGCACCCAGCCCACACTGTGAAGTGGACATGTGAAAGACACAGCAAAAATCACCCAGCACACACTGTAAAGTGGACGTGTGAAAGACACAGCAAAAAGCACCCAGCCCACACTGTAAAGTGGAGGTGTGAAAGACACAGCAAAAAGCACACAGTCCACACTGTAAAGTGGACATGTGAAAGACACAGCGAAACGCACCCAGCCCACACTGTAAAGTGGACATGTGAAAGACACAGCAAAAAGCACCCAGCCCACACTGTAAAGAGGACGTGTGAAAGACACTGCAAAAAGCGCCCAGCCCACACTGTAAAGTGGACGTGAGAAAGACACAGCAACAAGCACCCAGCCCACACTGTAAAGAGGACGTGTGAAAGACACTGAAAAAAGCACCCAGCCCACACTGTAAAGTGGACATGTGAAAGACACAGCAAAAAGCACCCAGCCCACACTGTAAAGTGGACGTGAGAAAGACACAGCAACAAGCACCCAGCCCACACTGTAAAAGTGGACATGTGAAAGACACAGTAAAAAGCACCCAGCCCACACTGTAAAGTTGACGTTTGAAAGACTCTGCAAAAAGCGCCCAGCCCACACTGTAAAGTGGACATGTGAAAAACACTGAAAAAAGCACCCAGCCCACACTGTAAAGTGGACATGTGAAAGACACAGCAAAAAGCACCCAGCCCACACTGTGAAGTGGACATGTGAAAGACACAGCAAAAAGCACCCAGCCCACACTGTAAAGTGGACGTGTGAAAGACACTGCAAAAAGCACACAGCCCACACTGTAAAGTGGACATGTGAAAGACACAGCAAAAAGCACCCAGCCCACACTGTAAAGTGGACGTGTGAAAGACACTGCAAAAAGCACCCAGCCCACACTGTAAAGTGGACATGTGAAAGACACAGCAAAAAGCACCCAGCCCACACTGTAAAGTTGACGTGTGAAAGACACTGCAAAAAGCGCCCAGCCCACACTGTAAAGTGGATATGTGAAAGACACAGCAAAAAGCACCCAGCCCAGATTGTAAAGTGGACATGTGAAAGACACAGCAAAAAGCACCCAGCCCACATTGTAAAGTGGACATGTGAAAGACACAGCAAAAAGCACCCAGCCCACACTGTGAAGTGGACGTGAGAAAGACACAGCAAGAAGCACCCAGCCCACACTGTGAAGTGGACATGTGAAAGACACAGCAAAAAGCACCCAGCACACACTGTAAAGTGGACGTGTGAAAGACACAGCAAAAAGCACCCAGCCCACACTGTAAAGTGGAGGTGTGAAAGACACAGAAAAAAGCACACAGTCCACACTGTAAAGTGGACATGTGAAAGACACAGCAAAACGCACCCAGCCCACACTGTAAAGTGGACATGTGAAAGACACAGCAAAAAGCACCCAGCCCACACTGTAAAGTGGACATGTGAAAGACACAGTAAAAAGCACCCAGCCCACACTGTAAAGTTGACGTTTGAAAGACACTGCAAAAAGCGCCCAGCCCACATTGTAAAGTGGACATGTGAAAGACACAGCAAAAAGCACCCAGCCCACACTGTGAAGTGGACGTGAGAAAGACACAGCAAGAAGCACCCAGCCCACACTGTGAAGTGGACATGTGAAAGACACAGCAAAAAGCACCCAGCCCACACTGTAAAGTGGACGTGAGAAAGACACAGCAACAATCACCCAGCCCACAATGTAAAGTGGACGTGTGAAAGACACTGAAAAAAGCACCTAGCCCACACTGTAAAGTGGACATGTGAAAGACAGCAAAAAGCACCCAGCCCACACTGTAACGTGGACGTGAGAAAGACACAGCAACAAGCACACAGCCCACACTGTAAAGTGGACATGTGAAAGACACTGCAAGAAGCACCCAGCCCACACTGTAAAGTGGACATGTGAAAGACACAGCAAAAAGCACCCAGCCCACACTGTAAAGTGGACATGTGAAAGACACAGCAAAAAGCACCCAGCCCACACTGTAAAGTGGACATGTGAAAGACACTGCAAGAAGCACCCAGCCCACACTGTAAAGTGGACATGTGAAAGACACAGCAAAAAGCACTCAGCCCACATTGTAAAGTGGACATGTGAAAGACACAGCAAAAAGCACCCAGCCCACACTGTAAAGTGGACATGTGAAAGACACAGCAAAATCACCCAGCCCACACTGTGAAGTGGACATGTGAATGACACAGCAAAAAGCACCCAGCCCACACTGTAAAGTGGACATGTGAAAGACACAGCAAAAAGCACCCAACCCACATTGTAAAGTGGACATGTGAAAGACACAGCAAAAAGTACCCAGCCCACATTGTAAAGTGGACATGTGAAAGACACAGCAAAAAGCACCCAGCCCACACTATTAAGTGGACATGTGAAAGACACAGCAAAAAGCACCCAGCCCACACTGTAAAGTGGACATGTGAAAGACACTGAAAAAAGCACCCAGCCCACACTGTAAAGTGGACATGTGAAAGACACAGCAAAAAGCACCCAGCCCACACTGTAAAGTGGACGTGAGAAAGACACAGCAACAAGCACCCAGCCCACACTGTAAAGTGGACATGTGAAAGACACAGTAAAAAGCACCCAGCCCACACTGTAAAGTTGACGTTTGAAAGACACTGCAAAAAGCGCCCAGCCCACACTGTAAAGTGGACGTGAGAAAGACACAGCAACAAGCACCCAGCCCACACTGTAAAGTGGACGTGTGAAAGACACTGAAAAAAGCACCCAGCCCACACTGTAAAGTGGACATGTGAAAGACACAGCAAAAAGCACCCAGCCCACACTGTAAAGTGGACGTGAGAAAGACACAGCAACAAGCACCCAGCCCACACTGTAAAGTGGACATGTGAAAGACACAGTAAAAAGCACCCAGCCCACACTGTACAGTGGACGTGAGAAAGACACAGCAACAAGCACCCTGCCCACAAATGTAAAGTGGACGTGTGAAAGACACTGAAAAAAGCACCTAGCCCACACTGTAAAGTGGACATGTGAAAGACAGCAAAAAGCACCCAGCCCACACTGTAAAGTGGACGTGAGAAAGACACAGCAACAAGCACCCAGCCCACACTGTAAAGTGGACATGTGAAAGACACAGCAAAAAGCACCCAGCTCACATTGTAAAGTGGACATGTGAAAGACACAGCAAAAAGCACCCAGCCCACATTGTAAAGTAGACATTTGAAAGATACAGCAAAAAGCACCCAGCCCACATTGTAAAGTGGACATGTGAAAGACATAGCAAAAAGCACCCCGCCCACACCGTGAAGTGGACATGTGAAAGACACTGAAAAAGCACCCAGCCCACACTGTAAAGTGGACATGTGAAAGACACAGCAAAAAGCACCCAGCCCACACTATTAAGTAGACATGTGAAAGACACAGCAAAAAGCACCCAGCCCACACTGTAAAGTGGACGTGTGAAAGACACTGCAAAAAGCACACAGCCCACACTGTAAAGTGGACATGTGAAAGACACAGCAAAAAGCACCCAGCCCACACTGTAAAGTGGACGTGTGAAAGACACTGCAAAAAGCACCCAGCCCACACTGTAAAGTGGACATGTGAAAGACACAGCAAAAAGCACCCAGCCCACACTGTAAAGTTGACGTGTGAAAGACACTGCAAAAAGCGCCCAGCCCACACTGTAAAGTGGATATGTGAAAGACACAGCAAAAAGCACCCAGCCCAGATTGTAAAGTGGACATGTGAAAGACACAGCAAAAAGCACCCAGCCCACATTGTAAAGTGGACATGTGAAAGACACAGCAAAAAGCACCCAGCCCACACTGTGAAGTGGACGTGAGAAAGACACAGCAAGAAGCACCCAGCCCACACTGTGAAGTGGACATGTGAAAGACACAGCAAAAAGCACCCAGCACACACTGTAAAGTGGACGTGTGAAAGACACAGCAAAAAGCACCCAGCCCACACTGTAAAGTGGAGGTGTGAAAGACACAGAAAAAAGCACACAGTCCACACTGTAAAGTGGACATGTGAAAGACACAGCAAAACGCACCCAGCCCACACTGTAAAGTGGACATGTGAAAGACACAGCAAAAAGCACCCAGCCCACACTGTAAAGTGGACATGTGAAAGACACAGTAAAAAGCACCCAGCCCACACTGTAAAGTTGACGTTTGAAAGACACTGCAAAAAGCGCCCAGCCCACACTGTAAAGTGGACATGTGAAAGACACAGCAAAAAGCACCCAGCCCACACTGTAAAGAGGACGTGTGAAAGACACTGCAAAAAGCGCCCAGCCCACACTGTAAAGTGGACGTGAGAAAGACACAGCAACAAGCACCCAGCCCACACTGTAAAGAGGACGTGTGAAAGACACTGAAAAAAGCACCCAGCCCACACTGTAAAGTTGACGTTTGAAAGACACTGCAAAAAGCGCCCAGCCCACACTGTAAAGTGGACATGTGAAAAACACTGAAAAAAGCACCCAGCCCACACTGTAAAGTGGACATGTGAAAGACACAGCAAAAAGCACCCAGCCCACACTGTAAAGTGGACGTGAGAAAGACACAGCAACAATCACCCAGCCCACAATGTAAAGTGGACGTGTGAAAGACACTGAAAAAAGCACCTAGCCCACACTGTAAAGTGGACATGTGAAAGACAGCAAAAAGCACCCAGCCCACACTGTAACGTGGACGTGAGAAAGACACAGCAACAAGCACACAGCCCACACTGTAAAGTGGACATGTGAAAGACACTGCAAGAAGCACCCAGCCCACACTGTAAAGTGGACATGTGAAAGACACAGCAAAAAGCACCCAGCCCACACTGTAAAGTGGACATGTGAAAGACACAGCAAAAAGCACCCAGCCCACAATGTAAAGTGGACATGTGAAAGACACTGCAAGAAGCACCCAGCCCACACTGTAAAGTGGACATGTGAAAGACACAGCAAAAAGCACTCAGCCCACATTGTAAAGTGGACATGTGAAAGACACAGCAAAAAGCACCCAGCCCACACTGTAAAGTGGACATGTGAAAGACACAGCAAAATCACCCAGCCCACACTGTGAAGTGGACATGTGAATGACACAGCAAAAAGCACCCAGCCCACACTGTAAAGTGGACATGTGAAAGACACAGCAAAAAGCACCCAACCCACATTGTAAAGTGGACATGTGAAAGACACAGCAAAAAGTACCCAGCCCACATTGTAAAGTGGACATGTGAAAGACACAGCAAAAAGCACCCAGCCCACACTATTAAGTGGACATGTGAAAGACACAGCAAAAAGCACCCAGCCCACACTGTAAAGTGGACATGTGAAAGACACTGAAAAAAGCACCCAGCCCACACTGTAAAGTGGACATGTGAAAGACACAGCAAAAAGCACCCAGCCCACACTGTAAAGTGGACGTGAGAAAGACACAGCAACAAGCACCCAGCCCACACTGTAAAGTGGACAGGTGAAAGACACAGCAAAAAGCACCGAGTCCACACGGTAAAGTGGACATGTGAAAGACACAGCAAAAAGCACCCAGCCCACATTGTAAAGTGGACATTTGAAAGACACAGCAAAAAGCACCCAGCCCACATTGTAAAGTGGACATGTGAAAGACACAGCAAAAAGCACCCAGCCCACACTGTGAAGTGGGCATGTGAAAGACACAGCAAAAAGCACCCAGCCCACATTGTAAAGTGGACATGTGAAAGACACAGCAAAAAGCACCCAGCCCACACTGTAAAGTGGACATGTGAAAGACACTGCAAGAAGCACCCAGCCCACACTGTAAAGTGGACATGTGAAAGACACAGCAAAAAGCACCCAGCCCACATTGTAAAGTAGAAATGTGAAAGACACAGCAAAAGCACCCAGCCCACACTGTAAAGTGGACATGTGAAAGACACAGCAAAAGCACCCAGCCCAAACTGTAAAGTGGACGTGTGAAAGACACTGCAAAAAGCACCCAGCCCACACTATAAAGTGGACATGTGAAAGGCACAGCAAAAAGCACCCAGCCCACACTGTAAAGTGGACATGTGAAAGACACAGCAAAAAGCACCCAGCCCACACTGTAAAGTGGACATGTGAAAGACACTGCAAGAAGCACCCAGCCCACACTGTAAAGTGGACATGTGAAAGACACAGCAAAAAGCACCCAGCCCACATTGTAAAGTGGACATGTGAAAGACACAGCAAAAAGCACCCAGCCCACACTGTAAAGTTGACGTTTGAAAGACACTGCAAAAAGCACACAGCCCACACTGTAAAGTGGACGTGTGAAAGACTCAGCAAAAAGCACCCAGCCCACACTGTAAAGTGGACATGTGAAAGACACAGCAACAAGCACCCAGCCCACACTGTAAAGTGGACGGAAGAAAGACACAGCAACAAGCACACAGCCCACACTATAAAGTGGACATGTGAAAGACACAGTAAAAAGCACCCAGCCCACACTGTAAAGTTGACGTTTGAAAGACACTTCAAAAAGCGCCCAGCCCACACTGTAAAGTGGACATGTGAAAGACACTGAAAAAAGCACCCAGCCCACACTGTAAAGTGGACATGTGAAAGACACAGCAAAAAGCACCCAGCCCTCACTGTAAAGTGGACGTGAGAAAGACACAGCAACAAGCACCCAGCCCACAATGTAAAGTGGACGTGTGAAAGACACTGAAAAAAGCACCTAGCCCACACTGTAAAGTGGACATGTGAAAGACACAGCAAAAAGCACCCAGCCCACACTGTAAAGTGGACGTGAGAAAGACACAGCAACAAGCACCCAGCCCACACTGTAAAGTGGACATGTGAAAGACACAGCAAAAAGCACCCAGCTCACATTGTAAAGTGGACATGTGAAAGACACAGCAAAAAGCACCCAGCCCACACTGTAAAGTGGCCATGTGAAAGACACAGCAAAAAGCACCCAGCCCACACTGTAAAGTGGACATGTGAAAGACACAGCAAAAAGTACCCAGCCCACATTGTAAAGTGGACACGTGAAAGACACAGCAAAAAGCACCCAGCCCACACTGTAGAGTGGACGTGTGAAAGACACTGCAAAAAGCACCCAGCACACACTATAAAGTGGACATGTGAAAGACACAGCAAAAAGCACCCAGCCCACACTGTATAGTGGACATGTGAAAGACACAGCAATAAGCACCCAGCCCACACTGTAAAGTGGACGTGTGAAAGACACTGCAAGAAGCACCCAGCCCACACTGTAAAGTGGAGATGTGAAAGACACAGCAAAAAGCACCCAGCCCACATTGTAAAGTGGACATGTGAAAGACACAGCAAAAAGCACCCAGCCCACACTGTAAAGTGGACGCGTGAAAGACACAGCAAAAAGCACCCAGCCCACACTGTAAAGTGGACGTGTGAAAGACTCAGCAAAAAGCACCCAGCCCACACTGTAAAGTGGATATGTGAAAGACACAGCAAAAAGCACCCAGCCCACACTGTAAAGTGGACATGTGAAAGACACAGCAAAAAGCACCCAACCCACATTGTAAAGTGGACATGTGAAAGACACAGCAAAAAGCACACAGCCCACACTATAAAGTGGACATGTGAAAGACACAGCAAAAAGCACCCAGCCCACACTGTAAAGTGGACATGTGAAAGACACAGCAAAAAGCACCCAGCCCACACTGTAAAGTGGACATGTGAAAGACACAGCAAAAAGCACCCAGCCCAAACTGTAAAGTGGACGTGTGAAAGACACAGCAAAAAGTACCCAGCCCACACTGTGAAGTGGACATGTGAAAGACACAGCAAAAAGCACCCAGCCCACACTGTAAAGTGGACATGTGAAAGACACAGCAAAAAGCACCCAGCCCACATTGTAAAGTGGACATGTGAAAGACACAGCAAAAAGCACCCAGCCCACATTGTAAAGTGGACATGTGAAAGACACAGCAAAAAGCACCCAGCCCACACTGTAAAGTGGACATGTGAAAGACACAGCAGAAAGCACACAGCCCACACTGTAAAGTGGACATGTGAAAGACACAGCAAAAAGCACCCAGCCCACACTGTAAAGTGGACATGTGAAAGACACAGCAAAAAGCACCCAGCCCACACTGTGAAGTGGACATGTGAAAGACACAGCAAAAAGCACCCAGCCCACACTGTAAAGTGGACATGTGAAAGACACAGCAAAAATGCACCTTAGCCCACATTGTAAAGTGGACATGTGAAAGACACAGCAAAAAGCACACAGCCCACATTGTAAAGTGGACATGTGAAAGACACAGCAAAAAGCACCCAGCCCACACTGTAAAGTGGACATGTGAAAGACACTGAAAAAAGCACCCAGCC
Organism: Eledone cirrhosa; assembly: GCA_964016885.1. NCBI lineage: Eukaryota > Metazoa > Mollusca > Cephalopoda > Octopoda > Eledonidae > Eledone > Eledone cirrhosa. The sequence continues at coordinate 47,135,929 of OZ024744.1, read as the reverse complement.
CACACTGTAAAGTGGACATGTGAAACACACAGCAAAAAGCACCCAGCCCACACTGTAAAGTGGACATGTGAAAGACACAGCAAAAAGCACCCAGCCCACACTGTAAAGTGGACGTGTGAAAGACACTGCAAGAAGCACACACCCCACACTGTAAAGTGGACATGTGAAAGACACAGCAAAAAGCACCCAGCCCACACTGTGAAGTGGACATGTGAAAGACACAGCAAAAAGCACCCAGCCCACACTGTAAAGTGGACATGTGAAAGACACAGTAAAAAGCACCCGGCCCACATTGTAAAGTGTACATGTGAAAGACACAGCAAAAAGCTCCCAGCCCACATTGTAAAGTGGACATTTGAAAGACACAGCAAAAAGCACCCAGCCCACACTGTAAAGTGGACATGTGAAAGACACAGCAAAAAGCACACAGCCCACACTGTAAAGTGGACATGTGAAAGACACAGCAAAAAGGACCCAGCCCACACTGTAAAGTGGACATGTGAAAGACACAGCAAAAAGCACCCAGCCCACACTGTCAAGTGGACATGTGAAAGACACAGCAAAAAGCACCCAGCCCACACTGTAAAGTGGACATGTGAAAGACACAGCAAAAAGCACCCAGCCCACATTGTAAAGTGGACATGTGAAAGACACAGCAAAAAGCACACAGCCCACATTGTAAAGTGGACATGTGAAAGACACAGCAAAAAGCACCCAGCCCACACTGTAAAGTGGACATGTGAAAGCCACTGAAAAAAGCACCCAGCCCACACTGTAAAGTGGACATGTGAAAGACACAGCAAAAAGCACCCAGCCCACACTGTAAAGTGGACGTGAGAAAGACACAGCAACATGCACCCAGCCCACACTGTAAAGTGGACGTGTGAAAGACACTGAAAAAAGCACCCAGCCCACACTGTAAACTGGACATGTGAAAGACACAGCAAAAAGCACCCAGCCCACAATGTAAAGTGGACGTGAGAAAGACACAGCAACAAGCACCCAGCCCACACTGTAAAGTGGACGTGTAAAAGACACTGAAAAAAGCACCCAGCCCACACTGTAAAGTGGACATGTGAAAGACACAGCAACAAGCACCCAGCCCACACTGTAAAGTGGACGGGAGAAAGACACAGCAACAAGCACACAGCCCACACTGTAAAGTGGACATGTGAAAGACACAGTAAAAAGCACCCAGCCCACACTGTAAAGTTGACGTTTGAAAGACACTGCAAAAAGCGCCCAGCCCACACTGTAAAGTGGACATGTGAAAGACACTGAAAAAAGCACCCAGCCCACACTGTAAAGTGGACATGTGAAAGACACAGCAAAAAGCACCCAGCCCGCACTGTAAAGTGGACGTGAGAAAGACACAGCAACAAGCACCCAGCCCACAATGTAAAGTGGACGTGTGAAAGACACTGAAAAAAGCACCTAGCCCACACTGTAAAGTGGACATGTGAAAGACACAGCAAAAAGCACCCAGCCCACACTGTAAAGTGGACGTGAGAAAGACACAGCAACAAGCACCCAGCCCACACTGTAAAGTGGAGATGTGAAAGACACAGCAAAAAGCACCCAGCTCACATTGTAAAGTGGACATGTGAAAGACACAGCAAAAAGCACCCAGCCCACACTGTAAAGTGGACATGTGAAAGACACAGCAAATAGCACCCAGCCCACACTGTAAAGTGGACATGTGAAAGACACAGCAAAAAGTACCCAGCCCACATTGTAAAGTGGACACGTGAAAGACACAGCAAAAAGCACCCAGCCCACACTGTAGAGTGGACGTGTGTAAGACACTGCAAAAAGCACCCAGCCCACACTATAAAGTGGACATGTGAAAGACACAGCAAAAAGCACCCAGCCCACACTGTAAAGTGGACATGTGAAAGACACAGCAAAAAGCACCCAGCCCACACTGTAAAGTGGACGTGTGAAAGACACTGCAAGAAGCACCCAGCCCACACTGTAAAGTGGAGATGTGAAAGACACAGCAAAAAGCACCCAGCCCACATTGTAAAGTGGACATGTGAAAGACACAGCAAAAAGCACCCAGCCCACACTGTAAAGTGGACGCGTGAAAGACACAGCAAAAAGCACCCAGCCCACACTGTAAAGTGGATATGTGAAAGACACAGCAAAAAGCAACCAGCCCACACTGTAAAGTGGACATGTGAAAGACACAGCAAAAAGCACCCAGCACACACTGTAAAGTGGACGTGTGAAAGACACTGCAAAAAGCACCCAGCCCACACTGTAAAGTGTACATGTGAAAGACACAGCAAAAATCACCCAGCCCACACTGTAATTTGGACGTGAGAAAGACACAGCAACAAGCACCCAGCCGACACTGTAAAGTGGACATGTGAAAGACACAGCAAAAAGCACCCGGCGCACATTGTAAAGTGGACATGTGAAAGACACAGCAAAAAGCACCCAGCCCACACTGTAAATTGGACATGTGAAAGACACAGCAAAAAGCACCCAGCCCACACTATAAAGTGGACGTGTGAAAGACACTGCAAAAAGCACCCAGCCCACACTGTAAAGTGGACATGTGAAAGACTCAGCAAAAAGCACCCAGCCCACATTGTAAAGTGGACATGTGAAAGACACAGCAAAAAGCACCCAGCCCACACTGTAAAGTGGACGCGTGAAAGACACAGCAAAAAGCACCCAGCCCACACTGTAAAGTGGACGTGTGAAAGACTCAGCAAAAAGCACCCAGCCCACACTGTAAAGTGGATATGTGAAAGACACAGCAAAAAGCACCCAGCCCACACTGTAAAGTGGACATGTGAAAGACACAGCAAAAAGCACCCAGCACACACTGTAAAGTGGACGTGTGAAAGACACTGCAAAAAGCACCCAGCCCACACTGTAAAGTGTACATGTGAAAGACACAGCAAAAATCACCCAGCCCACACTGTAATTTGGACGTGAGAAAGACACAGCAACAAGCACCCAGCCGACACTGTAAAGTGGACATGTGAAAGACACAGCAAAAAGCACCCGGCGCACATTGTAAAGTGGACATGTGAAAGACACAGCAAAAAGCACCCAGCCCACACTGTAAAGTGGACATGTGAAAGACACAGCAAAAAGCACCCAGCCCACACTATAAAGTGGACGTGTGAAAGACACTGCAAAAAGCACCCAGCCCACACTGTAAAGTGGACATGTGAAAGACTCAGCAAAAAGCACCCAGCCCACACTGTAAAGTGGACAGGTGAAAGACACAGCAAAAAGCACCGAGTCCACACTGTAAAGTGGACATGTGAAAGACACAGCAAAAAGCACCCAGCCCACATTGTAAAGTGGACATTTGAAAGACACAGCAAAAAGCACCCAGCCCACATTGTAAAGTGGACATGTGAAAGACACAGCAAAAAGCACCCAGCCCACACTGTGAAGTGGGCATGTGAAAGACACAGCAAAAAGCACCCAGCCCACATTGTAAAGTGGACATGTGAAAGACACAGCAAAAAGCACCCAGCCCACACTGTAAAGTGGACATGTGAAAGACACTGCAAGAAGCACCCAGCCCACACTGTAAAGTGGACATGTGAAAGACACAGCAAAAAGCACCCAGCCCACATTGTAAAGTAGACATGTGAAAGACACAGCAAAAGCACCCAGCCCACACTGTAAAGTGGACATGTGAAAGACACAGCAAAAGCACCCAGCCTAAACTGTAAAGTGGACGTGTGAAAGACACTGCAAAAAGCACCCAGCCCACACTATAAAGTGGACATGTGAAAGGCACAGCAAAAAGCACCCAGCCCACACTGTAAAGTGGACATGTGAAAGACACAGCAAAAAGCACCCAGCCCACACTGTAAAGTGGACATGTGAAAGACACTGCAAGAAGCACCCAGCCCACACTGTAAAGTGGACATGTGAAAGACACAGCAAAAAGCACCCAGCCCACATTGTAAAGTGGACATGTGAAAGACACAGCAAAAAGCACCCAGCCCACACTGTAAAGTTGACGTTTGAAAGACACTGCAAAAAGCACACAGCCCACACTGTAAAGTGGACGTGTGAAAGACTCAGCAAAAAGCACCCAGCCCACATTGTAAAGTGGATATGTGAAAGACACAGCAAAAAGCACCCAGCCCACAGTGTAAAGTGGACATGTGAAAGACACAGCAAAACGCACCCAGCCCACACTGTAAAGTGGACATGTGAAAGACTCAGCAAAAAGCACCCAGCCCACACTGTAAAGTGGACATGTGAAAGACACAGTAAAAAGTATCCAGCCCACACTGTAAAGTTGACGTTTGAAAGACACTGCAAAAAGCGCCCAGCCCGCACTGTAAAGTGGACATGTGAAAGACACTGCAAAAAGCACCCAGCCCACATTGTAAAGTGGACATGTGAAAGACACAGCAAAAAGCATCCCGCCCACACCGTGAAGTGGACATGTGAAAGACACTGAAAAAAGCACACAGCCCACACTGCAAAATGGACATGTGAAAGATACAGCAAAAAGCACGCAGCCCACACTGTAAAGTGGACATGTGAAAGACACAGCAAAAAGCACCCAGCCCACACTGTAAAGTGGACGTGTGAAAGACACTGCAAAAAGCACACAGCCCACACTGTAAAGTGGACATGTGAAAGACACAGCAAAAAGCACCCAGCCCACACTGTAAAGTGGACGTGTGAAAGACACTGCAAAAAGCACCCAGCCCACACTGTAAAGTGGACATGTGAAAGACACAGCAAAAAGCACCCAGCCCACACTGTAAAGTTGACGTGTGAAAGACACTGCAAAAAGCGCCCAGCCCACACTGTAAAGTGGATATGTGAAAGACACAGCAAAAAGCACCCAGCCCAGATTGTAAAGTGGACATGTGAAAGACACAGCAAAAAGCACCCAGCCCACATTGTAAAGTGGACATGTGAAAGACACAGCAAAAAGCACCCAGCCCACACTTTAAAGTGGACATGTGAAAGACACAGTAAAAAGCACCCAGCCCACACTGTAAAGAGGACGTGTGAAAGACACTGCAAAAAGCGCCCAGCCCACACTGTAAAGTGGACGTGAGAAAGACACAGCAACAAGCACCCAGCCCACACTGTAAAGAGGACGTGTGAAAGACACTGAAAAAAGCACCCAGCCCACACTGTAAAGTGGACATGTGAAAGACACAGCAAAAAGCACCCAGCCCACACTGTAAAGTGGACGTGAGAAAGACACAGCAACAAGCACCCAGCCCACACTGTAAAAGTGGACATGTGAAAGACACAGTAAAAAGCACCCAGCCCACACTGTAAAGTTGACGTTTGAAAGACACTGCAAAAAGCGCCCAGCCCACACTGTAAAGTGGACATGTGAAAAACACTGAAAAAAGCACCCAGCCCACACTGTAAAGTGGACATGTGAAAGACACAGCAAAAAGCACCCAGCCCACACTGTGAAGTGGACATGTGAAAGACACAGCAAAAAGCACCCAGCCCACACTGTAAAGTGGACGTGTGAAAGACACTGCAAAAAGCACACAGCCCACACTGTAAAGTGGACATGTGAAAGACACAGCAAAAAGCACCCAGCCCACACTGTAAAGTGGACGTGTGAAAGACACTGCAAAAAGCACCCAGCCCACACTGTAAAGTGGACATGTGAAAGACACAGCAAAAAGCACCCAGCCCACACTGTAAAGTTGACGTGTGAAAGACACTGCAAAAAGCGCCCAGCCCACACTGTGAAGTGGATATGTGAAAGACACAGCAAAAAGCACCCAGCCCAGATTGTAAAGTGGACATGTGAAAGACACAGCAAAAAGCACCCAGCCCACATTGTAAAGTGGACATGTGAAAGACACAGCAAAAAGCACCCAGCCCACACTGTGAAGTGGACGTGAGAAAGACACAGCAAGAAGCACCCAGCCCACACTGTGAAGTGGACATGTGAAAGACACAGCAAAAAGCACCCAGCACACACTGTAAAGTGGACGTGTGAAAGACACAGCAAAAAGCACCCAGCCCACACTGTAAAGTGGAGGTGTGAAAGACACAGCAAAAAGCACACAGTCCACACTGTAAAGTGGACATGTGAAAGACACAGCAAAACGCACCCAGCCCACACTGTAAAGTGGACATGTGAAAGACACAGCAAAAAGCACCCAGCCCACACTGTAAAGTGGACATGTGAAAGACACAGTAAAAAGCACCCAGCCCACACTGTAAAGTGGACGTGTGAAAGACACTGCAAAAAGCACCCAGCCCACACTGTAAAGTGTACATGTGAAAGACACAGCAAAAATCACCCAGCCCACACTGTAATTTGGACGTGAGAAAGACACAGCAACAAGCACCCAGCCGACACTGTAAAGTGGACATGTGAAAGACACAGCAAAAAGCACCCGGCGCACATTGTAAAGTGGACATGTGAAAGACACAGCAAAAAGCACCCAGCCCACACTGTAAAGTGGACATGTGAAAGACACAGCAAAAAGCACCCAGCCCACACTATAAAGTGGACGTGTGAAAGACACTGCAAAAAGCACCCAGCCCACACTGTAAAGTGGACATGTGAAAGACTCAGCAAAAAGCACCCAGCCCACACTGTAAAGTGGACAGGTGAAAGACACAGCAAAAAGCACCGAGTCCACACTGTAAAGTGGACATGTGAAAGACACAGCAAAAATCACCCAGCCCACATTGTAAAGTGGACATTTGAAAGACACAGCAAAAAGCACCCAGCCCATATTGTAAAGTGGACATGTGAAAGACACAGCAAAAAGCACCCAGCCCACACTGTAAAGTTGACGTGTGAAAGACACTGCAAAAAGCGCCCAGCCCACACTGTGAAGTGGATATGTGAAAGACACAGCAAAAAGCACCCAGCCCAGATTGTAAAGTGGACATGTGAAAGACACAGCAAAAAGCACCCAGCCCACATTGTAAAGTGGACATGTGAAAGACACAGCAAAAAGCACCCAGCCCACACTGTGAAGTGGACGTGAGAAAGACACAGCAAGAAGCACCCAGCCCACACTGTGAAGTGGACATGTGAAAGACACAGCAAAAAGCACCCAGCACACACTGTAAAGTGGACGTGTGAAAGACACAGCAAAAAGCACCCAGCCCACACTGTAAAGTGGAGGTGTGAAAGACACAGCAAAAAGCACACAGTCCACACTGTAAAGTGGACATGTGAAAGACACAGCAAAACGCACCCAGCCCACACTGTAAAGTGGACATGTGAAAGACACAGCAAAAAGCACCCAGCCCACACTGTAAAGTGGACATGTGAAAGACACAGTAAAAAGCACCCAGCCCACACTGTAAAGTGGACGTGTGAAAGACACTGCAAAAAGCACCCAGCCCACACTGTAAAGTGTACATGTGAAAGACACAGCAAAAATCACCCAGCCCACACTGTAATTTGGACGTGAGAAAGACACAGCAACAAGCACCCAGCCGACACTGTAAAGTGGACATGTGAAAGACACAGCAAAAAGCACCCGGCGCACATTGTAAAGTGGACATGTGAAAGACACAGCAAAAAGCACCCAGCCCACACTGTAAAGTGGACATGTGAAAGACACAGCAAAAAGCACCCAGCCCACACTATAAAGTGGACGTGTGAAAGACACTGCAAAAAGCACCCAGCCCACACTGTAAAGTGGACATGTGAAAGACTCAGCAAAAAGCACCCAGCCCACACTGTAAAGTGGACAGGTGAAAGACACAGCAAAAAGCACCGAGTCCACACTGTAAAGTGGACATGTGAAAGACACAGCAAAAATCACCCAGCCCACATTGTAAAGTGGACATTTGAAAGACACAGCAAAAAGCACCCAGCCCATATTGTAAAGTGGACATGTGAAAGACACAGCAAAAAGCACCCAGCCCACACTGTGAAGTGGGCACGTGAAAGACACAGCAAAAAGCACCCAGCCCACACTGTAAAGTGGACATGTGAAAGACACAGCAAAAAGCACCCAGCCCACACTGTAAAGTGGACATGTGAAAGACACTGCAAGAAGCACCCAGCCCACACTGTAAAGTGGACATGTGAAAGACACAGCAAAAAGCACCCAGCCCACATTGTAAAGTAGACATGTGAAAGACACAGCAAAAGCACCCAGCCCACACTGTAAAGTGGACATGTGAAAGACACAGCAAAAGCACCCAGCCCAAACTGTAAAGTGGACGTGTGAAAGACACTGCAAAAAAGCACCCAGCCCACACTATAAAGTGGACATGTGAAAGGCACAGCAAAAAGCACCCAGCCCACACTGTAAAGTGGACATGTGAAAGACACAGCAAAAAGCACCCAGCCCACACTGTAAAGTGGACATGTGAAAGACACTGCAAGAAGCACCCAGCCCACACTGTAAAGTGGACATGTGAAAGACACAGCAAAAAGCACCCAGCCCACATTGTAAAGTGGACATGTGAAAGACACAGCAAAAAGCACCCAGCCCACACTGTAAAGAGGACGTGTGAAAGACACTGCAAAAAGCGCCCAGCCCACACTGTAAAGTGGACGTGAGAAAGACACAGCAACAAGCACCCAGCCCACACTGTAAAGAGGACGTGTGAAAGACACTGAAAAAAGCACCCAGCCCACACTGTAAAGTGGACATGTGAAAGACACAGCAAAAAGCACCCAGCCCACACTGTAAAGTGGACGTGAGAAAGACACAGCAACAAGCACCCAGCCCACACTGTAAAAGTGGACATGTGAAAGACACAGCAAAAAGCACCCAGCCCACATTGTAAAGTGGACATGTGAAAGACACAGCAAAAAGCACCCAGCCCACACTGTAAAGAGGACGTGTGAAAGACACTGCAAAAAGCGCCCAGCCCACACTGTAAAGTGGACGTGAGAAAGACACAGCAACAAGCACCCAGCCCACACTGTAAAGAGGACGTGTGAAAGACACTGAAAAAAGCACCCAGCCCACACTGTAAAGTGGACATGTGAAAGACACAGCAAAAAGCACCCAGCCCACACTGTAAAGTGGACGTGAGAAAGACACAGCAACAAGCACCCAGCCCACACTGTAAAAGTGGACATGTGAAAGACACAGTAAAAAGCACCCAGCCCACACTGTAAAGTTGACGTTTGAAAGACACTGCAAAAAGCGCCCAGCCCACACTGTAAAGTGGACATGTGAAAAACACTGAAAAAAGCACCCAGCCCACACTGTAAAGTGGACATGTGAAAGACACAGCAAAAAGCACCCAGCCCACACTGTGAAGTGGACATGTGAAAGACACAGCAAAAAGCACCCAGCCCACACTGTAAAGTGGACGTGTGAAAGACACTGCAAAAAGCACACAGCCCACACTGTAAAGTGGACATGTGAAAGACACAGCAAAAAGCACCCAGCCCACACTGTAAAGTGGACGTGTGAAAGACACTGCAAAAAGCACCCAGCCCACACTGTAAAGTGGACATGTGAAAGACACAGCAAAAAGCACCCAGCCCACACTGTAAAGTTGAGGTGTGAAAGACACTGCAAAAAGCGCCCAGCCCACACTGTGAAGTGGATATGTGAAAGACACAGCAAAAAGCACCCAGCCCAGATTGTAAAGTGGACATGTGAAAGACACAGCAAAAAGCACCCAGCCCACATTGTAAAGTGGACATGTGAAAGACACAGCAAAAAGCACCCAGCCCACACTGTGAAGTGGACGTCAGAAAGACACAGCAAGAAGCACCCAGCCCACACTGTGAAGTGGACATGTGAAAGACACAGCAAAAAGCACCCAGCACACACTGTAAAGTGGACGTGTGAAAGACACAGCAAAAAGCACCCAGCCCACACTGTAAAGTGGAGGTGTGAAAGACACAGCAAAAAGCACACAGTCCACACTGTAAAGTGGACATGTGAAAGACACAGCAAAACGCACCCAGCCCACACTGTAAAGTGGACATGTGAAAGACACAGCAAAAAGCACCCAGCCCACACTGTAAAGTGGACATGTGAAAGACACAGTAAAAAGCACCCAGCCCACACTGTAAAGTGGACGTGTGAAAGACACTGCAAAAAGCACCCAGCCCACACTGTAAAGTGTACATGTGAAAGACACAGCAAAAATCACCCAGCCCACACTGTAATTTGGACGTGAGAAAGACACAGCAACAAGCACCCAGCCGACACTGTAAAGTGGACATGTGAAAGACACAGCAAAAAGCACCCGGCGCACATTGTAAAGTGGACATGTGAAAGACACAGCAAAAAGCACCCAGCCCACACTGTAAAGTGGACATGTGAAAGACACAGCAAAAAGCACCCAGCCCACACTATAAAGTGGACGTGTGAAAGACACTGCAAAAAGCACCCAGCCCACACTGTAAAGTGGACATGTGAAAGACTCAGCAAAAAGCACCCAGCCCACACTGTAAAGTGGACAGGTGAAAGACACAGCAAAAAGCACCGAGTCCACACTGTAAAGTGGACATGTGAAAGACACAGCAAAAATCACCCAGCCCACATTGTAAAGTGGACATTTGAAAGACACAGCAAAAAGCACCCAGCCCATATTGTAAAGTGGACATGTGAAAGACACAGCAAAAAGCACCCAGCCCACACTGTGAAGTGGGCACGTGAAAGACACAGCAAAAAGCACCCAGCCCACACTGTAAAGTGGACATGTGAAAGACACAGCAAAAAGCACCCAGCCCACACTGTAAAGTGGACATGTGAAAGACACTGCAAGAAGCACCCAGCCCACACTGTAAAGTGGACATGTGAAAGACACAGCAAAAAGCACCCAGCCCACATTGTAAAGTAGACATGTGAAAGACACAGCAAAAGCACCCAGCCCACACTGTAAAGTGGACATGTGAAAGACACAGCAAAAGCACCCAGCCCAAACTGTAAAGTGGACGTGTGAAAGACACTGCAAAAAAGCACCCAGCCCACACTATAAAGTGGACATGTGAAAGGCACAGCAAAAAGCACCCAGCCCACACTGTAAAGTGGACATGTGAAAGACACAGCAAAAAGCACCCAGCCCACACTGTAAAGTGGACATGTGAAAGACACTGCAAGAAGCACCCAGCCCACACTGTAAAGTGGACATGTGAAAGACACAGCAAAAAGCACCCAGCCCACATTGTAAAGTGGACATGTGAAAGACACAGCAAAAAGCACCCAGCCCACACTGTAAAGTTGACGTTTGAAAGACACTGCAAAAAGCACACAGCCCACACTGTAAAGTGGACGTGTGAAAGACTCAGCAAAAAGCACCCAGCCCACATTGTAAAGTGGATATGTGAAAGACACAGCAAAAAGCACCAAGCCCACAGTGTAAAGTGGACATGTGAAAGACACAGCAAAACGCACCCAGCCCACACTGTAAAGTGGACATGTGAAAGACACAGTAAAAAGTATCCAGCCCACACTGTAAAGTTGACGTTTGAAAGACACTGCAAAAAGCGCCCAGCCCGCACTGTAAAGTGGACATGTGAAAGACACTGCAAAAAGCACCCAGCCCACATTGTAAAGTGGACATGTGAAAGACACAGCAAAAAGCATCCCGCCCACACCGTGAAGTGGACATGTGAAAGACACTGAAAAAAGCACACAGCCCACACTGCAAAATGGACATGTGAAAGATACAGCAAAAAGCACGCAGCCCACACTGTAAAGTGGACATGTGAAAGACACAGCAAAAAGCACCCAGCCCACACTGTGAAGTGGACATGTGAAAGACACAGCAAAAAGCACCCAGCCCACACTGTAAAGTGGATAGGAGAAAGACACTGCAAAAAGCACACAGCCCACACTGTAAAGTGGACATGTGAAAGACACAGCAAAAAGCACCCAGCCCACACTGTAAAGTGGACGTGTGAAAGACACTGCAAAAAGCACCCAGCCCACACTGTAAAGTGGACATGTGAAAGACACAGCAAAAAGCACCCAGCCCACACTGTAAAGTTGACGTGTGAAAGACACTGCAAAAAGCGCCCAGCCCACACTGTAAAGTGGATATGTGAAAGACACAGCAAAAAGCACCCAGCCCAGATTGTAAAGTGGACATGTGAAAGACACAGCAAAAAGCACCCAGCCCACATTGTAAAGTGGACATGTGAAAGACACAGCAAAAAGCACCCAGCCCACACTGTGAAGTGGACGTGAGAAAGACACAGCAAGAAGCACCCAGCCCACACTGTGAAGTGGACATGTGAAAGACACAGCAAAAAGCACCCAGCACACACTGTAAAGTGGACGTGTGAAAGACACAGCAAAAAGCACCCAGCCCACACTGTAAAGTGGAGGTGTGAAAGACACAGCAAAAAGCACACAGTCCACACTGTAAAGTGGACATGTGAAAGACACAGCGAAACGCACCCAGCCCACACTGTAAAGTGGACATGTGAAAGACACAGCAAAAAGCACCCAGCCCACACTGTAAAGTGGACATGTGAAAGACACAGTAAAAATCACCCAGCCCACACTGTAAAGTTGACGTTTGAAAGACACTGCAAAAAGCGCCCAGCCCACACTGTAAAGTGGACATGTGAAAGACACAGCAAAAAGCACCCAGCCCACACTGTAAAGAGGACGTGTGAAAGACACTGCAAAAAGCGCCCAGCCCACACTGTAAAGTGGACGTGAGAAAGACACAGCAACAAGCACCCAGCCCACACTGTAAAGAGGACGTGTGAAAGACACTGAAAAAAGCACCCAGCCCACACTGTAAAGTGGACATGTGAAAGACACAGCAAAAAGCACCCAGCCCACACTGTAAAGTGGACGTGAGAAAGACACAGCAACAAGCACCCAGCCCACACTGTAAAAGTGGACATGTGAAAGACACAGTAAAAAGCACCCAGCCCACACTGTAAAGTTGACGTTTGAAAGACACTGCAAAAAGCGCCCAGCCCACACTGTAAAGTGGACATGTGAAAAACACTGAAAAAAGCACCCAGCCCACACTGTAAAGTGGACATGTGAAAGACACAGCAAAAAGCACCCAGCCCACACTGTGAAGTGGACATGTGAAAGACACAGCAAAAAGCACCCAGCCCACACTGTAAAGTGGACGTGTGAAAGACACTGCAAAAAGCACACAGCCCACACTGTAAAGTGGACATGTGAAAGACACAGCAAAAAGCACCCAGCCCACACTGTAAAGTGGACGTGTGAAAGACACTGCAAAAAGCACCCAGCCCACACTGTAAAGTGGACATGTGAAAGACACAGCAAAAAGCACCCAGCCCACACTGTAAAGTTGACGTGTGAAAGACACTGCAAAAAGCGCCCAGCCCACACTGTAAAGTGGATATGTGAAAGACACAGCAAAAAGCACCCAGCCCAGATTGTAAAGTGGACATGTGAAAGACACAGCAAAAAGCACCCAGCCCACATTGTAAAGTGGACATGTGAAAGACACAGCAAAAAGGACCCAGCCCACACTGTGAAGTGGACGTGAGAAAGACACAGCAAGAAGCACCCAGCCCACACTGTGAAGTGGACATGTGAAAGACACAGCAAAAAGCACCCAGCACACACTGTAAAGTGGACGTGTGAAAGACACAGCAAAAAGCACCCAGCCCACACTGTAAAGTGGAGGTGTGAAAGACACAGAAAAAAGCACACAGTCCACACTGTAAAGTGGACATGTGAAAGACACAGCAAAACGCACCCAGCCCACACTGTAAAGTGGACATGTGAAAGACACAGCAAAAAGCACCCAGCCCACACTGTAAAGTGGACATGTGAAAGACACAGTAAAAAGCACCCAGCCCACACTGTAAAGTTGACGTTTGAAAGACACTGCAAAAAGCGCCCAGCCCACACTGTAAAGTGGACATGTGAAAGACACAGCAAAAAGCACCCAGCCCACACTGTAAAGAGGACGTGTGAAAGACACTGCAAAAAGCGCCCAGCCCACACTGTAAAGTGGACGTGAGAAAGACACAGCAACAAGCACCCAGCCCACACTGTAAAGAGGACGTGTGAAAGACACTGAAAAAAGCACCCAGCCCACACTGTAAAGTTGACGTTTGAAAGACACTGCAAAAAGCGCCCAGCCCACACTGTAAAGTGGACATGTGAAAAACACTGAAAAAAGCACCCAGCCCACACTGTAAAGTGGACATGTGAAAGACACAGCAAAAAGCACCCAGCCCACACTGTAAAGTGGACGTGAGAAAGACACAGCAACAATCACCCAGCCCACAATGTAAAGTGGACGTGTGAAAGACACAGAAAAAAGCACCCAGCCCACACTGTAAAGTGGAGGTGTGAAAGACACAGCAAAAAGCACACAGTCCACACTGTAAAGTGGACATGTGAAAGACACAGCGAAACGCACCCAGCCCACACTGTAAAGTAGACATGTGAAAGACACAGCAAAAAGCACCCAGCCCACACTGTAAAGTGGACATGTGAAAGACACAGTAAAAAGCACCCAGCCCACACTGTAAAGTTGACGTTTGAAAGACACTGCAAAAAGCGCCCAGCCCACACTGTAAAGTGGACATGTGAAAGACACAGCAAAAAGCACCCAGCCCACACTGTAAAGAGGACGTGTGAAAGACACTGCAAAAAGCGCCCAGCCCACACTGTAAAGTGGACGTGAGAAAGACACAGCAACAAGCACCCAGCCCACACTGTAAAGAGGACGTGTGAAAGACACTGAAAAAAGCACCCAGCCCACACTGTAAAGTGGACATGTGAAAGACACAGCAAAAAGCACCCAGCCCACACTGTAAAGTGGACGTGAGAAAGACACAGCAACAAGCACCCAGCCCACACTGTAAAAGTGGACATGTGAAAGACACAGTAAAAAGCACCCAGCCCACACTGTAAAGTTGACGTTTGAAAGACACTGCAAAAAGCGCCCAGCCCACACTGTAAAGTGGACATGTGAAAAACACTGAAAAAAGCACCCAGCCCACACTGTAAAGTGGACATGTGAAAGACACAGCAAAAAGCACCCAGCCCACACTGTGAAGTGGACATGTGAAAGACACAGCAAAAAGCACCCAGCCCACACTGTAAAGTGGACGTGTGAAAGACACTGCAAAAAGCACACAGCCCACACTGTAAAGTGGACATGTGAAAGACACAGCAAAAAGCACCCAGCCCACACTGTAAAGTGGACGTGTGAAAGACACTGCAAAAAGCACCCAGCCCACACTGTCAAGTGGACATGTGAAAGACACAGCAAAAAGCACCCAGCCCACACTGTAAAGTTGACGTGTGAAAGACACTGCAAAAAGCGCCCAGCCCACACTGTGAAGTGGATATGTGAAAGACACAGCAAAAAGCACCCAGCCCAGATTGTAAAGTGGACATGTGAAAGACACAGCAAAAAGCACCCAGCCCACATTGTAAAGTGGACATGTGAAAGACACAGCAAAAAGCACCCAGCCCACACTGTGAAGTGGACGTGAGAAAGACACAGCAAGAAGCACCCAGCCCACACTGTGAAGTGGACATGTGAAAGACACAGCAAAAAGCACCCAGCACACACTGTAAAGTGGACGTGTGAAAGACACAGCAAAAAGCACCCAGCCCACACTGTAAAGTTGAGGTGTGAAAGACAAAGCAAAAAGCACACAGTCCACACTCTAAAGTGGACATGTGAAAGACACAGCAAAACGCACCCAGCCCACACTGTAAAGTGGACATGTGAAAGACACAGCAAAAAGCACCCAGCCCACACTGTAAAGTGGACATGTGAAAGACACAGTAAAAAGCACCCAGCCCACACTGTAAAGTGGACGTGTGAAAGACACTGCAAAAAGCACCCAGCCCACACTGTAAAGTGTATATGTGAAAGACACAGCAAAAATCACCCAGCCCACACTGTAATTTGGACGTGAGAAAGACACAGCAACAAGCACCCAGCCGACACTGTAAAGTGGACATGTGAAAGACACAGCAAAAAGCACCCGGCGCACATTGTAAAGTGGACATGTGAAAGACACAGCAAAAAGCACCCAGCCCACACTGTAAAGTGGACATGTGAAAGACACAGCAAAAAGCACCCAGCCCACACTATAAAGTGGACGTGTGAAAGACACTGCAAAAAGCACCCAGCCCACACTGTAAAGTGGACATGTGAAAGACTCAGCAAAAAGCACCCAGCCCACACTGTAAAGTGGACAGGTGAAAGACACAGCAAAAAGCACCGAGTCCACACTGTAAAGTGGACATGTGAAAGACACAGCAAAAAGCACACAGCCCACATTGTAAAGTGGACATGTGAAAGACACAGCAAAAAGCACCCAGCCCACATTGTAAAGTGGACATGTGAAAGACACAGCAAAAAGTACCCAGCCCACACTGTGAAGTGGGCACGTGAAAGACACAGCAAAAAGCACCCAGCCCACACTGTAAAGTGGACATGTGAAAGACACAGCAAAAAGCACCCAGCCCACACTGTAAAGTGTACATGTGAAAGACACTGCAAGAAGCACCCAGCCCACACTGTAAAGTGGACATGTGAAAGACACAGCAAAAAGCACCCAGCCCACATTGTAAAGTAGACATGTGAAAGACACAGCAAAAGCACCCAGCCCACACTGTAAAGTGGACATGTGAAAGACACAGCAAAAGCACCCAGCCCAAACTGTAAAGTGGACGTGTGAAAGACACTGCAAAAAGCACCCAGCCCACACTATAAAGTGGACATGTGAAAGGCACAGCAAAAAGCACCCAGCCCACACTGTAAAGTGGACATGTGAAAGACACAGCAAAAAGCACCCAGCCCACACTGTAAAGTGGACATGTGAAAGACACTGCAAGAAGCACCCAGCCCACACTGTAAAGTGGACATGTGAAAGACACAGCAAAAAGCACCCAGCCCACATTGTAAAGTGGACATGTGAAAGACACAGCAAAAAGCACCCAGCCCACACTGTAAAGTGGACATGTGAAAGACACAGTAAAAATCACCCAGCCCACACTGTAAAGTTGACGTTTGAAAGACACTGCAAAAAGCGCCCAGCCCACACTGTAAACAGGACATGTGAAAGACACAGCAAAAAGCACCCAGCCCACACTGTAAAGAGGACGTGTGAAAGACACTGCAAAAAGCGCCCAGCCCACACTGTAAAGTGGACGTGAGAAAGACACAGCAACAAGCACCCAGCCCACACTGTAAAGAGGACGTGTGAAAGACACTGAAAAAAGCACCCAGCCCACACTGTAAAGTGGACATGTGAAAGACACAGCAAAAAGCACCCAGCCCACACTGTAAAGTGGACGTGAGAAAGACACAGCAACAAGCACCCAGCCCACACTGTAAAAGTGGACATGTGAAAGACACAGTAAAAAGCACCCAGCCCACACTGTAAAGTTGACGTTTGAAAGACTCTGCAAAAAGCGCCCAGCCCACACTGTAAAGTGGACATGTGAAAAACACTGAAAAAAGCACCCAGCCCACACTGTAAAGTGGACATGTGAAAGACACAGCAAAAAGCACCCAGCCCACACTGTGAAGTGGACATGTGAAAGACACAGCAAAAAGCACCCAGCCCACACTGTAAAGTGGACGTGTGAAAGACACTGCAAAAAGCACACAGCCCACACTGTAAAGTGGACATGTGAAAGACACAGCAAAAAGCACCCAGCCCACACTGTAAAGTGGACGTGTGAAAGACACTGCAAAAAGCACCCAGCCCACACTGTAAAGTGGACATGTGAAAGACACAGCAAAAAGCACCCAGCCCACACTGTAAAGTTGACGTGTGAAAGACACTGCAAAAAGCGCCCAGCCCACACTGTAAAGTGGATATGTGAAAGACACAGCAAAAAGCACCCAGCCCAGATTGTAAAGTGGACATGTGAAAGACACAGCAAAAAGCACCCAGCCCACATTGTAAAGTGGACATGTGAAAGACACAGCAAAAAGCACCCAGCCCACACTGTGAAGTGGACGTGAGAAAGACACAGCAAGAAGCACCCAGCCCACACTGTGAAGTGGACATGTGAAAGACACAGCAAAAAGCACCCAGCACACACTGTAAAGTGGACGTGTGAAAGACACAGCAAAAAGCACCCAGCCCACACTGTAAAGTGGAGGTGTGAAAGACACAGAAAAAAGCACACAGTCCACACTGTAAAGTGGACATGTGAAAGACACAGCAAAACGCACCCAGCCCACACTGTAAAGTGGACATGTGAAAGACACAGCAAAAAGCACCCAGCCCACACTGTAAAGTGGACATGTGAAAGACACAGTAAAAAGCACCCAGCCCACACTGTAAAGTTGACGTTTGAAAGACACTGCAAAAAGCGCCCAGCCCACACTGTAAAGTGGACATGTGAAAGACACAGCAAAAAGCACCCAGCCCACACTGTAAAGAGGACGTGTGAAAGACACTGCAAAAAGCGCCCAGCCCACACTGTAAAGTGGACGTGAGAAAGACACAGCAACAAGCACCCAGCCCACACTGTAAAGAGGACGTGTGAAAGACACTGAAAAAAGCACCCAGCCCACACTGTAAAGTTGACGTTTGAAAGACACTGCAAAAAGCGCCCAGCCCACACTGTAAAGTGGACATGTGAAAAACACTGAAAAAAGCACCCAGCCCACACTGTAAAGTGGACATGTGAAAGACACAGCAAAAAGCACCCAGCCCACACTGTAAAGTGGACGTGAGAAAGACACAGCAACAATCACCCAGCCCACAATGTAAAGTGGACGTGTGAAAGACACTGAAAAAAGCACCTAGCCCACACTGTAAAGTGGACATGTGAAAGACAGCAAAAAGCACCCAGCCCACACTGTAACGTGGACGTGAGAAAGACACAGCAACAAGCACACAGCCCACACTGTAAAGTGGACATGTGAAAGACACTGCAAGAAGCACCCAGCCCACACTGTAAAGTGGACATGTGAAAGACACAGCAAAAAGCACCCAGCCCACACTGTAAAGTGGACATGTGAAAGACACAGCAAAAAGCACCCAGCCCACACTGTAAAGTGGACATGTGAAAGACACTGCAAGAAGCACCCAGCCCACACTGTAAAGTGGACATGTGAAAGACACAGCAAAAAGCACTCAGCCCACATTGTAAAGTGGACATGTGAAAGACACAGCAAAAAGCACCCAGCCCACACTGTAAAGTGGACATGTGAAAGACACAGCAAAATCACCCAGCCCACACTGTGAAGTGGACATGTGAATGACACAGCAAAAAGCACCCAGCCCACACTGTAAAGTGGACATGTGAAAGACACAGCAAAAAGCACCCAACCCACATTGTAAAGTGGACATGTGAAAGACACAGCAAAAAGTACCCAGCCCACATTGTAAAGTGGACATGTGAAAGACACAGCAAAAAGCACCCAGCCCACACTATTAAGTGGACATGTGAAAGACACAGCAAAAAGCACCCAGCCCACACTGTAAAGTGGACATGTGAAAGACACTGAAAAAAGCACCCAGCCCACACTGTAAAGTGGACATGTGAAAGACACAGCAAAAAGCACCCAGCCCACAATGTAAAGTGGACGTGAGAAAGACACAGCAACAAGCACCCAGCCCACACTGTAAAGTGGACATGTGAAAGACACAGTAAAAAGCACCCAGCCCACACTGTAAAGTTGACGTTTGAAAGACACTGCAAAAAGCGCCCAGCCCACACTGTAAAGTGGACGTGAGAAAGACACAGCAACAAGCACCCAGCCCACACTGTAAAGTGGACGTGTGAAAGACACTGAAAAAAGCACCCAGCCCACACTGTAAAGTGGACATGTGAAAGACACAGCAAAAAGCACCCAGCCCACACTGTAAAGTGGACGTGAGAAAGACACAGCAACAAGCACCCAGCCCACACTGTAAAGTGGACATGTGAAAGACACAGTAAAAAGCACCCAGCCCACACTGTACAGTGGACGTGAGAAAGACACAGCAACAAGCACCCTGCCCACAAATGTAAAGTGGACGTGTGAAAGACACTGAAAAAAGCACCTAGCCCACACTGTAAAGTGGACATGTGAAAGACAGCAAAAAGCACCCAGCCCACACTGTAAAGTGGACGTGAGAAAGACACAGCAACAAGCACCCAGCCCACACTGTAAAGTGGACATGTGAAAGACACAGCAAAAAGCACCCAGCTCACATTGTAAAGTGGACATGTGAAAGACACAGCAAAAAGCACCCAGCCCACATTGTAAAGTAGACATTTGAAAGATACAGCAAAAAGCACCCAGCCCACATTGTAAAGTGGACATGTGAAAGACATAGCAAAAAGCACCCCGCCCACACCGTGAAGTGGACATGTGAAAGACACTGAAAAAGCACCCAGCCCACACTGTAAAGTGGACATGTGAAAGACACAGCAAAAAGCACCCAGCCCACACTATTAAGTAGACATGTGAAAGACACAGCAAAAAGCACCCAGCCCACACTGTAAAGTGGACGTGTGAAAGACACTGCAAAAAGCACACAGCCCACACTGTAAAGTGGACATGTGAAAGACACAGCAAAAAGCACCCAGCCCACACTGTAAAGTGGACGTGTGAAAGACACTGCAAAAAGCACCCAGCCCACACTGTAAAGTGGACATGTGAAAGACACAGCAAAAAGCACCTAGCCCACACTGTAAAGTTGACGTGTGAAAGACACTGCAAAAAGCGCCCAGCCGACACTGTGAAGTGGATATGTGAAAGACACAGCAAAAAGCACCCAGCCCAGATTGTAAAGTGGACATGTGAAAGACACAGCAAAAAGCACCCAGCCCACATTGTAAAGTGGACATGTGAAAGACACAGCAAAAAGCACCCAGCCCACACTGTGAAGTGGACGTGAGAAAGACACAGCAAGAAGCACCCAGCCCACACTGTGAAGTGGACATGTGAAAGACACAGCAAAAAGCACCCAGCACACACTGTAAAGTGGACGTGTGAAAGACACAGCAAAAAGCACCCAGCCCACACTGTAAAGTGGAGGTGTGAAAGACACAGAAAAAAGCACACAGTCCACACTGTAAAGTGGACATGTGAAAGACACAGCAAAACGCACCCAGCCCACACTGTAAAGTGGACATGTGAAAGACACAGCAAAAAGCACCCAGCCCACACTGTAAAGTGGACATGTGAAAGACACAGTAAAAAGCACCCAGCCCACACTGTAAAGTTGACGTTTGAAAGACACTGCAAAAAGCGCCCAGCCCACACTGTAAAGTGGACATGTGAAAGACACAGCAAAAAGCACCCAGCCCACACTGTAAAGAGGACGTGTGAAAGACACTGCAAAAAGCGCCCAGCCCACACTGTAAAGTGGACGTGAGAAAGACACAGCAACAAGCACCCAGCCCACACTGTAAAGAGGACGTGTGAAAGACACTGAAAAAAGCACCCAGCCCACACTGTAAAGTTGACGTTTGAAAGACACTGCAAAAAGCGCCCAGCCCACACTGTAAAGTGGACATGTGAAAAACACTGAAAAAAGCACCCAGCCCACACTGTAAAGTGGACATGTGAAAGACACAGCAAAAAGCACCCAGCCCACACTGTAAAGTGGACGTGAGAAAGACACAGCAACAATCACCCAGCCCACAATGTAAAGTGGACGTGTGAAAGACACTGAAAAAAGCACCTAGCCCACACTGTAAAGTGGACATGTGAAAGACAGCAAAAAGCACCCAGCCCACACTGTAACGTGGACGTGAGAAAGACACAGCAACAAGCACACAGCCCACACTGTAAAGTGGACATGTGAAAGACACTGCAAGAAGCACCCAGCCCACACTGTAAAGTGGACATGTGAAAGACACAGCAAAAAGCACCCAGCCCACACTGTAAAGTGGACATGTGAAAGACACAGCAAAAAGCACCCAGCCCACACTGTAAAGTGGACATGTGAAAGACACTGCAAGAAGCACCCAGCCCACACTGTAAAGTGGACATGTGAAAGACACAGCAAAAAGCACTCAGCCCACATTGTAAAGTGGACATGTGAAAGACACAGCAAAAAGCACCCAGCCCACACTGTAAAGTGGACATGTGAAAGACACAGCAAAATCACCCAGCCCACACTGTGAAATGGACATGTGAATGACACAGCAAAAAGCACCCAGCCCACACTGTAAAGTGGACATGTGAAAGACACAGCAAAAAGCACCCAACCCACATTGTAAAGTGGACATGTGAAAGACACAGCAAAAAGTACCCAGCCTACATTGTAAAGTGGACATGTGAAAGACACAGCAAAAAGCACCCAGCCCACACTATTAAGTGGACATGTGAAAGACACAGCAAAAAGCACCCAGCCCACACTGTAAAGTGGACATGTGAAAGACACTGAAAAAAGCACCCAGCCCACACTGTAAAGTGGACATGTGAAAGACACAGCAAAAAGCACCCAGCCCACACTGTAAAGTGGACGTGAGAAAGACACAGCAACAAGCACCCAGCCCACACTGTAAAGTGGACATGTGAAAGACACAGTAAAAAGCACCCAGCCCACACTGTAAAGTTGACGTTTGAAAGACACTGCAAAAAGCGCCCAGCCCACACTGTAAAGTGGACGTGTGAAAGACACTGAAAAAAGCACCCAGCCCACACTGTAAAGTGGACATGTGAAAGACACAGCAAAAAGCACCCAGCCCACACTGTAAAGTGGACGTGAGAAAGACACAGCAACAAGCACCCAGCCCACACTGTAAAGTGGACATGTGAAAGACACAGCAAAAAGCACCCAGCTCACATTGTAAAGTGGACATGTGAAAGACTCAGCAAAAAGCACCCAGCCCACACTATAAAGTGGACATGTGAAAGACACAGCAAAAAGCACCCAGCCCACACTGTAAAGTGGACATGTGAAAGACACAGCAAAAAGCACCCAGCCCACACTGTGAAGTGGACATGTATAAGACACAGCAAAAATCACCCAGCCCACACTGTAAAGTGGACATGTATAAGACACAGCAAAAATCACCCAGCCCACACTGTAAAGTGGACATGTGAAAGACACAGCAAAAAGCACCCAGCCTACACTGTAAAGTTGACGTTTGAAAGACACTGCAAAAAGCGCCCAGCCCACACTGTTAAGTGGACATGTGAAAGACACTGAAAAAAGCACCCAGCCCACACTGTAAAGGGGACATGTGAAAGACACAGCAAAAAGCACCCAGCCCACACTGTAAAGTGGACGTGAGAAAGACACAGCAACAAGCACCCAGCCCACAATGTAAAGTGGACGTGTGAAAGACACTGAAAAAAGCACCAAGCCCACACTGTAAAGTGGACATGTGAAAGACAGCAAAAAGCACCCAGCCCACACTGTAAAGTGGACGTGAGAAAGACACTGAAAAAAGCACCCAGCCCACACTGTGAAGTGGACATGTGAAAGACACAGCAAAAAGCACCCAGCCCACACTGTAAAGTGGACATGTGAAAGACACAGCAAAAAGCACCCAGCCCACACTGTAAAGTGGACATGTGAAAGACACAGCAAAAAGTACCCAGCCCACACTGTGAAGTGGACATGTGAAAGACACAGCAAAAAGCACCCAGCCCACACTGTAAAGTGGACATGTGAAAGACACAGCAAAAAGTACCCAGCCCACACTGTAAAGTGGACATGTGAAAGACACAGTAAAAAGCACCCAGCCCACACTGTAAAGTGGACATGTGAAAGACACAGTAAAAAGCACCCAGCCCACACTGTACAGTGGACGTGAGAAAGACACAGCAACAAGCACCCAGCCCACAAATGTAAAGTGGACATGTGAAAGACACAGCAAAAAGTACCCAGCCCACACTGTGAAGTGGACATGTGAAAGACACAGCAAAAAGCACCCAGCCCACACTGTGAAGTGGACATGTGAAAGACACAGCAAAAAGCACCCAGCCCACACTGTAAAGTGGACATGTGAAAGACACAGCAAAAAGCACCCAGCCCACATTGTAAAGTGGACATGTGAAAGACACAGCAAAAAGCACCCAGCCCATATTGTAAAGTGGACATGTGAAAGACACAGCAAAAAGCACCCAGCCCACACTGTGAAGTGGACATGTGAAAGACACAGCAAAAAGCACCCAGCCCACACTGTAAAGTGGACATGTGAAAGACACAGTAAAAAGCACCCAGCCCACACTGTAAAGTTGACGTTTGAAAGACACTGCAAAAAGCACCCAGCCCACACTGTAAAGTGGACATGTGAAAGACACAGCAAAAAGCACCCAGCCCACACTGTAAAGTGGACATGTGAAAGACACAGCAAAAAGTACCCAGCCCACACTGTGAAGTGGACATGTGAAAGACACAGCAAAAAGCACCCAGCCCACACTGTGAAGTGGACATGTGAAAGACACAGCAAAAAGCACCCAGCCCACACTGTGAAGTGGACATGTGAAAGACACAGCAAAAAGCACCCAGCCCACACTGTAAAGTTGACGTTTGAAAGACACTGCAAAAAGCGCCCAGCCCACACTGTAAAGTGGACATGTGAAAGACACTGAAAAAAGCACCCAGCCCACACTGTAAAGTGGACATGTGAAAGACACAGCAAAAAACACCCAGCCCACACTGTAAAGTGGACGTGAGAAAGACACAGCAACAAGCACCCAGCCCACACTGTAAAGTGGACATGTGAAAGACACAGCAAAAAGCACCCAGCTCACATTGTAAAGTGGACATGTGAAAGACTCAGCAAAAAGCACCCAGCCCACACTATAAAGTGGACATGTGAAAGACACAGCAAAAAGCACCCAGCCCACACTGTAAAGTGGACATGTGAAAGACACAGCAAAAAGCACCCAGCCCACACTGTGAAGTGGACATGTATAAGACACAGCAAAAATCACCCAGCCCACACTGTAAAGTGGACATGTATAAGACACAGCAAAAATCACCCAGCCCACACTGTAAAGTGGACATGTGAAAGACACAGCAAAAAGCACCCAGCCTACACTGTAAAGTTGACGTTTGAAAGACACTGCAAAAAGCGCCCAGCCCACACTGTTAAGTGGACATGTGAAAGACACTGAAAAAAGCACCCAGCCCACACTGTAAAGGGGACATGTGAAAGACACAGCAAAAAGCACCCAGCCCACACTGTAAAGTGGACGTGAGAAAGACACAGCAACAAGCACCCAGCCCACAATGTAAAGTGGACGTGTGAAAGACACTGAAAAAAGCACCAAGCCCACACTGTAAAGTGGACATGTGAAAGACAGCAAAAAGCACCCAGCCCACACTGTAAAGTGGACGTGAGAAAGACACTGAAAAAAGCACCCAGCCCACACTGTGAAGTGGACATGTGAAAGACACAGCAAAAAGCACCCAGCCCACACTGTAAAGTGGACATGTGAAAGACACAGCAAAAAGCACCCAGCCCACACTGTAAAGTGGACATGTGAAAGACACAGCAAAAAGTACCCAGCCCACACTGTGAAGTGGACATGTGAAAGACACAGCAAAAAGCACCCAGCCCACACTGTAAAGTGGACATGTGAAAGACACAGCAAAAAGTACCCAGCCCACACTGTAAAGTGGACATGTGAAAGACACAGTAAAAAGCACCCAGCCCACACTGTAAAGTGGACATGTGAAAGACACAGTAAAAAGCACCCAGCCCACACTGTACAGTGGACGTGAGAAAGACACAGCAACAAGCACCCTGCCCACAAATGTAAAGTGGACATGTGAAAGACACAGCAAAAAGTACCCAGCCCACACTGTGAAGTGGACATGTGAAAGACACAGCAAAAAGCACCCAGCCCACACTGTGAAGTGGACATGTGAAAGACACAGCAAAAAGCACCCAGCCCACACTGTAAAGTGGACATGTGAAAGACACAGCAAAAAGCACCCAGCCCACATTGTAAAGTGGACATGTGAAAGACACAGCAAAAAGCACCCAGCCCATATTGTAAAGTGGACATGTGAAAGACACAGCAAAAAGCACCCAGCCCACACTGTGAAGTGGACATGTGAAAGACACAGCAAAAAGCACCCAGCCCACACTGTAAAGTGGACATGTGAAAGACACAGCAAAAAGCACCCAGCCCACATTGTAAAGTGGACATGTGAAAGACACAGCAAAAAGCACCCAGCCCACACTGTAAAGTGGACATGTGAAAGACACAGCAAAAGGCACCCAGCCCACACTATTAAGTAGACATGTGAAAGACACAGCAAAAAGCACCCAGACCACACTGTAAAGTGGACATGTGACGACACTGAAAAAAGCACCCAGCCCACACTGTAAAGTGGACATGTGAAAGACACAGCAAAAAGCACCCAGCCCACACTGTAAAGTGGACGTGAGAAAGACACAGCAACAAGCACCCAGCCCACACTGTAAAGTGGACGTGTGAAAGACACAGCAAAAAGCACTCAGCCCACACTGTAAAGTGGACATGTGAAAGACACAGCAAAAAGCACCCAGCCCACACTGTAAAGTGGACGTGAGAAAGACACAGCAACAAGCACCCAGCCCACACTGTAAAGTTGACGTTTGAAAGACACTGCAAAAAGCGCCCAGCCCACACTGTAAAGTGGACATGTGAAAGACACTGAAAAAAGCACCCAGCCCACACTGTAAAGTGGACATGTGAAAGACACAGCAAAAAACACCCAGCCCACACTGTAAAGTGGACGTGAGAAAGACACAGCAACAAGCACCCAGCCCACACTGTAAAGTGGACATGTGAAAGACACAGCAAAAAGCACCCAGCTCACATTGTAAAGTGGACATGTGAAAGACTCAGCAAAAAGCACCCAGCCCACACTATAAAGTGGACATGTGAAAGACACAGCAAAAAGCACCCAGCCCACACTGTAAAGTGGACATGTGAAAGACACAGCAAAAAGCACCCAGCCCACACTGTGAAGTGGACATGTATAAGACACAGCAAAAATCACCCAGCCCACACTGTAAAGTGGACATGTATAAGACACAGCAAAAATCACCCAGCCCACACTGTAAAGTGGACATGTGAAAGACACAGCAAAAAGCACCCAGCCTACACTGTAAAGTTGACGTTTGAAAGACACTGCAAAAAGCGCCCAGCCCACACTGTTAAGTGGACATGTGAAAGACACTGAAAAAAGCACCCAGCCCACACTGTAAAGGGGACATGTGAAAGACACAGCAAAAAGCACCCAGCCCACACTGTAAAGTGGACGTGAGAAAGACACAGCAACAAGCACCCAGCCCACAATGTAAAGTGGACGTGTGAAAGACACTGAAAAAAGCACCAAGCCCACACTGTAAAGTGGACATGTGAAAGACAGCAAAAAGCACCCAGCCCACACTGTAAAGTGGACGTGAGAAAGACACAGCAACAAGCACCCAGCCCACACTGTAAAGTGGACATGTGAAAGACACAGCAAAAAGCACCCAGCTCACATTGTAAAGTGGACATGTGAAAGACACAGCAAAGAGCACCCAGCCCACATTGTGAAGTGGACATTTGAAAGATACAGCAGAAAGCACCCAGCCCACATTTTAAAGTGGACATGTGAAAGACACAGCAAAAAGCACCCCGCCCACACCGTGAAGTGGACATGTGAAAGACACTGAAAAAAGCACCAAGCCCACACTGTAAAGTGGACATGTGAAAGACAGCAAAAAGCACCCATCCCACACTGTAAAGTGGACGTGTGAAAGACACTGCAAAAAGCACACGACCCACACTGTAAAGTGGACATGTGAAAGACACAGCAAAAAGCACCCAGCCCACACTGTAAAGTGGACGTGTGAAAGACACTGCAAAAAGCACCCAGCCCACACTGTAAAGTGGACATGTGAAAGACACAGCAAAACGCACCCAGCCCACACTGTAAAGTGGACATGTGAAAGACACAGCAAAAAGCACCCAGCCCACACTGTAAAGTGGACATGTGAAAGACACAGTAAAAAGCACCCAGCCCACACTGTAAAGTTGACGTTTGAAAGACACTGCAAAAAGCGCCCAGCCCACACTGTAAAGTGGACATGTGAAAGACACAGCAAAAAGCACCCAGCCCACACTGTAAAGAGGACGTGTGAAAGACACTGCAAAAAGCGCCCAGCCCACACTGTAAAGTGGACGTGAGAAAGACACAGCAACAAGCACCCAGCCCACACTGTAAAGAGGACGTGTGAAAGACACTGAAAAAAGCACCCAGCCCACACTGTAAAGTTGACGTTTGAAAGACACTGCAAAAAGCGCCCAGCCCACACTGTAAAGTGGACATGTGAAAAACACTGAAAAAAGCACCCAGCCCACACTGTAAAGTGGACATGTGAAAGACACAGCAAAAAGCACCCAGCCCACACTGTAAAGTGGACGTGAGAAAGACACAGCAACAATCACCCAGCCCACAATGTAAAGTGGACGTGTGAAAGACACTGAAAAAAGCACCTAGCCCACACTGTAAAGTGGACATGTGAAAGACAGCAAAAAGCACCCAGCCCACACTGTAACGTGGACGTGAGAAAGACACAGCAACAAGCACACAGCCCACACTGTAAAGTGGACATGTGAAAGACACTGCAAGAAGCACCCAGCCCACACTGTAAAGTGGACATGTGAAAGACACAGCAAAAAGCACCCAGCCCACACTGTAAAGTGGACATGTGAAAGACACAGCAAAAAGCACCCAGCCCACACTGTAAAGTGGACATGTGAAAGACACTGCAAGAAGCACCCAGCCCACAGTGTAAAGTGGACATGTGAAAGACACAGCAAAAAGCACTCAGCCCACATTGTAAAGTGGACATGTGAAAGACACAGCAAAAAGCACCCAGCCCACACTGTAAAGTGGACATGTGAAAGACACAGCAAAATCACCCAGCCCACACTGTGAAGTGGACATGTGAATGACACAGCAAAAAGCACCCAGCCCACACTGTAAAGTGGACATGTGAAAGACACAGCAAAAAGCACCCAACCCACATTGTAAAGTGGACATGTGAAAGACACAGCAAAAAGTACCCAGCCCACATTGTAAAGTGGACATGTGAAAGACACAGCAAAAAGCACCCAGCCCACACTATTAAGTGGACATGTGAAAGACACAGCAAAAAGCACCCAGCCCACACTGTAAAGTGGACATGTGAAAGACACTGAAAAAAGCACCCAGCCCACACTGTAAAGTGGACATGTGAAAGACACAGCAAAAAGCACCCAGCCCACACTGTAAAGTGGACGTGAGAAAGACACAGCAACAAGCACCCAGCCCACACTGTAAAGTGGACATGTGAAAGACACAGTAAAAAGCACCCAGCCCACACTGTAAAGTTGACGTTTGAAAGACACTGCAAAAAGCGCCCAGCCCACACTGTAAAGTGGACGTGAGAAAGACACAGCAACAAGCACCCAGCCCACACTGTAAAGTGGACGTGTGAAAGACACTGAAAAAAGCACCCAGCCCACACTGTAAAGTGGACATGTGAAAGACACAGCAAAAAGCACCCAGCCCACACTGTAAAGTGGACGTGAGAAAGACACAGCAACAAGCACCCAGCCCACACTGTAAAGTGGACATGTGAAAGACACAGTAAAAAGCACCCAGCCCACACTGTACAGTGGACGTGAGAAAGACACAGCAACAAGCACCCTGCCCACAAATGTAAAGTGGACGTGTGAAAG
Source organism: Eledone cirrhosa (assembly GCA_964016885.1). NCBI lineage: Eukaryota > Metazoa > Mollusca > Cephalopoda > Octopoda > Eledonidae > Eledone > Eledone cirrhosa. Next base: position 47,106,400 of record OZ024744.1, on the reverse strand, counting down.
ACACTGAAAAAAGCACCTAGCCCACACTGTAAAGTGGACATGTGAAAGACAGCAAAAAGCACCCAGCCCACACTGTAAAGTGGACGTGAGAAAGACACAGCAACAAGCACCCAGCCCACACTGTAAAGTGGACATGTGAAAGACACAGCAAAAAGCACCCAGCTCACATTGTAAAGTGGACATGTGAAAGACACAGCAAAAAGCACCCAGCCCACATTGTAAAGTAGACATTTGAAAGATACAGCAAAAAGCACCCAGCCCACATTGTAAAGTGGACATGTGAAAGACATAGCAAAAAGCACCCCGCCCACACCGTGAAGTGGACATGTGAAAGACACTGAAAAAGCACCCAGCCCACACTGTAAAGTGGACATGTGAAAGACACAGCAAAAAGCACCCAGCCCACACTATTAAGTAGACATGTGAAAGACACAGCAAAAAGCACCCAGCCCACACTGTAAAGTGGACGTGTGAAAGACACTGCAAAAAGCACACAGCCCACACTGTAAAGTGGACATGTGAAAGACACAGCAAAAAGCACCCAGCCCACACTGTAAAGTGGACGTGTGAAAGACACTGCAAAAAGCACCCAGCCCACACTGTAAAGTGGACATGTGAAAGACACAGCAAAAAGCACCCAGCCCACACTGTAAAGTTGACGTGTGAAAGACACTGCAAAAAGCGCCCAGCCGACACTGTAAAGTGGATATGTGAAAGACACAGCAAAAAGCACCCAGCCCAGATTGTAAAGTGGACATGTGAAAGACACAGCAAAAAGCACCCAGCCCACATTGTAAAGTGGACATGTGAAAGACACAGCAAAAAGCACCCAGCCCACACTGTGAAGTGGACGTGAGAAAGACACAGCAAGAAGCACCCAGCCCACACTGTGAAGTGGACATGTGAAAGACACAGCAAAAAGCACCCAGCACACACTGTAAAGTGGACGTGTGAAAGACACAGCAAAAAGCACCCAGCCCACACTGTAAAGTGGAGGTGTGAAAGACACAGAAAAAAGCACACAGTCCACACTGTAAAGTGGACATGTGAAAGACACAGCAAAACGCACCCAGCCCACACTGTAAAGTGGACATGTGAAAGACACAGCAAAAAGCACCCAGCCCACACTGTAAAGTGGACATGTGAAAGACACAGTAAAAAGCACCCAGCCCACACTGTAAAGTTGACGTTTGAAAGACACTGCAAAAAGCGCCCAGCCCACACTGTAAAGTGGACATGTGAAAGACACAGCAAAAAGCACCCAGCCCACACTGTAAAGAGGACGTGTGAAAGACACTGCAAAAAGCGCCCAGCCCACACTGTAAAGTGGACGTGAGAAAGACACAGCAACAAGCACCCAGCCCACACTGTAAAGAGGACGTGTGAAAGACACTGAAAAAAGCACCCAGCCCACACTGTAAAGTTGACGTTTGAAAGACACTGCAAAAAGCGCCCAGCCCACACTGTAAAGTGGACATGTGAAAAACACTGAAAAAAGCACCCAGCCCACACTGTAAAGTGGACATGTGAAAGACACAGCAAAAAGCACCCAGCCCACACTGTAAAGTGGACGTGAGAAAGACACAGCAACAATCACCCAGCCCACAATGTAAAGTGGACGTGTGAAAGACACTGAAAAAAGCACCTAGCCCACACTGTAAAGTGGACATGTGAAAGACAGCAAAAAGCACCCAGCCCACACTGTAACGTGGACGTGAGAAAGACACAGCAACAAGCACACAGCCCACACTGTAAAGTGGACATGTGAAAGACACTGCAAGAAGCACCCAGCCCACACTGTAAAGTGGACATGTGAAAGACACAGCAAAAAGCACCCAGCCCACACTGTAAAGTGGACATGTGAAAGACACAGCAAAAAGCACCCAGCCCACACTGTAAAGTGGACATGTGAAAGACACTGCAAGAAGCACCCAGCCCACACTGTAAAGTGGACATGTGAAAGACACAGCAAAAAGCACTCAGCCCACATTGTAAAGTGGACATGTGAAAGACACAGCAAAAAGCACCCAGCCCACACTGTAAAGTGGACATGTGAAAGACACAGCAAAATCACCCAGCCCACACTGTGAAATGGACATGTGAATGACACAGCAAAAAGCACCCAGCCCACACTGTAAAGTGGACATGTGAAAGACACAGCAAAAAGCACCCAACCCACATTGTAAAGTGGACATGTGAAAGACACAGCAAAAAGTACCCAGCCCACATTGTAAAGTGGACATGTGAAAGACACAGCAAAAAGCACCCAGCCCACACTATTAAGTGGACATGTGAAAGACACAGCAAAAAGCACCCAGCCCACACTGTAAAGTGGACATGTGAAAGACACTGAAAAAAGCACCCAGCCCACACTGTAAAGTGGACATGTGAAAGACACAGCAAAAAGCACCCAGCCCACACTGTAAAGTGGACGTGAGAAAGACACAGCAACAAGCACCCAGCCCACACTGTAAAGTGGACATGTGAAAGACACAGTAAAAAGCACCCAGCCCACACTGTAAAGTTGACGTTTGAAAGACACTGCAAAAAGCGCCCAGCCCACACTGTAAAGTGGACGTGTGAAAGACACTGAAAAAAGCACCCAGCCCACACTGTAAAGTGGACATGTGAAAGACACAGCAAAAAGCACCCAGCCCACACTGTAAAGTGGACGTGAGAAAGACACAGCAACAAGCACCCAGCCCACACTGTAAAGTGGACATGTGAAAGACACAGTAAAAAGCACCCAGCCCACACTGTACAGTGGACGTGAGAAAGACACAGCAACAAGCACCCTGCCCACAAATGTAAAGTGGACGTGTGAAAGACACTGAAAAAAGCACCTAGCCCACACTGTAAAGTGGACATGTGAAAGACAGCAAAAAGCACCCAACCCACACTGTAAAGTGGACGTGAGAAAGACACAGCAACAAGCACCCAGCCCACACTGTAAAGTGGACATGTGAAAGACACAGCAAAAAGCACCCAGCTCACATTGTAAAGTGGACATGTGAAAGACACAGCAAAAAGCACCCAGCCCACATTGTAAAGTAGACATTTGAAAGATACAGCAAAAAGCACCCAGCCCACATTGTAAAGTGGACATGTGAAAGACATAGCAAAAAGCACCCCGCCCACACCGTGAAGTGGACATGTGAAAGACACTGAAAAAAGCACCCAGCCCACACTGTAAAGTGGACATGTGAAAGACACAGCAAAAAGCACCCAGCCCACACTATTAAGTAGACATGTGAAAGACACAGCAAAAAGCACCCAGCCCACACTGTAAAGTCGACGTGTGAAAGACACTGCAAAAAGCACACAGCCCACACTGTAAAGTGGACATGTGAAAGACACAGCAAAAAGCACCCAGCCCACACTGTAAAGTGGACGTGTGAAAGACACTGCAAAAAGCACCCAGCCCACACTGTAAAGTGGACATGTGAAAGACACAGCAAAAAGCACCCAGCCCACACTGTAAAGTGGACATGTGAAAGACACAGCAAAAAGCACCCAGCCCACACTGTAAAGTGGACATGTGAAAGACACAGCAAAAAGTACCCAGCCCACACTGTGAAGTGGACATGTGAAAGACACAGCAAAAAGCACCCAGCCCACACTGTAAAGTGGACATGTGAAAGACACAGCAAAAAGCACCCAGCCCACATTGTAAAGTGGACATGTGAAAGACACAGCAAAAAGCACCCAGCCCATATTGTAAAGTGGACATGTGAAAGACACAGCAAAAAGCACCCAGCCCACACTGTAAAGTGGACATGTGAAAGACACAGCAAAAAGCACCCAGCCCACACTGTAAAGTGGACATGTGAAAGACACAGCAAAAAGCACCCAGCCCACACTGTAAAGTGGACATGTGAAAGACACAGCAAAAAGCACCCAGCCCACACTGTGAAGTGGACATGTGAAAGACACAGCAAAAAGCACCCAGCCCACACTGTAAAGTGGACATGTGAAAGACACAGCAAAAAGCACCCAGCCCACATTGTAAAGTGGACATGTGAAAGACACAGCAAAAAGCACCCAGCCCACACTGTAAAGTGGACATGTGAAAGACACAGCAAAAAGCACCCAGCCCACACTATTAAGTAGACATGTGAAAGACACAGCAAAAAGCACCCAGACCACACTGTAAAGTGGACATGTGACGACACTGAAAAAAGCACCCAGCCCACACTGTAAAGTGGACATGTGAAAGACACAGCAAAAAGCACCCAGCCCACACTGTAAAGTGGACGTGAGAAAGACACAGCAACAAGCACCCAGCCCACACTGTAAAGTGGACGTGTGAAAGACACAGCAAAAAGCACTCAGCCCACACTGTAAAGTGGACATGTGAAAGACACAGCAAAAAGCACCCAGCCCACACTGTAAAGTGGACGTGAGAAAGACACAGCAACAAGCACCCAGCCCACACTGTAAAGTTGACGTTTGAAAGACACTGCAAAAAGCGCCCAGCCCACACTGTAAAGTGGACATGTGAAAGACACTGAAAAAAGCACCCAGCCCACACTGTAAAGTGGACATGTGAAAGACACAGCAAAAAACACCCAGCCCACACTGTAAAGTGGACGTGAGAAAGACACAGCAACAAGCACCCAGCCCACACTGTAAAGTGGACATGTGAAAGACACAGCAAAAAGCACCCAGCTCACATTGTAAAGTGGACATGTGAAAGACTCAGCAAAAAGCACCCAGCCCACACTATAAAGTGGACATGTGAAAGACACAGCAAAAAGCACCCAGCCCACACTGTAAAGTGGACATGTGAAAGACACAGCAAAAAGCACCCAGCCCACACTGTGAAGTGGACATGTATAAGACACAGCAAAAATCACCCAGCCCACACTGTAAAGTGGACATGTATAAGACACAGCAAAAATCACCCAGCCCACACTGTAAAGTGGACATGTGAAAGACACAGCAAAAAGCACCCAGCCTACACTGTAAAGTTGACGTTTGAAAGACACTGCAAAAAGCGCCCAGCCCACACTGTTAAGTGGACATGTGAAAGACACTGAAAAAAGCACCCAGCCCACACTGTAAAGGGGACATGTGAAAGACACAGCAAAAAGCACCCAGCCCACACTGTAAAGTGGACGTGAGAAAGACACAGCAACAAGCACCCAGCCCACAATGTAAAGTGGACGTGTGAAAGACACTGAAAAAAGCACCAAGCCCACACTGTAAAGTGGACATGTGAAAGACAGCAAAAAGCACCCAGCCCACACTGTAAAGTGGACGTGAGAAAGACACAGCAACAAGCACCCAGCCCACACTGTAAAGTGGACATGTGAAAGACACAGCAAAAAGCACCCAGCTCACATTGTAAAGTGGACATGTGAAAGACACAGCAAAGAGCACCCAGCCCACATTGTGAAGTGGACATTTGAAAGATACAGCAGAAAGCACCCAGCCCACATTTTAAAGTGGACATGTGAAAGACACAGCAAAAAGCACCCCGCCCACACCGTGAAGTGGACATGTGAAAGACACTGAAAAAAGCACCAAGCCCACACTGTAAAGTGGACATGTGAAAGACAGCAAAAAGCACCCAGCCCACACTGTAAAGTGGACGTGTGAAAGACACTGCAAAAAGCACACGACCCACACTGTAAAGTGGACATGTGAAAGACACAGCAAAAAGCACCCAGCCCACACTGTAAAGTGGACGTGTGAAAGACACTGCAAAAAGCACCCAGCCCACACTGTAAAGTGGACATGTGAAAGACAAAGCAAAAAGCACCCAGCCCACACTGTAAAGTGGACGTGTGAAAGACACAGCAAAAAGCACCCAGCCCACACTGTAAAGTGGACATGTGAAAGACACAGCAAAAAGCACCCAGCCCACACTGTAAAGTGGACATGTGAAAGACACAGCAAAATGTACCCAGCCCACACTGTGAAGTGGACATGTGAAAGACACAGCAAAAAGCACCCAGCCCACACTGTAAAGTGGACATTTGAAAGACACAGCAAAAAGCACCCAGCCCACATTGTAAAGTGGACATGTGAAAGACACAGCAAAAAGCACCCAGCCCACATTGTAAAGTGGACATGTGAAAGACACAGCAAAAAGCACCCAGCCCACACTGTAACGTGGACATGTGAAAGACACAGCAAAAAGCACCCAGCCCACACTGTAAAGTGGACATGTGAAAGACACAGCAAAAAGCACCCAGCCCACACTGTGAAGTGGACATGTGAAAGACACAGCAAAAAGCACCCAGCCCACACTGTAAAGTGGACATGTGAAAGACACAGCAAAAAGCACCCAGTCCACATTGTAAAGTGGACATGTGAAAGACACAGCAAAAAGCACCCAGCCCACATTGTAAAGTGGACATGTGAAAGACACAGCAAAAAGCACCCAGCCCACACTATTAAGTAGACATGTGAAAGACACAGCAAAAAGCACCCAGCCCACACTGTAAAGTGGACATGTGAAAGACACTGAAAAAAGCACCCAGCCCACACTGTAAAGTGGACATGTGAAAGACACAGCAAAAAGCACCCAGCCCACACTGTAAAGTGGACGTGAGAAAGACACAGCAACAAGCACCCAGCCCACACTGTAAAGTGGACGGTGTGAAAGACACTGAAAAAAGCACCCGGCCCACACTGTAAAGTGGACATGTGAAAGACACAGCAAAAAGCACCCAGCCCACACTGTAAAGTGGACGTGAGAAAGACACAGCAACAAGCACCCAGCCCACACTGTAAAGTGGACGTGTGAAAGACACTGAAAAAAGCACCCAGCCCACACTGTAAAGTGGACATGTGAAAGACACAGCAAAAAGCACCCAGCCCACACTGTAAAGTGGACGTGAGAAAGACACAGCAACAAGCACCCAGCCCACACTGTAAAGTGGACATGTGAAAAACACAGTAAAAAGCACCCAGCCCACACTGTAAAGTTGACGTTTGAAAGACACTGCAAAAAGCGCCCAGCCCACACTGTAAAGTGGACATGTGAAAGACACTGAAAAAGGCACCCAGCCCACACTGTAAAGTGGACATGTGAAAGACACAGCAAAAAGCACCCAGCCCACACTGTAAAGTGGACGTGAGAAAGACACAACAACAAGCACCCAGCCCACAATGTAAAGTGGACGTGTGAAAGACACTGAAAAAAGCACCTAGCCCACAATGTAAAGTGGACATGTGAAAGCCACAGCAAAAAGCACCCAGCCCACACTGTAAAGTGGACGTGAGGAAGACACAGCAACAAGCACCCAGCCCACACTGTAAAGTGGACATGTGAAAGACACAGAAAAAAGCACCCAGCTCACATTGTAAAGTGGACATGTGAAAGACACAGCAAAAAGCACCCAGCCCACACTATAAAGTGGACATGTGAAAGACACAGCAAAAAGCACCCAGCCCACACTGTAAAGTGGACATGTGAAAGACACAGCAAAAAGCACCCAGCCCACACTGTAAAGTGGACATGTGAAAGACACAGCAAAAAGCACCCAGCCTACACTGTAAAGTGGACGTGTGAAAGACACAGCAAAAAGTACCCAGCCCACACTGTAAAGTGGACGTGTGAAAGACAATGCAAAAAGCACCCAGCCCACACTGTAAAGTGGACATGTGAAAGACACAGCAAAACGCACCCAGCCCACACTGTAAAGTGGACATGTGGAAGACACAGTACAAAGCACCCAGCCCACACTGTAAAGTTGACGTTTGAAAGACACTGCAAAAAGCGCCCAGCCCACATTGTAAAGTGGACATTTGAAAGACACAGCAAAAAGCACCCAGCCCACATTGTAAAGTGGACATGTGAAAGACACAGCAAAAAGCACCCCGCCCACACCGTGAAGTGGACATGTGAAAGACACTGAAAAAAGCACCAAGCCCACACTGTAAAGTGGACATGTGAAAGACACAGCAAAAAGCACCCAGCCCACACTGTAAAGTGGACATGTGAAAGACACAGCAAAAAGCACCCAGCCCACACTGTGAAGTGAACATGTGAAAGACACAGCAAAAAGCACCCAGCCCACACTGTAAAGTTGACGTGTGATAGACACTGCAAAAAGCACACAGCCCACACTGTAAAGTGGACATGTGAAAGACACGGCAAAAAGCACCCAGCCCACACTGTAAAGTGGACGTGTGAAAGACACAGCAAAAAGCACCCAGCCCACACTGTAAAGTGGATGTGTGAAAGACACTGCAAAAAGCACCCAGCCCACACTGTAAAGTCGACATGTGAAAGACACAGCAAAAAGCACCCAGCCCACACTGTAAAGTGGACATGTGAAAGACACAGTAAAAAGCACCCAGCCCACACTGTAAAGTTGACGTGTGAAAGACACTGCAAAAAGCGCTCAACCCAAACTGTAAAGTGGACATGTGAAAGACACAGCAAAAAGCACCCAGCCCACATTGTAAAGTGGACATGTGAAAGACACAGCAAAAAGCACCCAGCCCACATTGTAAAGTGGACATGTGAAAGACACAGCAAAAAGCACCCAGCCAACACTGTGAAGTGGACATGTGAAAGACACAGCAAAAAGCACCCAGCCCACATTGTAAAGTGGACATGTGAAAGACACAGCAAAAAGCACCCAGCCCACACTGTAACGTGGACATGTGAAAGACACAGCAAAAAGCACCCAGCCCACACTGTAAAGTGGACATGTGAAAGACACTGCAAAAAGCACCCAGCCCACACTGTGAAGTGGACATGTGAAAGACACAGCAAAAAGCACCCAGCCCACACTGTAAAGTGGACATGTGAAAGACACAGCAAAAAGCACCCAGTCCACATTGTAAAGTGGACATGTGAAAGACACAGAAAAAGCACCCAGCCCACATTGTAAAGTGGACATGTGAAAGACACAGCAAAAAGCACCCAGCCCACACTATTAAGTAGACATGTGAAAGACACAGCAAAAAGCACCCAGCCCACACTGTAAAGTGGACATGTGAAAGACACAGCAAAAAGCACCCAGCCCACACTGTGAAGTGGAGGTGAGAAAGACACAGCAACAAGCACCCAGCCCACACTGTAAAGTGGACGTGTGAAAGACACTGAAAAAAGCACCCAGCCCACACTGTAAAGTGGACATGTCAAAGACACAGCAAAAAGCACCCAGCCCACACTGTAAAGTGGACGTGAGAAAGACACAGCAGCAAGCACCCAGCCCACACTGTAAAGTGCACGTGTGAAAGACACTGAAAAAAGCACCCAGCCCACACTGTAAAGTGGACATGTGAAAGACACAGTAAAAAGCACCCAGCCCACATTGTAAAGTTGACATGTGAAAGAAATAGCAAAAAGCGCCCAGCCCACATTGTAAAGTGGACATTTGAAAGACACAGCAAAAAGCACCCAGCCCACATTGTAAAGTGGACATGTGAAAGACACAGCAAAAAGCACCCCGCCCACACCGTGAAGTGGACATGTGAAAGACACTGAAAAAAGCACCAGGCCCACACTGTAAAGTGGACATGTGAAAGACACAGCAAAAAGCACCCAGCCCACACTGTAAAGTGGACATGTGAAAGACACAGCAAAAAGCACCCAGCCCACACTGTGAAGTGGACATGTGAAAGACACAGCAAAAAGCACCCGGCCCACACTGTAAAGTTGACGTGTGAAAGACACTGCAAAAAGCACACAGCCCACACTGTAAAGTGGACATGTGAAAGACACGGCAAAAAGCACCCAGCCCACACTGTAAAGTTGACGTTTGAAAGACACTGCAAAAAGCGCCCAGCCCACACTGTAAAGTGGACATGTGAAAGACACTGAAAAAGGCACCCAGCCCACACTGTAAAGTGGACATGTGAAAGACACAGCAAAAAGCACCCAGCCCACACTGTAAAGTGGACGTGAGAAAGACACAACAACAAGCACCCAGCCCACAATGTAAAGTGGACGTGTGAAAGACACTGAAAAAAGCACCTAGCCCACAATGTAAAGTGGACATGTGAAAGCCACAGCAAAAAGCACCCAGCCCACACTGTAAAGTGGACGTGAGAAAGACACAGCAACAAGCACCCAGCCCACACTGTAAAGTGGACATGTGAAAGACACAGAAAAAAGCACCCAGCTCACATTGTAAAGTGGACATGTGAAAGACACAGCAAAAAGCACCCAGCCCACACTATAAAGTGGACATGTGAAAGACACAGCAAAAAGCACCCAGCCCACACTGTAAAGTGGACATGTGAAAGACACAGCAAAAAGCACCCAGCCCACACTGTAAAGTGGACATGTGAAAGACACAGCAAAAAGCACCCAGCCTACACTGTAAAGTGGACGTGTGAAAGACACAGCAAAAAGTACCCAGCCCACACTGTAAAGTGGACGTGTGAAAGACAATGCAAAAAGCACCCAGCCCACACTGTAAAGTGGACATGTGAAAGACACAGCAAAACGCACCCAGCCCACACTGTAAAGTGGACATGTGGAAGACACAGTACAAAGCACCCAGCCCACACTGTAAAGTTGACGTTTGAAAGACACTGCAAAAAGCGCCCAGCCCACATTGTAAAGTGGACATTTGAAAGACACAGCAAAAAGCACCCAGCCCACATTGTAAAGTGGACATGTGAAAGACACAGCAAAAAGCACCCCGCCCACACCGTGAAGTGGACATGTGAAAGACACTGAAAAAAGCACCAAGCCCACACTGTAAAGTGGACATGTGAAAGACACAGCAAAAAGCACCCAGCCCACACTGTAAAGTGGACATGTGAAAGACACAGCAAAAAGCACCCAGCCCACACTGTGAAGTGAACATGTGAAAGACACAGCAAAAAGCACCCAGCCCACACTGTAAAGTTGACGTGTGATAGACACTGCAAAAAGCACACAGCCCACACTGTAAAGTGGACATGTGAAAGACACGGCAAAAAGCACCCAGCCCACACTGTAAAGTGGACGTGTGAAAGACACAGCAAAAAGCACCCAGCCCACACTGTAAAGTGGATGTGTGAAAGACACTGCAAAAAGCACCCAGCCCACACTGTAAAGTCGACATGTGAAAGACACAGCAAAAAGCACCCAGCCCACACTGTAAAGTGGACATGTGAAAGACACAGTAAAAAGCACCCAGCCCACACTGTAAAGTTGACGTGTGAAAGACACTGCAAAAAGCGCTCAACCCAAACTGTAAAGTGGACATGTGAAAGACACAGCAAAAAGCACCCAGCCCACATTGTAAAGTGGACATGTGAAAGACACAGCAAAAAGCACCCAGCCCACATTGTAAAGTGGACATGTGAAAGACACAGCAAAAAGCACCCAGCCAACACTGTGAAGTGGACATGTGAAAGACACAGCAAAAAGCACCCAGCCCACATTGTAAAGTGGACATGTGAAAGACACAGCAAAAAGCACCCAGCCCACACTGTAACGTGGACATGTGAAAGACACAGCAAAAAGCACCCAGCCCACACTGTAAAGTGGACATGTGAAAGACACAGCAAAAAGCACCCAGCCCACACTGTGAAGTGGACATGTGAAAGACACAGCAAAAAGCACCCAGCCCACACTGTAAAGTGGACATGTGAAAGACACAGCAAAAAGCACCCAGTCCACATTGTAAAGTGGACATGTGAAAGACACAGCAAAAAGCACCCAGCCCACATTGTAAAGTGGACATGTGAAAGACACAGCAAAAAGCACCCAGCCCACACTATTAAGTAGACATGTGAAAGACACAGCAAAAAGCACCCAGCCCACACTGTAAAGTGGACATGTGAAAGACACAGCAAAAAGCACCCAGCCCACACTGTGAAGTGGAGGTGAGAAAGACACAGCAACAAGCACCCAGCCCACACTGTAAAGTGGACGTGTGAAAGACACTGAAAAAAGCACCCAGCCCACACTGTAAAGTGGACATGTCAAAGACACAGCAAAAAGCACCCAGCCCACACTGTAAAGTGGACGTGAGAAAGACACAGCAGCAAGCACCCAGCCCACACTGTAAAGTGCACGTGTGAAAGACACTGAAAAAAGCACCCAGCCCACACTGTAAAGTGGACATGTGAAAGACACAGTAAAAAGCACCCAGCCCACATTGTAAAGTTGACATGTGAAAGAAATAGCAAAAAGCGCCCAGCCCACATTGTAAAGTGGACATTTGAAAGACACAGCAAAAAGCACCCAGCCCACATTGTAAAGTGGACATGTGAAAGACACAGCAAAAAGCACCCCGCCCACACCGTGAAGTGGACATGTGAAAGACACTGAAAAAAGCACCAGGCCCACACTGTAAAGTGGACATGTGAAAGACACAGCAAAAAGCACCCAGCCCACACTGTAAAGTGGACATGTGAAAGACACAGCAAAAAGCACCCAGCCCACACTGTGAAGTGGACATGTGAAAGACACAGCAAAAAGCACCCGGCCCACACTGTAAAGTTGACGTGTGAAAGACACTGCAAAAAGCACACAGCCCACACTGTAAAGTGGACATGTGAAAGACACGGCAAAAAGCACCCAGCCCACACTGTAAAGTGGACGTGTGAAAGACACAGCAAAAAGCACCCAGCCCACACTGTAAAGTGGACGTGTGAAGGACACTACAAAAAGCACCCAGCCCACACTGTAAAGTGGACATGTGAAAGACACAGCAAAAAGCACCCAGCCCACATTGTAAAGTGGACATTTGAAAGACACAGCAAAAAGCACCCAGCCCACATTGTAAAGTGGACATGTGAAAGACACAGCAAAAAGCACCCAGCCAACACTGTGAAGTGGACATGTGAAAGACACAGCAAAAAGCACCCAGCCCACACTGTAAAGTGGATATGTGAAAGACACAGCAAAAAGCACCCAGCCCACACTGTAAAGTGGACGTGTGAAAGACACTGAAAAAAGCACCCAGCCCACACTTAAAGTGGACATGTGAAAGACACAGCAAAAAGCACCCAGCCCACACTGTAAAGTGGACGTGAGAAAGACACAGCAACAAGCACCCAGCCCACACTGTAGAGTGGACGTGTGAAAGACACTGAAAAAAGCACCCAGCCCACACTGTAAAGTGGACATGTGAAAGACACAGCAAAAAGCACCCAGCCCACACTGTAAAGTGGACGTGAGAAAGACACAGCAACAAGCACCCAGCCCACACTGTAAAGTGGACGGTGTGAAAGACACTGAAAAAAGCACCCGGCCCACACTGTAAAGTGGACATGTGAAAGACACAGCAAAAAGCACCCAGCCCACACTGTAAAGTGGACGTGAGAAAGACACAGCAACAAGCACCCAGCCCACACTGTAAAGTGGACGTGTGAAAGACACTGAAAAAAGCACCCAGCCCACACTGTAAAGTGGACATGTGAAAGACACAGCAAAAAGCACCCAGCCCACCCTGTAAAGTGGACGTGAGAAAGACACAGCAACAAGCACCCAGCCCACACTGTAAAGTGGACATGTGAAAAACACAGTAAAAAGCACCCAGCCCACACTGTAAAGTTGACGTTTGAAAGACACTGCAAAAAGCGCCCAGCCCACACTGTAAAGTGGACATGTGAAAGACACTGAAAAAAGCACCCAGCCCACACTGTAAAGTGGACATGTGAAAGACACAGCAAAAAGCACCCAGCCCACACTGTAAAGTGGACGTGAGAAAGACACAACAACAAGCACCCAGCCCACAATGTAAAGTGGACGTGTGAAAGACACTGAAAAAAGCACCTAGCCCACAATGTAAAGTGGACATGTGAAAGCCACAGCAAAAAGCACCCAGCCCACACTGTAAAGTGGACGTGAGAAAGACACAGCAACAAGCACCCAGCCCACACTGTAAAGTGGACATGTGAAAGACACAGCAAAAAGCACCCAGCTCACATTGTAAAGTGGACATGTGAAAGACACAGCAAAAAGCACCCAGCCCACACTGTAAAGTGGACATGTGAAAGACACAGCAAAAAGCACCCAGCCCACACTGTAAAGTGGACATGTGAAAGACACAGCAAAAAGCACCCAGCCTACACTGTAAAGTGGACGTGTGAAAGACACAGCAAAAAGTACCCAGCCCACACTGTAAAGTTGACGTTTGAAAGACACTGCAAAAAGCGCCCAGCCCACATTGTAAAGTGGACATTTGAAAGACACAGCAAAAAGCACCCAGCCCACATTGTAAAGTGGACATGTGAAAGACACAGCAAAAAGCACCCCGCCCACACCGTGAAGTGGACATGTGAAAGACACTGAAAAAAGCACCAAGCCCACACTGTAAAGTGGACATGTGAAAGACACAGCAAAAAGCACCCAGCCCACACTGTAAAGTGGACATGTGAAAGACACAGCAAAAAGCACCCAGCCCACACTGTGAAGTGAACATGTGAAAGACACAGCAAAAAGCACCCAGCCCACACTGTAAAGTTGACGTGTGAAAGACACTGCAAAAAGCACACAGCCCACACTGTAAAGTGGACATGTGAAAGACACGGCAAAAAGCACCCAGCCCACACTGTAAAGTGGACGTGTGAAAGACACAGCAAAAAGCACCCAGCCCACACTGTAAAGTGGACGTGTGAAAGACACTGCAAAAAGCACCCAGCCCACACTGTAAAGTGGACATGTGAAAGACACAGCAAAAAGCACCCAGCCCACACTGTAAAGTGGACATGTGAAAGACACAGTAAAAAGCACCCAGCCCACACTGTAAAGTTCACGTGTGAAAGACACTGCAAAAAGCGCTCAACCCAAACTGTAAAGTGGACATGTGAAAGACACAGCAAAAAGCACCCAGCCCACATTGTAAAGTGGACATGTGAAAGACACAGCAAAAAGCACCCAGCCCACATTGTAAAGTGAACATGTGAAAGACACAGCAAAAAGCACCCAGCCAACACTGTGAAGTGGACATGTGAAAGACACAGCAAAAAGCACCCAGCCCACATTGTAAAGTGGACATGTGAAAGACACAGCAAAAAGCACCCAGCCCACACTGTAACGTGGACATGTGAAAGACACAGCAAAAAGCACCCAGCCCACACTGTAAAGTGGACATGTGAAAGACACAGCAAAAAGCACCCAGCCCACACTGTGAAGTGGACATGTGAAAGACACAGCAAAAAGCACCCAGCCCACACTGTAAAGTGGACATGTGAAAGACACAGCAAAAAGCACCCAGTCCACATTGTAAAGTGGACATGTGAAAGACACAGCAAAAAGCACCCAGCCCACGTTGTAAAGTGGACATGTGAAAGACACAGCAAAAAGCACCCAGCCCACACTATTAAGTAGACATGTGAAAGACACAGCAAAAAGCACCCAGCCCACACTGTAAAGTGGACATGTGAAAGACACAGCAAAAAGCACCCAGCCCACACTGTGAAGTGGACGTGAGAAAGACACAGCAACAAGCACCCAGCCCACACTGTAAAGTGGACGTGTGAAAGACACTGAAAAAAGCACCCAGCCCACACTGTAAAGTGGACATGTCAAAGACACAGCAAAAAGCACCCAGCCCACACTGTAAAGTGGACGTGAGAAAGACACAGCAGCAAGCACCCAGCCCACACTGTAAAGTGGACGTGTGAAAGACACAGTAAAAAGCACCCAGCCCACATTGTAAAGTTGACATGTGAAAGAAATAGCAAAAAGCGCCCAGCCCACATTGTAAAGTGGACATTTGAAAGACACAGCAAAAAGCACCCAGCCCACATTGTAAAGTGGACATGTGAAAGACACAGCAAAAAGCACCCCGCCCACACCGTGAAGTGGACATGTGAAAGACACTGAAAAAAGCACCAAGCCCACACTGTAAAGTGGACATGTGAAAGACACAGCAAAAAGCACCCAGCCCACACTGTAAAGTGGACATGTGAAAGACACAGCAAAAAGCACCCAGCCCACACTGTGAAGTGAACATGTGAAAGACACAGCAAAAAGCACCCAGCCCACACTGTAAAGTTGACGTGTGAAAGACACTGCAAAAAGCACACAGCCCACACTGTAAAGTGGACATGTGAAAGACACGGCAAAAAGCACCCAGCCCACACTGTAAAGTGGACGTGTGAAAGACACAGCAAAAAGCACCCAGCCCACACTGTAAAGTGGACGTGTGAAAGACACTGCAAAAAGCACCCAGCCCACACTGTAAAGTGGACATGTGAAAGACACAGCAAAAAGCACCCAGCCCACACTGTAAAGTGGACATGTGAAAGACACAGTAAAAAGCACCCAGCCCACACTGTAAAGTTGACGTGTGAAAGACACTGCAAAAAGCGCTCAACCCAAACTGTAAAGTGGACATGTGAAAGACACAGCAAAAAGCACCCAGCCCACATTGTAAAGTGGACATGTGAAAGACACAGCAAAAAGCACCCAGCCCACATTGTAAAGTGGACATGTGAAAGACACAGCAAAAAGCACCCAGCCAACACTGTGAAGTGGACATGTGAAAGACACAGCAAAAAGCACCCAGCCCACATTGTAAAGTGGACATGTGAAAGACACAGCAAAAAGCACCCAGCCCACACTGTAACGTGGACATGTGAAAGACACAGCAAAAAGCACCCAGCCCACACTGTAAAGTGGACATGTGAAAGACACAGCAAAAAGCACCCAGCCCACACTGTGAAGTGGAAATGTGAAAGACACAGCAAAAAGCACCCAGCCCACACTGTAAAGTGGACATGTGAAAGACACAGCAAAAAGCACCCAGTCCACATTGTAAAGTGGACATGTGAAAGACACAGCAAAAAGCACCCAGCCCACGTTGTAAAGTGGACATGTGAAAGACACAGCAAAAAGCACCCAGCCCACACTATTAAGTAGACATGTGAAAGACACAGCAAAAAGCACCCAGCCCACACTGTAAAGTGGACATGTGAAAGACACAGCAAAAAGCACCCAGCCCACACTGTGAAGTGGACGTGAGAAAGACACAGCAACAAGCACCCAGCCCACACTGTAAAGTGGACGTGTGAAAGACACTGAAAAAAGCACCCAGCCCACACTGTAAAGTGGACATGTCAAAGACACAGCAAAAAGCACCCAGCCCACACTGTAAAGTGGACGTGAGAAAGACACAGCAGCAAGCACCCAGCCCACACTGTAAAGTGGACGTGTGAAAGACACTGAAAAAAGCACCCAGCCCACACTGTAAAGTGGACATGTGAAAGACACAGTAAAAAGCATCCAGCCCACATTGTAAAGTTGACATGTGAAAGAAATAGCAATAAGCGCCCAGCCCACATTGTAAAGTGGACATTTGAAAGACACAGCAAAAAGCACCCAGCCCACATTGTAAAGTGGACATGTGAAAGACACAGCAAAAAGCACCCCGCCCACACCGTGAAGTGGACATGTGAAAGACACTGAAAAAAGCACCAAGCCCACACTGTAAAGTGGACATGTGAAAGACACAGCAAAAAGCACCCAGCCCACACTGTAAAGTGGACATGTGAAAGACACAGCAAAAAGCACCCAGCCCACACTGTGAAGTGGACATGTGAAAGACACAGCAAAAAGCACCCGGCCCACACTGTAAAGTTGACGTGTGAAAGACACTGCAAAAAGCACACAGCCCACACTGTAAAGTGGACATGTGAAAGACACGGCAAAAAGCACCCAGCCCACACTGTAAAGTGGACGTGTGAAAGACACAGCAAAAAGCACCCAGCCCACACTGTAAAGTGGACGTGTGAAGGACACTGCAAAAAGCACCCAGCCCACACTGTAAAGTGGACATGTGAAAGACACAGCAAAAAGCACCCAGCCCACATTGTAAAGTGGACATTTGAAAGACACAGCAAAAAGCACCCAGCCCACATTGTAAAGTGGACATGTGAAAGACACAGCAAAAAGCACCCAGCCAACACTGTGAAGTGGACATGTGAAAGACACAGCAAAAAGCACCCAGCCCACACTGTAAAGTGGATATGTGAAAGACACAGCAAAAAGCACCCAGCCCACACTGTAAAGTGGACGTGTGAAAGACACTGAAAAAAGCACCCAGCCCACACTTAAAGTGGACATGTGAAAGACACAGCAAAAAGCACCCAGCCCACACTGTAAAGTGGACGTGAGAAAGACACAGCAACAAGCACCCAGCCCACACTGTAAAGTGGACGTGTGAAAGACACTGAAAAAAGCACCCAGCCCACACTGTAAAGTTGACATGTGAAAGACACAGAAAAAAAAACCCAGGCCCACAATGTAAAGTGGACATGTGAAAGACACAGCAAAAAGCACCCAGCCCACCCTGTGAAGTGGACATGTCAAAGACACAGCAAAAAGCACCCAGCCCACCCTGTGAAGTGGACATGTCAAAGACACAGCAAAAAGCACCCTGCCCACACTGTAAAGTGGACATGTGAAAGACACAGTAAAAAGCACCCAGTCCACACTGTAAAGTTGACGTTTGAAAGACACTGCAAAAAGCGCCCAGCCCACACTGTAAAGTGGACATGTGAAAGACACAGCAAAAAGCACCCAGCCCACATTGTAAAGTGGACATTTGAAAGACACAACAAAAAGCACCCAGCCCACATTGTAAAGTAGACATGTGAAAGACACAGCAAAAAGCACCCCGCCCACACTGTGAAGTGGACATGTGAAAGACACTGAAAAAAGCACCCAGCCCACACTGTAAAGTGGAGATGTGAAAGACACAGCAAAAAGCACCCAGCCCACACTGTAAAGTGGACGTGAGAAAGACACAGCAACAAGCACCCAGCCCACACTGTAAAGTGGACATGTGAAAGACACATCAAAAAGCACCCAGCCCACATTGTAAAGTTGACATGTGAAAGAAATAGCAAAAAGCACCCAGCCCACACTGTAAAGTGGACATGTGTAAAGACACAGCAAAAAGCACCCAGCCCACACTGTAAAGTGGACGTGTGAAAGACACTGAAAAAAGCACCCAGCCCGCACTGTAAAGTGGACGTGTGAAAGACATGCAAAAAGCACACAGCCCACACTGTAAAGTGGACAGTTGAAAGACACAGCAAAAAGCACCCAGCCCACACTGTAAAGTTGACGTGTGAAAGACACAGCAAAAAGCACCCAGCCCACACTGTAAAGTTGACTTGTGAAAGACACAGCAAAAAGCACCCTGCCCACACTGTAAAGTTGATGTGTGAAAGACACAGCAAAAAGCACCCAGCCCACACTGTAAAGTGGACATGTGAAAGACACAGCAAAAAGCACCCAGCCCACACTGTAAAGTGGACGTGAGAAAGACACAGCAACAAGCACCCAGCCCACACTGTAAAGTGGACGTGTGAAAGACACTGAAAAAAGCACCCAGCCCACACTCTAAAGTGGACATGTGAAAGACACAGCAAAAAGCACCCAGCCCACACTGTAAAGTGGACGTGAGAAAGACACAGCAACAAGCACACAGCCCACACTGTAAAGTGGACGTGTGAAAGACACTGAAAAAAGCACCCAGCCCACACTGTAAAGTGGACATGTGAAAGACACAGCAAAAAGCACCCAGCCCACACTGTAAAGTGGACGTGAGAAAGACACAGCAACAAGCCCCCAGCCCACACTGTAAAGTGGACATGTGAAAGACACAGTAAAAAGCACCCAGCCCACACTGTAAAGTTGACGTTTGAAAGACACTGCAAAAAGCGCCCAGCCCACACTGTAAAGTGGACATGTGAAAGACACTGAAAAAAGCACCCAGCCCACACTGTAAAGTGGACATGTGAAAGACACAGCAAAAAGCACCCAGCCCACACTGTAAAGTGGACGTGCGAAAGACACAGCAACAAGCACCCAGCCCACAATGTAAAGTGGACGTGTGAAAGACACTGAAAAAAGCACCTAGCCCACACTGTAAAGTGGACATGTGAAAGCCACAGCAAAAAGCACCCAGCCCACACTGTAAAGTGGACGTGAGAAAGACACAGCAACAAGCACCCAGCCCACACTGTAAAGTGGACATGTGAAAGACACAGCAAAAAGCACCCAGCTCACATTGTAAAGTGGACATGTGAAAGACACAGTAAAAAGCACCCAGCCCACACTATAAAGTGGACATGTGAAAGACACAGCAAAAAGCACCCAGCCCACACTGTAAAGTGGACATGTGAAAGCCACAGCAAAAAGCACCCAGCCCACACTGTAAAGTGGAAGTGAGAAAGACACAGCAACAAGCACCCAGCCCACACTGTAAAGTGGACATGTGAAAGACACAGCAAAAAGCACCCAGCTCACATTGTAAAGTGGACATGTGAAAGACACAGCAAAAAGCACCCAGCCTACACTGTAAAGTGGACGTGTGAAAGACACAGCAAAAAGTACCCAGCCCACACTGTAAAGTGGACGTGTGAAAGACAATGCAAAAAGCACCCAGCCCACACTGTAAAGTGGACATGTGAAAGACACAGCAAAACGCACCCAGCCCACACTGTAAAGTGGACATGT
This sequence comes from Eledone cirrhosa, assembly GCA_964016885.1. NCBI lineage: Eukaryota > Metazoa > Mollusca > Cephalopoda > Octopoda > Eledonidae > Eledone > Eledone cirrhosa. The sequence continues at coordinate 47,086,017 of OZ024744.1, read as the reverse complement.
GGAAGACACAGTACAAAGCACCCAGCCCACACTGTAAAGTTGACGTTTGAAAGACACTGCAAAAAGCGCCCAGCCCACATTGTAACGTGGACATTTGAAAGACACAGCAAAAAGCACCCAGCCCACATTGTAAAGTGGACATGTGAAAGACACAGCAAAAAGCACCCCGCCCACACCGTGAAGTGGACATGTGAAAGACACTGAAAAAAGCACCAAGCCCACACTGTAAAGTGGACATGTGAAAGACACAGCAAAAAGCACCCAGCCCACACTGTAAAGTGGACATGTGAAAGACACAGCAAAAAGCACCCAGCCCACACTGTGAAGTGGACATGTGAAAGACACAGCAAAAAGCACCCAGCCCACACTGTAAAGTTGACGTGTGAAAGACACTGCAAAAAGCACACAGCCCACACTGTAAAGTGGACATGTGAAAGACACGGCAAAAAGCACCCAGCCCACACTGTAAAGTGGACGTGTGAAAGACACAGCAAAAAGCACCCAGCCCACACTGTAAAGTGGACGTGTGAAGGACACTGCAAAAAGCACCCAGCCCACACTGTAAAGTGGACATGTGAAAGACACAGCAAAAAGCACCCAGCCCACACTGTAAAGTGGACATGTGAAAGACACAGTAAAAAGCACCCAGCCCACACTGTAAAGTTGACGTGTGAAAGACACTGCAAAAAGCACCCAGACCACACTGTAAAGTGGACGTGTGAAAGACACTGCAAAATGCACCCAGCCCACACTGTAAAGTGGACATGTGAAAGACACAGCAAAAACACCCAGCTCACACTGTAAAGTGGACATGTGAAAGACACAGCAAAAAGCACCCAGACCACACTGTAAAGTGGACATGTGAAAGAGACAGTAAAATGCACCCAGCCCAATCTGTAAAGTTAACGTGTGAAAGACACTGCCAAAAGCGCACAGCCCACACTGTAAAGTGGACATGTGAAAGACACAGCAAAAAGCACCCAGCCCACATTGTAAAGTGGACATGTGAAAGACACAGCAAAAAGCACCCAGCCCACATTGTAAAGTGGACATCTGAAAGACACAGCAAAAAGCACCCAGCCCACACTGTGAAGTGGACATGTAAAAGACACAGCAAAAAGCACCCAGCCCACACTGTAAAGTGGACATGTGCAAGACACAGCAAAAAGCTCCCAGCCCACACTGTAAAGTGGACGTGTGAAAGACACTGCAAAAAGCGCTCAACCCAAACTGTAAAGTAGACATGTGAAAGACACAGCAAAAAGCACCCAGCCCACATTGTAAAGTGGACATGTGAAAGACACAGCAAAAAGCACCCAGCCCACATTTTAAAGTGGACATGTGAAAGACACAGCAAAAAGCACCCAGCCCACACTGTGAAGTGGACATGTGAAAGACACAGCAAAAAGCACCCAGCCCACACTGTAAAGTGGACATGTGAAAGCCACAGCAAAAAGCACCCAGCCCACACTGTAAAGTGGACGTGAGAAAGACACAGCAACAAGCACCCAGCCCACACTGTAAAGTGGACATGTGAAAGACACAGCAAAAAGCACCCAGCTCACATTGTAAAGTGGACATGTGAAAGACACAGCAAAAAGCACCCAGCCCACACTATAAAGTGGACATGTGAAAGACACAGCAAAAAGCACCCAGCCCACACTGTAAAGTGGACATGTGAAAGCCACAGCAAAAAGCACCCAGCCCACACTGTAAAGTGGACGTGAGAAAGACACAGCAACAAGCACCCAGCCCACACTGTAAAGTGGACATGTGAAAGACACAGCAAAAAGCACCCAGCTCACATTGTAAAGTGGACATGTGAAAGACACAGCAAAAAGCACCCAGCCTACACTGTAAAGTGGACGTGTGAAAGACACAGCAAAAAGTACCCAGCCCACACTGTAAAGTGGACGTGTGAAAGACAATGCAAAAAGCACCCAGCCCACACTGTAAAGTGGACATGTGAAAGACACAGCAAAACGCACCCAGCCCACACTGTAAAGTGGACATGTGGAAGACACAGTACAAAGCACCCAGCCCACACTGTAAAGTTGACGTTTGAAAGACACTGCAAAAAGCGCCCAGCCCACATTGTAAAGTGGACATTTGAAAGACACAGCAAAAAGCACCCAGCCCACATTGTAAAGTGGACATGTGAAAGACACAGCAAAACGCACCCCGCCCACACAGTGAAGTGGACATGTGAAAGACACTGAAAAAAGCACCAAGCCCACACTGTAAAGTGGACATGTGAAAGACACAGCAAAAAGCACCCAGCCCACACTGTAAAGTGGACATGTGAAAGACACAGCAAAAAGCACCCAGCCCACACTGTGAAGTGGACATGTGAAAGACACAGCAAAAAGCACCCAGCCCACACTGTAAAGTTGACGTGTGAAAGACACTGCAAAAAGCACACAGCCCACACTGTAAAGTGGACATGTGAAAGACACGGCAAAAAGCACCCAGCCCACACTGTAAAGTGGACGTGTGAAGGACACTGCAAAAAGCACCCAGCCCACACTGTAAAGTGGACATGTGAAAGACACAGCAAAAAGCACCCAGCCCACACTGTAAAGTGTACATGTGAAAGACACAGTAAAAAGCACCCAGCCCACACTGTAAAGTTGACGTGTGAAAGACACAGCAAAAAGCGCTCAACCCAAACTGTAAAGTGGACATGTGAAAGACACAGCAAAAAGCACAAGGCGCACATTGTAAAGTGGACATGTGAAAGACACAGCAAAAAGCACCCAGCCCACACTGTAAAGTGGACGTGTGAAAGACACAGCAAAAAGCACCCAGCCCACACTGTAAAGTGGACGTGTGAAAGACACTGCAAAATGCACCCAGCCCACACTGTAAAGTGGACATGTGAAAGACACAGCAAAAACACCCACCTCACACTGTAAAGTGGACATGTGAAAGACACAGCAAAAAGCACCCAGACCACACTGTAAAGTGGACATGTGAAAGAGACAGTAAAATGCACCCAGCCCAATCTGTAAAGTTAACGTGTGAAAGACACTGCCAAAAGCGCCCAGCCCACACTGTAAAGTGGACATGTGAAAGACACAGCAAAAAGCACCCAGCCCACATTGTAAAGTGGACATGTGAAAGACACAGCAAAAAGCACCCAGCCCACATTGTAAAGTGGACATGTAAAAGACACAGCAAAAAGCACCCAGCCCACACTGTAAAGTGGACATGTGAAAGACACAGCAAAAAGCTCCCAGCCCACACTGTAAAGTGGACGTGTGAAAGACACTGCAAAAAGCGCTCAACCCAAACTGTAAAGTAGACATGTGAAAGACACAGCAAAAAGCACCCAGCCCACATTGTAAAGTGGACATGTGAAAGACACACAAAAAGCACCCAGCCCACATTGTAAAGTGGACATGTGAAAGACACAGCAAAAAGCACCCAGCCCACACTGTGAAGTGGACATGTGAAAGACACAGCAAAAAGCACCCAGCCCACACTGTAAAGTGGATATGTGAAAGACACAGCAAAAAGCACCCAGCCCACACTGTAAAGTGGACGTGTGAAAGACACTGAAAAAAGCACCCAGCCCACACTTAAAGTGGACATGTGAAAGACACAGCAAAAAGCACCCAGCCCACACTGTAAAGTGGACGTGAGAAAGACACAGCAACAAGCACCCAGCCCACACTGTAAAGTGGACGTGTGAAAGACACTGAAAAAAGCACCCAGCCCACACTGTAAAGTGGACGTGAGAAAAACACAGCAACAAGCACCCAGCCCACACTGTAAAGTTGACGTTTGAAAGACATTGCAAAAAGCGCCCAGCCCACACTGTAAAGTGGACATGTGAAAGACACTGAAAAAAGCACCCAGCCCACACTGTAAAGTGGACATGTGAAAGACACAGCAAAAAGCACCCAGCCCAAACTGTAAAGTGGTCGTGAGAAAGACACAGCAACAAGCACCCAGCCCACAATGTAATGTGGACGTGTGAAAGACACTGAAAAAAGCACCCAGCCCACACTGTAAAGTGGACATGTGAAAGACACAGCAAAAAGCACCCAGCTCACATTGTAAAGTGGACATGTGAAAGACACAGCAAAAAGCACCCAGCCCACATTGTAAAGTGGACATGTGAAAGACACAGCAAAAGCACCCAGCCCACACTGTAAAGTGGACGTGTGAAAGACACAGCAAAAAGCACCCAGCCCACACTGTAAAGTGGACGTGTGAAAGACTCAGCAAAAAGCACCCAGCCCACACTGTAAAATGGATATGTGAAAGACACAGCAAAAAGCACCCAGCCCACACTGTAAAGTGGACATGTGAAAGACACAACAAAAAGCACCCAGCCCACACTGTAAAGTGGACGTGTGAAAGACACTGCAAAAAGCACCGAGCCCACACTGTAAAGTGGACATGTGAAAGACACAGCAAAAATCACCCAGCCCACACTGTTAAGTGGACGTGTGAAAGACACTGCAAAAATCACACAGCCCACACTGTAAAGTGGATATGTGAAAGACACAGCAAAAAGCACCCAGCCCACACTGTAAAGTTGACGTGTGAAAGACACAGCAAAAAGCACCCAGCCTACACTGTAAAGTGGACGTGTGGAAGACACAGCAAAAAGTACCCAGCCCACACTGTAAAGTGGACGTGTGAAAGACAATGCAAAAAGCACCCAGCCCACACTGTAAAGTGGACATGTGAAAGACACAGCAAAACGCACCCAGCCCACACTGTAAAGTGGACATGTGGAAGACACAGTAGAAAGCATCCAGCCCACACTGTAAAGTTGACGTTTGAAAGACACTGCAAAAAGCGCCCAGCCCACATTGTAACGTGGACATTTGAAAGACACAGCAAAAAGCACCCAGCCCACATTGTAAAGTGGACATGTGAAAGACACAGCAAAAAGCACCCCGCCCACACCGTGAAGTGGACATGTGAAAGACACTGAAAAAAGCACCAAGCCCACACTGTAAAGTGGACATGTGAAAGACACAGCAAAAAGCACCCAGCCCACACTGTAAAGTGGACATGTGAAAGACACAGCAAAAAGCACCCAGCCCACACTGTGAAGTGGACATGTGAAAGACACAGCAAAAAGCACCCAGCCCACACTGTAAAGTTGACGTGTGAAAGACACTGCAAAAAGCACACAGCCCACACTGTAAAGTGGACATGTGAAAGACACGGCAAAAAGCACCCAGCCCACACTGTAAAGTGGACGTGTGAAAGACACAGCAAAAAGCACCCAGCCCACACTGTAAAGTGGACGTGTGAAGGACACTGCAAAAAGCACCCAGCCCACACTGTAAAGTGGACATGTGAAAGACACAGCAAAAAGCACCCAGCCCACACTGTAAAGTGGACATGTGAAAGACACAGTAAAAAGCACCCAGCCCACACTGTAAAGTTGACGTGTGAAAGACACTGCAAAAAGCGCTCAACCCAAACTGTAAAGTGGACATGTGAAAGACACAGCAACAAGCACCCAGCCCACACTGTAAAGTGGACATGTGAAAGACACATCAAAAAGCACAAGGCGCACATTGTAAAGTGGACATGTGAAGGACACAGCAAAAAGCACTCAGCCCACACTGTAAAGTGGACATGTGAAAGACACAGCAAAAAGCACCCAGCCCACACTGTAAAGTGGACGTGTGAAAGACACAGCAAAAAGCACCCAGCCCACACTGTAAAGTGGACGTGTGAAAGACACTGCAAAATGCACCCAGCCCACACTGTAAAGTGGACATGTGAAAGACACAGCAAAAACACCCAGCTCACACTGTAAAGTGGACATGTGAAAGACACAGCAAAAAGCACCCAGACCACACTGTAAAGTGGACATGTGAAAGAGACAGTAAAATGCACCCAGCCCAATCTGTAAAGTTAACGTGTGAAAGACACTGCCAAAAGCGCCCAGCCCACACTGTAAAGTGGACATGTGAAAGACACAGCAAAAAGCACCCAGCCCACATTGTAAAGTGGACATGTGAAAGACACAGCAAAAAGCACCCAGCCCACATTGTAAAGTGGACATCTGAAAGACACAGCAAGAAGCACCCAGCCCACACTGTGAAGTGGACATGTAAAAGACACAGCAAAAAGCACCCAGCCCACACTGTAAAGTGGACATGTGAAAGACACAGCAAAAAGCTCCCAGCCCACACTGTAAAGTGGACGTGTGAAAGACACTGCAAAAAGCGCTCAACCCAAACTGTAAAGTAGACATGTGAAAGACACAGCAAAAAGCACCCAGCCCACATTGTAAAGTGGACATGTGAAAGACACAGCAAAAAGCAGCCAGCCCACATTTTAAAGTGGACATGTGAAAGACACAGCAAAAAGCACCCAGCCCACACTGTGAAGTGGACATGTGAAAGACACAGCAAAAAGCACCCAGCCCACACTGTAAAGTGGACATGTGAAAGCCACAGCAAAATGCACCCAGCCCACACTGTAAAGTGGACGTGAGAAAGACACAGCAACAAGCACCCAGCCCACACTGTAAAGTGGACATGTGAAAGACACAGCAAAAACACCCAGCTCACATTGTAAAGTGGACATGTGAAAGACACAGCAAAAAGCACCCAGCCCACACTATAAAGTGGACATGTGAAAGACACAGCAAAAAGCACCCAGCCCACACTGTAAAGTGGACATGTGAAAGCCACAGCAAAAAGCACCCAGCCCACACTGTAAAGTGGACGTGAGAAAGACACAGCAACAAGCACCCAGCCCACACTGTAAAGTGGACATGTGAAAGACACAGCAAAAAGCACCCAGCTCACATTGTAAAGTGGACATGTGAAAGACACAGCAAAAAGCACCCAGCCTACACTGTAAAGTGGACGTGTGAAAGACACAGCAAAAAGCACCCAGCCCACACTGTAAAGTGGACATGTGAAAGACACAGCAAAACGCACCCAGCCCACACTGTAAAGTGGACATGTGGAAGACACAGTACAAAGCACCCAGCCCACACTGTAAAGTTGACGTTTGAAAGACACTGCAAAAAGCGCCCAGCCCACATTGTAAAGTGGACATTGGAAAGACACAGCAAAAAGCACCCAGCCCACATTGTAAAGTGGACATGTGAAAGACACAGCAAAAAGCACCCCGCCCACACAGTGAAGTGGACATGTGAAAGACACTGAAAAAAGCACCAAGCCCACACTGTAAAGTGGACATGTGAAAGACACAGCAAAAAGCACCCAGCCCACACTGTAAAGTGGACATGTGAAAGACACAGCAAAAAGCACCCAGCCCACACTGTGAAGTGGACATGTGAAAGACACAGCAAAAAGCACCCAGCCCACACTGTAGAGTTGACGTGTGAAAGACACTGCAAAACGCACACAGCCCACACTGTAAAGTGGACATGTGAAAGACACGGCAAAATGCACCCAGCCCACACTGTAAAGTGGACGTGTGAAGGACACTGCAAAAAGCACCCAGCCCACACTGTAAAGTGGACATGTGAAAGACACAGCAAAAAGCACCCAGCCCACACTGTAAAGTGTACATGTGAAAGACACAGTAAAAAGCACCCAGCCCACACTGTAAAGTTGACGTGTGAAAGACACAGCAAAAAGCGCTCAACCCAAACTGTAAAGTGGACATGTGAAAGACACAGCAACAAGCACCCAGCCCACACTGTAAAGTGGACATGTGAAAGACACAGCAAAAAGCACAAGGCGCACATTGTAAAGTGGACATGTGAAAGACACAGCAAAAAGCACCCAGCCCACACTGTAAAGTGGACGTGTGAAAGACACAACAAAAAGCACCCAGCCCACACTGTAAAGTGGACGTGTGAAAGACACTGCAAAATGCACCCAGCCCACACTGTAAAGTGGACATGTGAAAGACACAGCAAAAACACCCAGCTCACACTGTAAAGTGGACGTGTGAAAGACACAGCAAAAAGCACCCAGCCCACACTGTAAAGTGGACATGTGAAAGACACAGCAAAACGCACCCAGCCCACACTGTAAAGTGGACATGTGGAAGACACAGTACAAAGCACCCAGCCCACACTGTAAAGTTGACGTTTGAAAGACACTGCAAAAAGCGCCCAGCCCACATTGTAAAGTGGACATTGGAAAGACACAGCAAAAAGCACCCAGCCCACATTGTAAAGTGGACATGTGAAAGACACAGCAAAAAGCACCCCGCCCACACAGTGAAGTGGACATGTGAAAGACACTGAAAAAAGCACCAAGCCCACACTGTAAAGTGGACATGTGAAAGACACAGCAAAAAGCACCCAGCCCACACTGTAAAGTGGACATGTGAAAGACACAGCAAAAAGCACCCAGCCCACACTGTGAAGTGGACATGTGAAAGACACAGCAAAAAGCACCCAGCCCACACTGTAGAGTTGACGTGTGAAAGACACTGCAAAAAGCACACAGCCCACACTGTAAAGTGGACATGTGAAAGACACGGCAAAATGCACCCAGCCCACACTGTAAAGTGGACGTGTGAAGGACACTGCAAAAAGCACCCAGCCCACACTGTAAAGTGGACATGTGAAAGACACAGCAAAAAGCACCCAGCCCACACTGTAAAGTGTACATGTGAAAGACACAGTAAAAAGCACCCAGCCCACACTGTAAAGTTGACGTGTGAAAGACACAGCAAAAAGCGCTCAACCCAAACTGTAAAGTGGACATGTGAAAGACACAGCAACAAGCACCCAGCCCACACTGTAAAGTGGACATGTGAAAGACACAGCAAAAAGGACAAGGCGCACATTGTAAAGTGGACATGTGAAAGACACAGCAAAAAGCACCCAGCCCACACTGTAAAGTGGACATGTGAAAGACACAGCAAAAAGCACCCAGCCCACACTGTAAAGTGGACGTGTGAAAGACACAACAAAAAGCACCCAGCCCACACTGTAAAGTGGACGTGTGAAAGACACTGCAAAATGCACCCAGCCCACACTGTAAAGTGGACATGTGAAAGACACAGCAAAAACACCCAGCTCACACTGTAAAGTGGACATGTGAAAGACACAGCAAAAAGCACCCAGTCCACACTGTAAAGTGGACATGTGAAAGAGACAGTAAAATGCACCCAGCCCAATCTGTAAAGTTAACGTGTGAAAGACACTGCCAAAAGCGCCCAGCCCACACTGTAAAGTGGACATGTGAAAGACACAGCCAAAAGCACCCATCCCACATTGTAAAGTGGACATGTGAAAGACACAGCAAAAAGCACCCAGCCCACATTGTAAAGTGGACATCTGAAAGACACAGCAAAAAGCACCCAGCCCACACTGTGAAGTGGACATGTAAAAGACACTGCAAAAAGCACCCAGCCCACACTGTAAAGTGGACATGTGAAAGACACAGCAAAAAGCTCCCAGCCCACACTGTAAAGTGGACGTGTGAAAGACACTGCAAAAAGCGCTCAACCCAAACTGTAAAGTAGACATGTGAAAGACACAGCAAAAAGCACCCAGCCCACATATAAAGTGGACATGTGAAAGACACAGCAAAAAGCACCCAGCCCATATTGTAAAGTGGACATGTGAAAGACACAGCAAAAAGCACCCAGCCCACACTGTGAAGTGGACATGTGAAAGACACAGCAAAAAGCACCCAGCCCACACTGTAAAGTGGATATGTGAAAGACACAGCAAAAAGCACCCAGCCCACACTGTAAAGTGGACGTGTGAAAGACACTGAAAAAAGCACCCAGCCCACACTTAAAGTGGACATGTGAAAGACACAGCAACAAGCACCCAGCCCACACTGTAAAGTGGACGTGTGAAAGACACTGAAAAAAGCACCCAGCCCACACTGTAAAGTGGACGTGAGAAAGACACAGCAACAAGCACCCAGCCCACACTGTAAAGTTGACGTTTGAAAGACATTGCAAAAAGCGCCCAGCCCACACTGTAAAGTGGACATGTGAAAGACACTGAAAAAAGCACCCAGCCCACACTGTAAAGTGGACATGTGAAAGACACAGCAAAAAGCACCCAGCCCAAACTGTAAAGTGGTCGTGAGAAAGACACAGCAACAAAAACCCAGCCCACAATGTAATGTGGACGTGTGAAAGACACTGAAAAAAGCACCCAGCCCACACTGTAAAGTGGACATGTGAAAGACACAGCCAAAAGCACCCATCCCACATTGTAAAGTGGACATGTGAAAGACACAGCAAAAAGCACCCAGCCCACATTGTAAAGTGGACATCTGAAAGACACAGCAAAAAGCACCCAGCCCACACTGTGAAGTGGACATGTAAAAGACACTGCAAAAAGCACCCAGCCCACACTGTAAAGTGGACATGTGAAAGACACAGCAAAAAGCTCCCAGCCCACACTGTAAAGTGGACGTGTGAAAGACACTGCAAAAAGCGCTCAACCCAAACTGTAAAGTAGACATGTGAAAGACACAGCAAAAAGCACCCAGCCCACACTGTAAAGTGGACGTGTGAAAGACACTGAAAAAAGCACCCAGCCCACACTTAAAGTGGACATGTGAAAGACACAGCAAAAAGCACCCAGCCCACACTGTAAAGTGGACGTGAGAAAGACACAGCAACAAGCACCCAGCCCACACTGTAAAGTGGACGTGTGAAAGACACTGAAAAAAGCACCCAGCCCACACTGTAAAGTGGACGTGAGAAAGACACAGCAACAAGCACCCAGCCCACACTGTAAAGTTGACGTTTGAAAGACATTGCAAAAAGCGCCCAGCCCACACTGTAAAGTGGTCGTGAGAAAGACACAGCAACAAGCACCCAGCCCACAATGTAATGTGGACGTGTGAAAGACACTGAAAAAAGCACCCAGCCCACACTGTAAAGTGGACATGTGAAAGACACAGCAAAAAGTACCCAGCTCACATTGTAAAGTGGACATGTGAAAGAAACAGCAAAAAGCACCCAGCCCACATTGTAAAGTGGACATGTGAAGGACACAGCAAAAGCACCCAGCCCACACTGTAAAGTGGACGTGTGAAAGACACAGCAAAAAGCACCCAGCCCACACTGTAAAGTGGACGTGTGAAAGACTCAGCAAAAAGCACCCAGCCCACACTGTAAAATGGATATGTGAAAGACACAGCAAAAAGCACCCAGCCCACACTGTAAAGTGGACATGTGAAAGACACAACAAAAAGCACCCAGCCCACACTGTAAAGTGGACGTGTGAAAGACACTGCAAAATGCACCGAGCCCACACTGAAAAGTGGACATGTGAAAGACACAGCAAAAATCACCCAGCCCACACTGTTAAGTGGACGTGTGAAAGACACTGCAAAAAGCACACAGCCCACACTGTAAAGTGGATATGTGAAAGACACAGCAAAAAGCACGCAGCCCACACTGTAAAGTTGACGTGTGAAAGACACAGCAAAAAGCACCCAGCCCACACTGTAAAGTGGACGTGTGAAAGACACTGCAAAAAGCACCCAGCCCACACTGTAAAGTGGACATGTGAAAGACACAGCAAAAATCACCCAGCCCACACTGTAAAGTGGACATGTGAAAGACACAGCAAAAAGCACCCAGCCCACACTGTAAAGTGGACGTGTGAAAGACACTGAAAAAAGCACCCAGCCCACACTGTAAAGTAGACATGTGAAAGACACAGCAAAAAGCACCCAGCCCACACTGTAAAGTGGACGTGAGAAAGACACAGCAACAAGCACCCAGCCCACACTGTAAAGTGGACATGTGAAAGACACAGCAAAAGCACACAGCCCACACTGTAAAGTGGACATGTGAAAGACACAGCAAAAAGCACCCAGCCCACACTGTGAAGTGGACATGTGAAAGACACAGCAAAAAGCACCCAGCCCACACTGTAAAGTGGACATGTGAAAGACACAGCAAAAAGCACCCAGCCTACACTGTAAAGTGGACGTGTGAAAGACACTGCAAAAAGCACCCAGCCTACACTGTAAATTGGACATGTGAAAGACACAGCAAAAAGCACCCAGCCCACACTGTAAAGTGGACATGTGAAAGACACAGCAAAAAGCACCCAGCCCACACTGTAAAGTGGACATGTGAAAGACACAGTAAAAAGCACCCAGCCCACACTGTAAAGTGGACATGTGAAAGACACAGCAAAAAGCACCCAACCCACACTGTAAAGTGGACGTGTGAAAGACACTGCAAAAAGCACCCAGTCCACACTGTAAAGTGGACATGTGAAAGACACTGCAAAAAGCACCCAGCCCACACTGTAAAGTGGACGTGAGAAAGACACAGCAACAAGCACCCAGCCTACACTGTAAAGTGGACGTGTGAAAGACACTGAAAAAAGCACCCAGCCCACACTGTAAAGTGGACATGTGAAAGACACAGCAAAAAGCACCCAGCCCACACTGTAAAGTGGACGTGAGAAAGACACAGTAAAAAGCACCCAGCCCACACTGTAAAGTTGACGTTTGAAAGACACTGCAAAAAGCGCCCAGCCCACACTGTAAAGTGGACATGTGAAAGACACTGAAAAAAGCACCCAGCCCACACTGTAAAGTGGACATGTGAAAGACACAGCAAAAAGCACCCAGCCCACACTGTAAAGTGGATATGTGAAAGACACAGCAACAAGCACCCAGCCCACACTGTAAAGTGGACGTGTGAAAGACACTGCAAAAAGCGCTCAACCCAAACTGTAAAGTAGACATGTGAAAGACACAGCAAAAAGCACCCAGCCCACATTGTAAAGTGGACATGTGAAAGACACAGCAAAAAGCACCCAGCCCAAATTGTAAAGTGGACATGTGAAAGACACAGCAAAAAGCACCCAGCCCACACTGTGAAGTGGACATGTGAAAGACACAGCAAAAAGCACCCAGCCCACACTGTAAAGTGGATATGTGAAAGACACAGCAAAAAGCACCCAGCCCACACTGTAAAGTGGACGTGTGAAAGACACTGAAAAAAGCACCCAGCCCACACTTAAAGTGGACATGTGAAAGACACAGCAAAAAGCACGCAGCCCACGCTGTAAAGTGGACGTGAGAAAGACACATCAACAAGCACCCAGCCCACACTGTAAAGTGGACATGTGAAAGACACAGCAAAAAGCACCCAGCCCACACTGTGAAGTGGACATGTGAAAGACACAGCAAAAAGCACCCAGCCCACACTGTAAAGTGGACTTGTGAAACACACAGCAACAAGCACCCAGCCCACAATGTAAAGTGGACGTGTGAAAGACACTGAAAAAAGCACCCAGCCCACACTGTAAAGTGGACATGTGAAAGACACAGCAAAAAGCACCCAGCTCACATTGTAAAGTGGACATGTGAAAGACACAGCAAAAAGCACCCAGCCCACATTGTAAAGTGGACATGTAAAAGACACAGCAAAAGCACCCAGCCCACACTGTAAAGTGGACGTGTGAAAGACACAGCAAAAAGCACCCAGCCCACACTGTAAAGTGGACGTGTGAAAGACTCAGCAAAAAGCACCCAGCCCACACTGTAAAATGGATATGTGAAAGACACAGCAAAAAGCACCCAGCCCACACTGTAAAGTGGACATGTGAAAGACACAACAAAAAGCACCCAGCCCACACTGTAAAGTGGACGTGTGAAAGACACTGCAAAAAGCACCGAGCCCACACTGTAAAGTGGACATGTGAAAGACACAGCAAAAATCACCCAGCCCACACTATTAAGTGGACGTGTGAAAGACACTGCAAAAAGCACACAGCCCACACTGTAAAGTGGATATGTGAAAGACACAGCAAAAAGCACCCAGCCCACACTGTAAAGTTGACGTGTGAAAGACACAGCAAAAAGCCCCCAGCCCACACTGTAAAGTGGACGTGTGAAAGACACTGTAAAAAGCACCCAGCCCACACTGTAAAGTGGACATGTGAAAGACACAGCAAAAATCACCCAGCCCACACTGTAAAGTGGACATGTGAAAGACACAGCAAAAAGCACCCAGCCCACACTGTAAAGTGGACGTGTGAAAGACACTGAAAAAAGCACCCAGCCCACACTGTAAAGTAGACATGTGAAAGACACAGCAAAAAGCACCCAGCCCACACTGTAAAGTGGACGTGAGAAAGACACCGCAACAAGCACCCAGCCCACACTGTAAAGTGGACATGTGAAAGACACAGCAAAAGCACACAGCCCACACTGTGAAGTGGACATGTGAAAGACACAGCAAAAAGCACCCAGCCCACACTGTGTAGTGGACATGTGAAAGACACAGCAAAAAGCCCCCAGCCCACACTGTAAAGTGGACATGTGAAAGACAAGCAAAAAGCACCCAGCCTACACTGTAAAGTGGACGTGTGAAAGACACTGCAAAAAGCACCCAGCCTACACTGTAAATTGGACATGTGAAAGACACAGCAAAAAGCACCCAGCCCACACTGTAAAGTGGACATGTGAAAGACACAGCAAAAAGCACCCAGCCCACACTGTAAAGTGGACATGTGAAAGACACAGTAAAATGCACCCAGCCCACACTGTAAAGTGGACATGTGAAAGACACAGCAAAAAGCACCCAGCCCACACTGTAAAGTGGACGTGTGAAAGACACTGCAAAAAGCACCCAGTCCACACTGTAAAGTGGACATGTGAAAGACACAGCAAAAAGCACCCAGCCCACACTGTAAAGTGGACGTGAGAAAGACACAGCAACAAGCACCCAGCCCACACTGTAAAGTGGACGTGTGAAAGACACTGAAAAAAGCACCCAGCCCACACTGTAAAGTGGACATGTGAAAGACACAGCAAAAAGCACCCAGCCCACACTGTAAAGTGGACGTGAGAAAGACACAGCAACAAGCACCCAGCCCACACTGTAATGTGGACATGTGAAAAGACACAGTAAAAAGCACCCAGCCCACACTGTAAAGTTGACGTTTGAAAGACACTGCAAAAAGCGCCCAGCCCACACTGTAAAGTGGACATGTGAAAGACACTGAAAAAAGCACCCAGCCCACACTGTAAAGTGGACATGTGAAAGACACAGCAAAAAGCACCCAGCCCACACTGTAAAGTGGACGTGAGAAAGACACAGCAACAAGCACCCAGCCCACAATGTAAAGTGGACGTGTGAAAGACACAGCAACAAGCACCCAGCCCACACTGTAAAGTGACATGTGAAAGACACAGCAAAAAGCACCCAGCTCACATTGTAAAGTGGACATGTGAAAGACACAGCAAAAAGCACACAGCCCACACTATAAAGTGGACATGTGAAAGACACAGCAAAAAGCACCCAGCCCACACTGTAAAGTGGACATGTGAAAGCCACAGCAAAAAGCACCCAGCCCACACTGTAAAGTGGACGTGAGAAAGACACAGCAACAAGCACCCAGCCCACACTGTAAAGTGGACATGTGAAAGACACAGCAAAAAGCACCCAGCCTACATTGTAAAGTGGACATGTGAAAGACACAGCAAAAAGCACCCAGCCTACACTGTAAAGTGGACGTGTGAAAGACACAGCAAAAAGTACCCAGCCCACACTGTAAGGTGGACGTGTGAAAGACAATGCAAAAAGCACCCAGCCCACACTGTAAAGTGGACATGTGAAAGACACAGCAAAACGCACCCATCCCACACTGTAAAGTGGACATATGGAAGACACAGTACAAAGCACCCAGCCCACACTGTAAAGTTGACGTTTGAAAGACACTGCAAAAAGCGCCCAGCCCACATTGTAAAGTGGACATTTGAAAGACACAGCAAAAAGCACCCAGCCCACATTGTAAAGTGGACATGTGAAAGACACAGCAAAAAGCACCCCGCCCACACCGTGAAGTGGACATGTGAAAGACACTGAAAAAAGCACCAAGCCCACACTGTAAAGTGGACATGTGAAAGACACAGCAAAAAGCACCCAGCCCACACTGTAAAGTGGACATGTGAAAGACACAGCAAAAAGCACCCAGCCCACACTGTAAAGTGGACATGTGAAAGACACAGTAAAATGCACCCAGCCCACACTGTAAAGTGGACATGTGAAAGACACAGCAAAAAGCACCCAGCCCACACTGTAAAGTGGACGTGTGAAAGACACTGCAAAAAGCACCCAGTCCACACTGTAAAGTGGACATGTGAAAGACACAGCAAAAAGCACCCAGCCCACACTGTAAAGTGGACGTGAGAAAGACACAGCAACAAGCTCCCAGCCCACACTGTAAAGTGGACGTGTGAAAGACACTGAAAAAAGCACCCAGCCCACACTGTAAAGTGGACATGTGAAAGACACAGCAAAAAGCACCCAGCCCACACTGTAAAGTGGACGTGAGAAAGACACAGCAACAAGCACCCAGCCCACACTGTAAAGTGGACATGTGAAAAGACACAGTAAAAAGCACCCAGCCCACACTGTAAAGTTGACGTTTGAAAGACACTGCAAAAAGCGCCCAGCCCACACTGTAAAGTGGACATGTGAAAGACACTGAAAAAAGCACCCAGCCCACACTGTAAAGTGGACATGTGAAAGACACAGCAAAAAGCACCCAGCCCACACTGTAAAGTGGACGTGAGAAAGACAGCAACAAGCACCCAGCCCACAATGTAAAGTGGACGTGTGAAAGACACAGCAACAAGCACCCAGCCCACACTGTAAAGTGACATGTGAAAGACACAGCAAAAAGCACCCAGCTCACATTGTAAAGTGGACATGTGAAAGACACAGCAAAAAGCACACAGCACACACTATAAAGTGGACATGTGAAAGACACAGCAAAAAGCACCCAGCCCACACTGTAAAGTGGACGTGAGAAAGACACAGCAACAAGCACCCAGCCCACACTGTAAAGTGGACATGTGAAAGACACAGCAAAAAGCACCCAACCTACATTGTAAAGTGGACATGTGAAAGACACAGCAAAAAGCACCCAGCCTACACTGTAAAGTGGACGTGTGAAAGACACAGCAAAAAGTACCCAGCCCACACTGTAAAGTGGACGTGTGAAAGACAATGCAAAAAGCACCCAGCCCACACTGCAAAGTGGACATGTGAAAGACACAGCAAAACGCACCCATCCCACACTGTAAAGTGGACATATGGAAGACACAGTACAAAGCACCCAGCCCACACTGTAAAGTTGACGTTTGAAAGACACTGCAAAAAGTGCCCAGCCCACATTGTAAAGTGGACATTTGAAAGACACAGCAAAAAGCACCCAGCCCACATTGTAAAGTGGACATGTGAAAGACACAGCAAAAGGCACCCCGCCCACACCGTGAAGTGGACGTGAGAAAGACACAGCAACAAGCACCCAGCCCACACTGTAAAATGGACGTGTGAAAGACACTGAAAAAAGCACCCAGCCCACACTGTAAAGTGGACATGTGAAAGACACAGCAAAAAGCACCCAGCCCACACTGTAAAGTGGACGTGAGAAAGACACAGCAACAAGCACCCAGCCCACACTGTAATGTGGACATGTGAAAAGACACAGTAAAAACACCCAGCCCACACTGTAAAGTTGACGTTTGAAAGACACTGCAAAAAGCGCCCAGCCCACACTGTAAAGTGGACATGTGAAAGACACTGAAAAAAGCACCCAGCCCACACTGTAAAGTGGACATGTGAAAGACACAGCAAAAAGCACCCAGCCCACACTGTAAAGTGGACGTGAGAAAGACACAGCAACAAGCACCCAGCCCACAATGTAAAGTGGACGTGTGAAAGACACAGCAACAAGCACCCAGCCCACACTGTAAAGTGACATGTGAAAGACACAGCAAAAAGCACCCAGCTCACATTGTAAAGTGGACATGTGAAAGACACAGCAAAAAGCACACAGCCCACACTATAAAGTGGACATGTGAAAGACACAGCAAAAAGCACCCAGCCCACACTGTAAAGTGGACATGTGAAAGCCACAGCAAAAACCACCCAGCCCACACTGTAAAGTGGACGTGAGAAAGACACAGCAACAAGCACCCAGCCCACACTGTAAAGTGGACATGTGAAAGACACAGCAAAAAGCACCCAGCCTACATTGTAAAGTGGACATGTGAAAGACACAGCAAAAAGCACCCAGCCTACACTGTAAAGTGGACGTGTGAAAGACACAGCAAAAAGTACCCAGCCCACACTGTAAAGTGGACGTGTGAAAGACAATGCAAAAAGCACCCAGCCCACACTGTAAAGTGGACATGTGAAAGACACAGCAAAACGCACCCATCCCACACTGTAAAGTGGACATATGGAAGACACAGTACAAAGCACCCAGCCCACACTGTAAAGTTGACGTTTGAAAGACACTGCAAAAAGCGCCCAGCCCACATTGTAAAGTGGACATTTGAAAGACACAGCAAAAAGCACCCAGCCCACATTGTAAAGTGGACATGTGAAAGACACAGCAAAAAGCACCCCGCCCACACCGTGAAGTGGACATGTGAAAGACACTGAAAAAAGCACCAAGCCCACACTGTAAAGTGGACATGTGAAAGACACAGCAAAAAGCACCCAGCCCACACTGTAAAGTGGACATGTGAAAGACACAGCAAAAAGCACCCAGCCCACACTGTAAAGTGGACATGTGAAAGACACAGTAAAATGCACCCAGCCCACACTGTAAAGTGGACATGTGAAAGACACAGCAAAAAGCACCCAGCCCACACTGTAAAGTGGACGTGTGAAAGACACTGCAAAAAGCACCCAGTCCACACTGTAAAGTGGACATGTGAAAGACACAGCAAAAAGCACCCAGCCCACACTGTAAAGTGGACGTGAGAAAGACACAGCAACAAGCACCCAGCCCACACTGTAAAGTGGACGTGTGAAAGACACTGAAAAAAGCACCCAGCCCACACTGTAAAGTGGACATGTGAAAGACACAGCAAAAAGCACCCAGCCCACACTGTAAAGTGGACGTGAGAAAGACACAGCAACAAGCACCCAGCCCACACTGTAAAGTGGACATGTGAAAAGACACAGTAAAAAGCACCCAGCCCACACTGTAAAGTTGACGTTTGAAAGACACTGCAAAAAGCGCCCAGCCCACACTGTAAAGTGGACATGTGAAAGACACTGAAAAAAGCACCCAGCCCACACTGTAAAGTGGACATGTGAAAGACACAGCAAAAAGCACCCAGCCCACACTGTAAAGTGGACGTGAGAAAGACACAGCAACAAGCACCCAGCCCACAATGTAAAGTGGACGTGTGAAAGACACAGCAACAAGCACCCAGCCCACACTGTAAAGTGACATGTGAAAGACACAGCAAAAAGCACCCAGCTCACATTGTAAAGTGGACATGTGAAAGACACAGCAAAAAGCACACAGCACACACTATAAAGTGGACATGTGAAAGACACAGCAAAAAGCACCCAGCCCACACTGTAAAGTGGACATGTGAAAGCCACAGCAAAAAGCACCCAGCCCACACTGTAAAGTGGACGTGAGAAAGACACAGCAACAAGCACCCAGCCCACACTGTAAAGTGGACATGTGAAAGACACAGCAAAAAGCACCCAACCTACATTGTAAAGTGGACATGTGAAAGACACAGCAAAAAGCACCCAGCCTACACTGTAAAGTGGACGTGTGAAAGACACAGCAAAAAGTACCCAGCCCACACTGTAAAGTGGACGTGTGAAAGACAATGCAAAAAGCACCCAGCCCACACTGTAAAGTGGACATGTGAAAGACACAGCAAAACGCACCCATCCCACACTGTAAAGTGGACATATGGAAGACACAGTACAAAGCACCCAGCCCACACTGTAAAGTTGACGTTTGAAAGACACTGCAAAAAGTGCCCAGCCCACATTGTAAAGTGGACATTTGAAAGACACAGCAAAAAGCACCCAGCCCACATTGTAAAGTGGACATGTGAAAGACACAGCAAAAAGCACCCCGCCCACACCGTGAAGTGGACATGTGAAAGACACTGAAAAAAGCACCAAGCCCACACTGTAAAGTGGACATGTGAAAGACACAGCAAAAAGCACCCAGCCCACACTGTAAAGTGGACATGTGAAAGACACAGCAAAAAGCACCCAGCCCACACTGTAAAGTTGACGTGTGAAAGACACTGCAAAAAGCACACAGCCCACACTGTAAAGTGGACATGTGAAAGACACGGCAAAAAGCACCCAGCCCACACTGTAAAGTGGACGTGTGAAAGACACAGCAAAAAGCACCCAGCCCACACTGTAAAGTGGACGTGTGAAGGACACTGCAAAAAGCACCCAGCCCACACTGTAAAGTGGACATGTGAAAGACACAGCAAAAAGCACCCAGCCCACACTGTAAAGTGGACATGTGAAAGACACAGTAAAAAGCACCCAGCCCACACTGTAAAGTTGACGTGTGAAAGACACTGCAAAAAGCGCTCAACCCAAACTGTAAAGTGGACATGTGAAAGACACAGCAACAAGCACCCAGCCCACACTGTAAAGTGGACATGTGAAAGACACAGCAAAAAGCACAAGGCGCACATTGTAAAGTGGACATGTGAAAGACACAGCAAAAAGCACCCAGCCCACACTGTAAAGTGGACATGTGAAAGACACAGCAAAAAGTACCCAGCCCACACTGTAAAGTGTACGTGTGAAAGACACAGCAAAAAGCACCCAGCCCACACTGTAAAGTGGACGTGTGAAAGACACTGCAAAATGCACCCAGCCCATACTGTACAGTGGACATGTGAAAGACACAGCAAAAACACCCAGCTCACACTGTAAAGTGGACATGTGAAAGACACAGCAAAAAGCACCCAGACCACACTGTAAAGTGGACATGTGAAAGAGACAGTAAAATGCACCCAGCCCAATCTGTAAAGTTAACGTGTGAAAGACACTGCCAAAAGCGCCCAGCCCACACTGTAAAGTGGACATGTGAAAGACACAGCAAAAAGCACCCAGCCCACATTGTAAAGTGGACATGTGAAAGACACAGCAAAAAGCACCCAGCCCACATTGTAAAGTGGACATCTGAAAGACACAGCAAAAAGCACCCAGCCCACACTGTGAAGTGGACATGTAAAAGACACAGCAAAAAGCACCCAGCCCACACTGTAAAGTGGACATGTGAAAGACACAGCAAAAAGCTCCCAGCCCACGCTGTAAAGTGGACGTGTGAAAGACACTGCAAAAAGCGCTCAACCCAAACTGTAAAGTAGACATGTGAAAGACACAGCAAAAAGCACCCAGCCCACATTGTAAAGTGGACATGTGAAAGACACAGCAAAAAGCACGCAGCCCACATTGTAAAGTGGACATGTGAAAGACACAGCAAAAAGCACCCAGCCCACACTGTGAAGTGGACATGTGAAAGACACAGCAAAAAGCACCCAGCCCACACTGTAAAGTGGATATGTGAAAGACACAGCAAAAAGCACCCAGCCCACACTGTAAAGTGGACGTGTGAAAGACACTGAAAAAAGCACCCAGCCCACACTTAAAGTGGACATGTGAAAGACACAGCAAAAAGCACCCAGCCCACACTGTAAAGTGGACGTGAGAAAGACACAGCAACAAGCACCCAGCCCACACTGTAAAGTGGACGTGTGAAAGACACTGAAAAAAGCACCCAGCCCACACTGTAAAGTGGACATGTGAAAGACACAGCAAAAAGCACCCAGCCCACACTGTAAAGTGGACGTGAGAAATACACAGCAACAAGCACCCAGCCCACACTGTAAAGTGGACATGTGAAAGACACAGTAAAAAGCACCCAGCCCACACTGTAAAGTTGACGTTTGAAAGACATTGCAAAAAGCGCCCAGCCCACACTGTAAAGTGGACATGTGAAAGACACTGAAAAAAGCACCCAGCCCACACTGTAAAGTGGTCGTGAGAAAGACACAGCAACAAGCACCCAGCCCACAATGTAAAGTGGACATGTGAAAGACACTGAAAAAAGCACCCAGCCCACACTGTAAAGTGGACATGTGAAAGACACAGCAAAAAGCACCCAGCTCACATTGTAAAGTGGACATGTGAAAGACACAGCAAAAAGCACCCAGCCCACATTGTAAAGTGGACATGTGAAAGACACAGCAAAAGCACCCAGCCCACACTGTAAAGTGGACGTGTGAAAGACACAGCAAAAAGCACCCAGCCCACACTGTAAAGTGGACGTGTGAAAGACTCAGCAAAAAGCACCCAGCCCACACTGTAAAATGGATATGTGAAAGACACAGCAAAAAGCACCCAGCCCACACTGTAAAGTGGACATGTGAAAGACACAACAAAAAGCACCCAGCCTACACTGTAAAGTGGACGTGTGAAAGACACTGCAAAAAGCACCGAGCCCACACTGTAAAGTGGACATGTGAAAGACACAGCAAAAATCACCCAGCCCACACTGTTAAGTGGACGTGTGAAAGACACTGCAAAAAGCACACAGCCCACACTGTAAAGTGGATATGTGAAAGACACAGCAAAAAGCACCCAGCCCACACTGTAAAGTTGACGTGTGAAAGACACAGCAAAAAGCACCCAGCCCACACTGTAAAGTGGACGTGTGAAAGACACTTCAAAAAGCACCCAGCCCACACTGTAAAGTGGACATGTTAAAGACACAGCAAAAATCACCCAGCCCACACTGTAAAGTGGACATGTGAAAGACACAGCAAAAAGCACCCAGCCCACACTGTAAAGTGGACGTGTGAAAGACACTGAAAAAAGCACCCAGCCCACACTGTAAAGTAGACATGTGAAAGACACAGCAAAAAGCACCCAGCCCACACTGTAAAGTGGACGTGAGAAAGACACAGCAACAAGCACCCAGCCCACACTGTAAAGTGGACATGTGAAAGACACAGCAAAAGCACACAGCCCACACTGTAAAGTTGACATGTGAAAGACACAGCAAAAAGCACCCAGCCCACACTGCGAAGTGGACATGTGAAAGACACAGCAAAAAGCACCCAGCCCACACTGTAAAGTGGACATGTGAAAGACACAGCAAAAAGCACCCAGCCTACACAGTAAAGTGGACGTGTGAAAGACACAGCAAAAAGCACCCAGCCCACACTGTAAAGTGGACGTGTGAAAGACACTGCAAAAAGCACCCAGCCTACACTGTAAATTGGACATGTGAAAGACACAGCAAAAAGCACCCAGCCCACAATGTAAAGTGGACATGTGAAAGACACAGCAAAAAGCACCCAGCCCACACTGTAAAGTGGACATGTGAAAGACACAGTAAAAAGCACCCAGCCCACACTGTAAAGTGGACATGTGAAAGACACAGCAAAAAGCACCCAGCCCACACTGTAAAGTGGACGTGTGAAAGACACTGCAAAAAGCACCCAGTCCACACTGTAAAGTGGACATGTGAAAGACACAGCAAAAAGCACCCAGCCCACACTGTAAAGTGGACGTGAGAAAGACACAGCAACAAGCACCCAGCCCACACTGTAAATTGGACATGTGAAAGACACAGCAAAAAGCACCCAGCCCACACTGTAAGGTGGACATGTGAAAGACACAGCAAAAAGCACCCAGCCCAAACTGTAAAGTGGACGTGTGAAAGACACTGCAAAAAGCACCCAGCCCACACTATAAAGTGGACATGTGAAAGACACAGCAAAAACCACCCAGCCCACACTGTAAAGTGGACATGTGAAAGACACAGCAAAAAGCACCCAGCCCACACTGTAAAGTGGACGTGTGAAAGACACAGCAAAAAGCACCCAGCCCACATTGTAAAGTGGATGTGTGAAAGACTCAGCAAAAAGCACCCAGCCCACACTGTAAAGTGGACATGTGAAAGACACAGCAAAAAGCACCCAGCCCACACTGTAAAGTTGACGTGTGAAAGACACAGCAAAAAGCACCCAGCGCACACTGTAAAGTGGACGTGTGAAAGACACTGCAAAAAGCACCCAGCCCACACTGTAAAGTGGACATGTTAAAGACACAGCAAAAAGCACCCAGCCCACACTGTAAAGTGGACATGTGAAAGACACAGCAAAAAGCACCCAGCCTACACTGTAAAGTGGACGTGTGAAAGACACAGCAAAAAGCACCCAGCCCACACTGTAAAGTGGACGTGTGAAAGACACTGAAAAAAGCACCCAGCCCACACTGTAAAGTAGACATGTGAAAGACACAGCAAAAAGCACCCAGCCCACACTGTAAAGTGGACGTGAGAAAGACACAGCAACAAGCACCCAGCCCACACTGTAAAGTGGACATGTGAAAGACACAGCAAAAGCACACAGCCCACACTGTAAAGTGGACATGTGAAAGACACAGCAAAAAGCACCCAGCCCACACTGCGAAGTGGACATGTGAAAGACACAACAAAAAGCACCCAGCCTACACTGTAAAGTGGACATGTGAAAGACACAGCAAAAAGCACCCAGCCTACACTGTAAAGTGGACATGTGAAAGACACAGCAAAAAGCACCCAGCCCACACTGTAAAGTGGACGTGTGAAAGACACTGCAAAAAGCACCCAGCCTACACCGTAAATTGGACATGTGAAAGACACAGCAAAAAGCACCCAGCCCACACTGTAAAGTGGACATGTGAAAGATACAGCAAAAAGCACCCAGCCCACACTGTAAAGTGGACATGTGAAAGACACAGTAAAAAGCACCCAGCCCACACTGTAAAGTGGACATGTGAAAGACACAGCAAAAAGCACCCAGCCCACACTGTAAAGTGGACGTGTGAAAGACACTGCAAAAAGCACCCAGCCCACACTGTAAAGTGGACATGTGAAAGACACAGCAAAAAGCACCCAGCCCACACTGTAAAGTGGACGTGAGAAAGACACAGCAACAAGCACCCAGCCCACACTGTAAATTGGACATGTGAAAGACACAGCAAAAAGCACCCAGCCCACACTGTAAGGTGGACATGTGAAAGACACAGCAAAAAGCACCCAGCCCAAACTGTAAAGTGGACGTGTGAAAGACACTGCAAAAAGCACCCAGCCCACACTATAAAGTGGACATGTGAAAGACACAGCAAAAAGCACCCAGCCCACACTGTAAAGTGGACGTGTGAAAGACACAGCAAAAAGCACCCAGCCCACATTGTAAAGTGGATGTGTGAAAGACTCAGCAAAAAGCACCCAGCCCACACTGTAAAGTGGACATGTGAAAGACACAGCAAAAAGCACCCAGCCCACATTGTAAAGTGGACATGTGAAAGACACAGCAAAAAGCACCCAGCCCACACTGTAAAGTGGACGTGTGAAAGACACAGCAAAAAGCACCCAGCCCACATTGTAAAGTGGACGTGTGAAAGACTCAGCAAAAAGCACCCAGCCCACACTCTAAAGTGGATATGTGAAAGACACAGCAAAAAGCACCCAGCCCACACTGTAAAGTGGACATGTGAAAGACACAGCAAAAAGTACCCAGCCCACACTGTAAAGTGGACGTGTGAAAGACACTGCAAAAAGCACACAGCCCAGACTGTAAAGTGGACGTGTGAAAGACACTGCAAAAAGCACCCAGCCCACACTGTAAAGTTGATATGTGAAAGACACAGCAAAAAGCACCCAGCCCACACTGTAAAGTGGACGCGTGAAAGACACAGCAAAAATCACCCAGCCCACACTGTAAAGTGGACGTGTGAAAGACACTGCAAAAAGCACACAGCCCACACTGTAAAGTGGATATGTGAAAGACACAGCAAAAAGCACCCAGCCCACACTGTATAGTTGGCGTGTGAAAGACACAGCAAAAAGCACCCAGCCCACACTGTAAAGTTGACGTGTGAAAGACAAAGCAAAAAGCACCCAGCCCACACTGTAAATTGGACGTGAGAAAGACACAACAACAAGCACCCAGCCCACACTGTAAAGTGGATATGTGAAAGACACAGCAAAAAGCACCCGGCGCACATTGTAAAGTGGACATGTGAAAGACACAGCAAAAAGCACCCAGCCCACAATGTAAAGTGGACTTGTGAAAGACACAGCAAAAAGCACCCAGCCCACACTATAAAGTGGACGTGTGAAAGACACAGCAAAAAGCACCCAGCCCACACTGTAAAGTGGACGTGTGAAAGACACTGTAAAAAGCACCCAGCCCACACTGTGAAGTGGACATGTGAAAGACACAGCAAAAATCACCCAGCCCACACTGTAAAGTGGACATGTGAAAGACACAGCAAAAAGCACCCAGCCCACACTGTAAAGTGGACATGTGAAAGACACAGCAAAAAGCACCCAGCCCACACTGTAAAGTGGACATGTGAAAGACACAGCAAAAAGCACCCAGCCTACACTGTAAAGTGGACGTGTGAAAGACACAGCAAAAAGCACCCAGCCCACACTGTAAAGTGGACGTGTGAAAGACACTGCAAAAAGCACCCGGCCTACACTGTAAATTGGACATGTGAAAGACACAGCAAAAAGCACCCAGCCCACACTGTAAAGTGGACATGTGAAAGACACAGCAAAAAGCACCCAGCCCACACTGTAAAGTGGACATGTGAAAGACACAGTAAAAAGCACCCAGCCCACACTGTAAAGTGGACATGTGAAAGACACAGCAAAAAGCACCCAGCCCACACTGTAAAGTGGACGTGTGAAAGACACTGCAAAAAGCACCCAGTCCACACTGTAAAGTGGACATGTGAAAGACACAGCAAAAAGCACCCAGCCCACACTGTAAAGTGGACGTGAGAAAGACACAACAACAAGCACCCAGCCCACACTGTAAATTGGACATGTGAAAGACACAGCAAAAAGCACCCAGCCCACACTGTAAGGTGGACATGTGAAAGACATAGCAAAAAGCACCCAGCCCACACTGTAAAGTGGACGTGTGAAAGACACTGCAAAAAGCACCCCTCCCACACTATAAAGTGAACATGTGAAAGACACAGCAAAAAGCACCCAGCCCACACTGTAAAGTGGACATGTGAAAGACACAGCAAAAAGCACCCAGCCCACACTGTAAAGTGGACGTGTGAAAGACACAGCAAAAAGCACCCAGCCCACATTGTAAAGTGGATGTGTGAAAGACTCAGCAAAAAGCACCCAGCCCACACTGTAAAGTGGACATGTGAAAGACACAGCAAAAAGCACCCAGCCCACATTGTAAAGTGGACATGTGAAAGACACAGCAAAAAGCACCCAGCCCACACTGTAAAGTGGACGTGTGAAAGACACAGCAAAAAGCACCCAGCCCACATTGTAAAGTGGACGTGTGAAAGACTCAGCAAAAAGCACCCAGCCCACACTCTAAAGTGGATATGTGAAAGACACAGCAAAAAGCACCCAGCCCACACTGTAAAGTGGACATGTGAAAGACACAGCAAAAAGTACCCAGCCCACACTGTAAAGTGGACGTGTGAAAGACACTGCAAAAAGCACCCAGTCCACACTGTAAAGTGGACATGTGAAAGACACAGCAAAAAGCACCCAGCCCACACTGTAAAGTGGACGTGAGAAAGACACAGCAACAAGCACCCAGCCCACACTGTAAATTGGACATGTGAAAGACACAGCAAAAAGCACCCAGCCCACACTGTAAGGTGGACATGTGAAAGACACAGCAAAAAGCACCCAGCCCAAACTGTAAAGTGGACGTGTGAAAGACACTGCAAAAAGCACCCAGCCCACACTATAAAGTGGACATGTGAAAGACACAGCAAAAACCACCCAGCCCACACTGTAAAGTGGACATGTGAAAGACACAGCAAAAAGCACCCAGCCCACACTGTAAAGTGGACGTGTGAAAGACACAGCAAAAAGCACCCAGCCCACATTGTAAAGTGGATGTGTGAAAGACTCAGCAAAAAGCACCCAGCCCACACTGTAAAGTGGACATGTGAAAGACACAGCAAAAAGCACCCAGCCCACACTGTAAAGTTGACGTGTGAAAGACACAGCAAAAAGCACCCAGCGCACACTGTAAAGTGGACGTGTGAAAGACACTGCAAAAAGCACCCAGCCCACACTGTAAAGTGGACATGTTAAAGACACAGCAAAAAGCACCCAGCCCACACTGTAAAGTGGACATGTGAAAGACACAGCAAAAAGCACCCAGCCTACACTGTAAAGTGGACGTGTGAAAGACACAGCAAAAAGCACCCAGCCCACACTGTAAAGTGGACGTGTGAAAGACACTGAAAAAAGCACCCAGCCCACACTGTAAAGTAGACATGTGAAAGACACAGCAAAAAGCACCCAGCCCACACTGTAAAGTGGACGTGAGAAAGACACAGCAACAAGCACCCAGCCCACACTGTAAAGTGGACATGTGAAAGACACAGCAAAAGCACACAGCCCACACTGTAAAGTGGACATGTGAAAGACACAGCAAAAAGCACCCAGCCCACACTGCGAAGTGGACATGTGAAAGACACAACAAAAAGCACCCAGCCCACACTGTAAAGTGGACATGTGAAAGACACAGCAAAAAGCACCCAGCCTACACTGTAAAGTGGACATGTGAAAGACACAGCAAAAAGCACCCAGCCCACACTGTAAAGTGGACGTGTGAAAGACACTGCAAAAAGCACCCAGCCTACACCGTAAATTGGACATGTGAAAGACACAGCAAAAAGCACCCAGCCCACACTGTAAAGTGGACATGTGAAAGATACAGCAAAAAGCACCCAGCCCACACTGTAAAGTGGACATGTGAAAGACACAGTAAAAAGCACCCAGCCCACACTGTAAAGTGGACATGTGAAAGACACAGCAAAAAGCACCCAGCCCACACTGTAAAGTGGACGTGTGAAAGACACTGCAAAAAGCACCCAGCCCACACTGTAAAGTGGACATGTGAAAGACACAGCAAAAAGCACCCAGCCCACACTGTAAAGTGGACGTGAGAAAGACACAGCAACAAGCACCCAGCCCACACTGTAAATTGGACATGTGAAAGACACAGCAAAAAGCACCCAGCCCACACTGTAAGGTGGACATGTGAAAGACACAGCAAAAAGCACCCAGCCCAAACTGTAAAGTGGACGTGTGAAAGACACTGCAAAAAGCACCCAGCCCACACTATAAAGTGGACATGTGAAAGACACAGCAAAAACCACCCAGCCCACACTGTAAAGTGGACATGTGAAAGACACAGCAAAAAGCACCCAGCCCACACTGTAAAGTGGACGTGTGAAAGACACAGCAAAA
Organism: Eledone cirrhosa; assembly: GCA_964016885.1. Classification (NCBI taxonomy): domain Eukaryota; kingdom Metazoa; phylum Mollusca; class Cephalopoda; order Octopoda; family Eledonidae; genus Eledone; species Eledone cirrhosa. The sequence goes on along the minus strand of OZ024744.1, from coordinate 47,056,988 downwards.
AGCACCCAGCCCACATTGTAAAGTGGATGTGTGAAAGACTCAGCAAAAAGCACCCAGCCCACACTGTAAAGTGGACATGTGAAAGACACAGCAAAAAGCACCCAGCCCACATTGTAAAGTGGACATGTGAAAGACACAGCAAAAAGCACCCAGCCCACACTGTAAAGTGGACGTGTGAAAGACACAGCAAAAAGCACCCAGCCCACATTGTAAAGTGGACGTGTGAAAGACTCAGCAAAAAGCACCCAGCCCACACTCTAAAGTGGATATGTGAAAGACACAGCAAAAAGCACCCAGCCCACACTGTAAAGTGGACATGTGAAAGACACAGCAAAAAGTACCCAGCCCACACTGTAAAGTGGACGTGTGAAAGACACTGCAAAAAGCACACAGCCCAGACTGTAAAGTGGACGTGTGAAAGACACTGCAAAAAGCACCCAGCCCACACTGTAAAGTTGATATGTGAAAGACACAGCAAAAAGCACCCAGCCCACACTGTAAAGTGGACGCGTGAAAGACACAGCAAAAATCACCCAGCCCACACTGTAAAGTGGACGTGTGAAAGACACTGCAAAAAGCACACAGCCCACACTGTAAAGTGGATATGTGAAAGACACAGCAAAAAGCACCCAGCCCACACTGTATAGTTGGCGTGTGAAAGACACAGCAAAAAGCACCCAGCCCACACTGTAAAGTTGACGTGTGAAAGACAAAGCAAAAAGCACCCAGCCCACACTGTAAATTGGACGTGAGAAAGACACAACAACAAGCACCCAGCCCACACTGTAAAGTGGATATGTGAAAGACACAGCAAAAAGCACCCGGCGCACATTGTAAAGTGGACATGTGAAAGACACAGCAAAAAGCACCCAGCCCACAATGTAAAGTGGACTTGTGAAAGACACAGCAAAAAGCACCCAGCCCACACTATAAAGTGGACGTGTGAAAGACACAGCAAAAAGCACCCAGCCCACACTGTAAAGTGGACGTGTGAAAGACACTGTAAAAAGCACCCAGCCCACACTGTGAAGTGGACATGTGAAAGACACAGCAAAAATCACCCAGCCCACACTGTAAAGTGGACATGTGAAAGACACAGCAAAAAGCACCCAGCCCACACTGTAAAGTGGACATGTGAAAGACACAGCAAAAAGCACCCAGCCCACACTGTAAAGTGGACATGTGAAAGACACAGCAAAAAGCACCCAGCCTACACTGTAAAGTGGACGTGTGAAAGACACAGCAAAAAGCACCCAGCCCACACTGTAAAGTGGACGTGTGAAAGACACTGCAAAAAGCACCCAGCCTACACTGTAAATTGGACATGTGAAAGACACAGCAAAAAGCACCCAGCCCACACTGTAAAGTGGACATGTGAAAGACACAGCAAAAAGCACCCAGCCCACACTGTAAAGTGGACATGTGAAAGACACAGTAAAAAGCACCCAGCCCACACTGTAAAGTGGACATGTGAAAGACACAGCAAAAAGCACCCAGCCCACACTGTAAAGTGGACGTGTGAAAGACACTGCAAAAAGCACCCAGTCCACACTGTAAAGTGGACATGTGAAAGACACAGCAAAAAGCACCCAGCCCACACTGTAAAGTGGACGTGAGAAAGACACAACAACAAGCACCCAGCCCACACTGTAAATTGGACATGTGAAAGACACAGCAAAAAGCACCCAGCCCACACTGTAAGGTGGACATGTGAAAGACATAGCAAAAAGCACCCAGCCCACACTGTAAAGTGGACGTGTGAAAGACACTGCAAAAAGCACCCCTCCCACACTATAAAGTGAACATGTGAAAGACAAAGCAAAAAGCACCCAGCCCACACTGTAAAGTGGACATGTGAAAGACACAGCAAAAAGCACCCAGCCCACACTGTAAAGTGGACGTGTGAAAGACACAGCAAAAAGCACCCAGCCCACATTGTAAAGTGGATGTGTGAAAGACTCAGCAAAAAGCACCCAGCCCACACTGTAAAGTGGACATGTGAAAGACACAGCAAAAAGCACCCAGCCCACATTGTAAAGTGGACATGTGAAAGACACAGCAAAAAGCACCCAGCCCACACTGTAAAGTGGGCGTGTGAAAGACACAGCAAAAAGCACCCAGCCCACATTGTAAAGTGGACGTGTGAAAGACTCAGCAAAAAGCACCCAGCCCACACTCTAAAGTGGATATGTGAAAGACACAGCAAAAAGCACCCAGCCCACACTGTAAAGTGGACATGTGAAAGACACAGCAAAAAGTACCCAGCCCACACTGTAAAGTGGACGTGTGAAAGACACTGCAAAAAGCACACAGCCCAGACTGTAAAGTGGACGTGTGAAAGACACTGCAAAAAGCACACAGCCCACACTGTAAAGTTGATATGTGAAAGACACAGCAAAAAGCACCCAGCCCACACTGTAAAGTGGACGCGTGAAAGACACAGCAAAAATCACCCAGCCCACACTGTAAAGTGGACGTGTGAAAGACACTGCAAAAAGCACACAGCCCACACTGTAAAGTGGATATGTGAAAGACACAGCAAAAAGCACCCAGCCCACACTGTATAGTTGGCGTGTGAAAGACACAGCAAAAAGCACCCAGCCCACACTGTAAAGTTGACGTGTGAAAGACAAAGCAAAAAGCACCCAGCCCACACTGTAAATTGGACGTGAGAAAGACACAACAACAAGCACCCAGCCCACACTGTAAAGTGGATATGTGAAAGACACAGCAAAAAGCACCCGGCGCACATTGTAAAGTGGACATGTGAAAGACACAGCAAAAAGCACCCAGCCCACAATGTAAAGTGGACTTGTGAAAGACACAGCAAAAAGCACCCAGCCCACACTATAAAGTGGACGTGTGAAAGACACAGCAAAAAGCACCCAGCCCACACTGTAAAGTGGACGTGTGAAAGACACTGTAAAAAGCACCCAGCCCACACTGTGAAGTGGACATGTGAAAGACACAGCAAAAATCACCCAGCCCACACTGTAAAGTGGACATGTGAAAGACACAGCAAAAAGCACCCAGCCCACACTGTAAAGTGGACATGTGAAAGACACAGCAAAAAGCACCCAGCCCACACTGTAAAGTGGACATGTGAAAGACACAGCAAAAAGCACCCAGCCTACACTGTAAAGTGGACGTGTGAAAGACACAGCAAAAAGCACCCAGCCCACACTGTAAAGTGGACGTGTGAAAGACACTGCAAAAAGCACCCAGCCTACACTGTAAATTGGACATGTGAAAGACACAGCAAAAAGCACCCAGCCCACACTGTAAAGTGGACATGTGAAAGACACAGCAAAAAGCACCCAGCCCACACTGTAAAGTGGACATGTGAAAGACACAGTAAAAAGCACCCAGCCCACACTGTAAAGTGGACATGTGAAAGACACAGCAAAAAGCACCCAGCCCACACTGTAAAGTGGACGTGTGAAAGACACTGCAAAAAGCACCCAGTCCACACTGTAAAGTGGACATGTGAAAGACACAGCAAAAAGCACCCAGCCCACACTGTAAAGTGGACGTGAGAAAGACACTGCAAAAAGCACCCAGCCCACACTGTAAAGTTGATATGTGAAAGACACAGCAAAAAGCACCCAGCCCACACTGTAAAGTGGACGCGTGAAAGACACAGCAAAAATCACCCAGCCCACACTGTAAAGTGGACGTGTGAAAGACACTGCAAAAAGCACACAGCCCACACTGTAAAGTGGATATGTGAAAGACACAGCAAAAAGCACCCAGCCCACACTGTATAGTTGGCGTGTGAAAGACACAGCAAAAAGCACCCAGCCCACACTGTAAAGTTGACGTGTGAAAGACAAAGCAAAAAGCACCCAGCCCACACTGTAAATTGGACGTGAGAAAGACACAACAACAAGCACCCAGCCCACACTGTAAAGTGGATATGTGAAAGACACAGCAAAAAGCACCCGGCGCACATTGTAAAGTGGACATGTGAAAGACACAGCAAAAAGCACCCAGCCCACAATGTAAAGTGGACTTGTGAAAGACACAGCAAAAAGCACCCAGCCCACACTATAAAGTGGACGTGTGAAAGACACAGCAAAAAGCACCCAGCCCACACTGTAAAGTGGACGTGTGAAAGACACTGTAAAAAGCACCCAGCCCACACTGTGAAGTGGACATGTGAAAGACACAGCAAAAATCACCCTGCCCACACTGTAAAGTGGACATGTGAAAGACACAGCAAAAAGCACCCAGCCCACACTGTAAAGTGGACATGTGAAAGACACAGCAAAAAGCACCCAGCCCACACTGTAAAGTGGACATGTGAAAGACACAGCAAAAAGCACCCAGCCTACACTGTAAAGTGGACGTGTGAAAGACACAGCAAAAAGCACCCAGCCCACACTGTAAAGTGGACGTGTGAAAGACACTGCAAAAAGCACCCAGCCTACACTGTAAATTGGACATGTGAAAGACACAGCAAAAAGCACCCAGCCCACACTGTAAAGTGGACATGTGAAAGACACAGCAAAAAGCACCCAGCCCACACTGTAAAGTGGACATGTGAAAGACACAGTAAAAAGCACCCAGCCCACACTGTAAAGTGGACATGTGAAAGACACAGCAAAAAGCACCCAGCCCACACTGTAAAGTGGACGTGTGAAAGACACTGCAAAAAGCACCCAGTCCACACTGTAAAGTGGACATGTGAAAGACACAGCAAAAAGCACCCAGCCCACACTGTAAAGTGGACGTGAGAAAGACACAACAACAAGCACCCAGCCCACACTGTAAATTGGACATGTGAAAGACACAGCAAAAAGCACCCAGCCCACACTGTAAGGTGGACATGTGAAAGACATAGCAAAAAGCACCCAGCCCACACTGTAAAGTGGACGTGTGAAAGACACTGCAAAAAGCACCCCTCCCACACTATAAAGTGAACATGTGAAAGACACAGCAAAAAGCACCCAGCCCACACTGTAAAGTGGACATGTGAAAGACACAGCAAAAAGCACCCAGCCCACACTGTAAAGTGGACGTGTGAAAGACACAGCAAAAAGCACCCAGCCCACATTGTAAAGTGGATGTGTGAAAGACTCAGCAAAAAGCACCCAGCCCACACTGTAAAGTGGACATGTGAAAGACACAGCAAAAAGCACCCAGCCCACATTGTAAAGTGGACATGTGAAAGACACAGCAAAAAGCACCCAGCCCACACTGTAAAGTGGACGTGTGAAAGACACAGCAAAAAGCACCCAGCCCACATTGTAAAGTGGACGTGTGAAAGACTCAGCAAAAAGCACCCAGCCCACACTCTAAAGTGGATATGTGAAAGACACAGCAAAAAGCACCCAGCCCACACTGTAAAGTGGACATGTGAAAGACACAGCAAAAAGTACCCAGCCCACACTGTAAAGTGGACGTGTGAAAGACACTGCAAAAAGCACCCAGTCCACACTGTAAAGTGGACATGTGAAAGACACAGCAAAAAGCACCCAGCCCACACTGTAAAGTGGACGTGAGAAAGACACAGCAACAAGCACCCAGCCCACACTGTAAATTGGACATGTGAAAGACACAGCAAAAAGCACCCAGCCCACACTGTAAGGTGGACATGTGAAAGACACAGCAAAAAGCACCCAGCCCAAACTGTAAAGTGGACGTGTGAAAGACACTGCAAAAAGCACCCAGCCCACACTATAAAGTGGACATGTGAAAGACACAGCAAAAACCACCCAGCCCACACTGTAAAGTGGACATGTGAAAGACACAGCAAAAAGCACCCAGCCCACACTGTAAAGTGGACGTGTGAAAGACACAGCAAAAAGCACCCAGCCCACATTGTAAAGTGGATGTGTGAAAGACTCAGCAAAAAGCACCCAGCCCACACTGTAAAGTGGACATGTGAAAGACACAGCAAAAAGCACCCAGCCCACACTGTAAAGTTGACGTGTGAAAGACACAGCAAAAAGCACCCAGCGCACACTGTAAAGTGGACGTGTGAAAGACACTGCAAAAAGCACCCAGCCCACACTGTAAAGTGGACATGTTAAAGACACAGCAAAAAGCACCCAGCCCACACTGTAAAGTGGACATGTGAAAGACACAGCAAAAAGCACCCAGCCTACACTGTAAAGTGGACGTGTGAAAGACACAGCAAAAAGCACCCAGCCCACACTGTAAAGTGGACGTGTGAAAGACACTGAAAAAAGCACCCAGCCCACACTGTAAAGTAGACATGTGAAAGACACAGCAAAAAGCACCCAGCCCACACTGTAAAGTGGACGTGAGAAAGACACAGCAACAAGCACCCAGCCCACACTGTAAAGTGGACATGTGAAAGACACAGCAAAAGCACACAGCCCACACTGTAAAGTGGACATGTGAAAGACACAGCAAAAAGCACCCAGCCCACACTGCGAAGTGGACATGTGAAAGACACAACAAAAAGCACCCAGCCCACACTGTAAAGTGGACATGTGAAAGACACAGCAAAAAGCACCCAGTCTACACTGTAAAGTGGACATGTGAAAGACACAGCAAAAAGCACCCAGCCCACACTGTAAAGTGGACGTGTGAAAGACACTGCAAAAAGCACCCAGCCTACACCGTAAATTGGACATGTGAAAGACACAGCAAAAAGCACCCAGCCCACACTGTAAAGTGGACATGTGAAAGATACAGCAAAAAGCACCCAGCCCACACTGTAAAGTGGACATGTGAAAGACACAGCAAAAAGCACCCAGCCCACACTGTAAAGTGGACGTGTGAAAGACACTGCAAAAAGCACCCAGCCCACACTGTAAAGTGGACATGTGAAAGACACAGCAAAAAGCACCCAGCCCACACTGTAAAGTGGACGTGAGAAAGACACAGCAACAAGCACCCAGCCCACACTGTAAATTGGACATGTGAAAGACACAGCAAAAAGCACCCAGCCCACACTGTAAGGTGGACATGTGAAAGACACAGCAAAAAGCACCCAGCCCAAACTGTAAAGTGGACGTGTGAAAGACACTGCAAAAAGCACCCAGCCCACACTATAAAGTGGACATGTGAAAGACACAGCAAAAACCACCCAGCGCACACTGTAAAGTGGACATGTGAAAGACACAGCAAAAAGCACCCAGCCCACACTGTAAAGTGGACGTGTGAAAGACACAGCAAAAAGCACCCAGCCCACATTGTAAAGTGGATGTGTGAAAGACTCAGCAAAAAGCACCCAGCCCACACTGTAAAGTGGACATGTGAAAGACACAGCAAAAAGCACCCAGCCCACATTGTAAAGTGGACATGTGAAAGACACAGCAAAAAGCACCCAGCCCACACTGTAAAGTGGACGTGTGAAAGACACAGCAAAAAGCACCCAGCCCACATTGTAAAGTGGACGTGTGAAAGACTCAGCAAAAAGCACCCAGCCCACACTCTAAAGTGGATATGTGAAAGACACAGCAAAAAGCACCCAGCCCACACTGTAAAGTGGACATGTGAAAGACACAGCAAAAAGTACCCAGCCCACACTGTAAAGTGGACGTGTGAAAGACACTGCAAAAAGCACACAGCCCAGACTGTAAAGTGGACGTGTGAAAGACACTGCAAAAAGCACCCAGCCCACACTGTAAAGTTGATATGTGAAAGACACAGCAAAAAGCACCCAGCCCACACTGTAAAGTGGACGCGTGAAAGACACAGCAAAAATCACCCAGCCCACACTGTAAAGTGGACGTGTGAAAGACACTGCAAAAAGCACACAGCCCACACTGTAAAGTGGATATGTGAAAGACACAGCAAAAAGCACCCAGCCCACACTGTATAGTTGGCGTGTGAAAGACACAGCAAAAAGCACCCAGCCCACACTGTAAAGTTGACGTGTGAAAGACAAAGCAAAAAGCACCCAGCCCACACTGTAAATTGGACGTGAGAAAGACACAACAACAAGCACCCAGCCCACACTGTAAAGTGGATATGTGAAAGACACAGCAAAAAGCACCCGGCGCACATTGTAAAGTGGACATGTGAAAGACACAGCAAAAAGCACCCAGCCCACAATGTAAAGTGGACTTGTGAAAGACACAGCAAAAAGCACCCAGCCCACACTATAAAGTGGACGTGTGAAAGACACAGCAAAAAGCACCCAGCCCACACTGTAAAGTGGACGTGTGAAAGACACTGTAAAAAGCACCCAGCCCACACTGTGAAGTGGACATGTGAAAGACACAGCAAAAATCACCCAGCCCACACTGTAAAGTGGACATGTGAAAGACACAGCAAAAAGCACCCAGCCCACACTGTAAAGTGGACATGTGAAAGACACAGCAAAAAGCACCCAGCCCACACTGTAAAGTGGACATGTGAAAGACACAGCAAAAAGCACCCAGCCTACACTGTAAAGTGGACGTGTGAAAGACACAGCAAAAAGCACCCAGCCCACACTGTAAAGTGGACGTGTGAAAGACACTGCAAAAAGCACCCAGCCTACACTGTAAATTGGACATGTGAAAGACACAGCAAAAAGCACCCAGCCCACACTGTAAAGTGGACATGTGAAAGACACAGCAAAAAGCACCCAGCCCACACTGTAAAGTGGACATGTGAAAGACACAGTAAAAAGCACCCAGCCCACACTGTAAAGTGGACATGTGAAAGACACAGCAAAAAGCACCCAGCCCACACTGTAAAGTGGACGTGTGAAAGACACTGCAAAAAGCACCCAGTCCACACTGTAAAGTGGACATGTGAAAGACACAGCAAAAAGCACCCAGCCCACACTGTAAAGTGGACGTGAGAAAGACACAACAACAAGCACCCAGCCCACACTGTAAATTGGACATGTGAAAGACACAGCAAAAAGCACCCAGCCCACACTGTAAGGTGGACATGTGAAAGACATAGCAAAAAGCACCCAGCCCACACTGTAAAGTGGACGTGTGAAAGACACTGCAAAAAGCACCCCTCCCACACTATAAAGTGAACATGTGAAAGACACAGCAAAAAGAACCCAGCCCACACTGTAAAGTGGACATGTGAAAGACACAGCAAAAAGCACCCAGCCCACACTGTAAAGTGGACGTGTGAAAGACACAGCAAAAAGCACCCAGCCCACATTGTAAAGTGGATGTGTGAAAGACTCAGCAAAAAGCACCCAGCCCACACTGTAAAGTGGACATGTGAAAGACACAGCAAAAAGCACCCAGCCCACATTGTAAAGTGGACATGTGAAAGACACAGCAAAAAGCACCCAGCCCACACTGTAAAGTGGACGTGTGAAAGACACAGCAAAAAGCACCCAGCCCACATTGTAAAGTGGACGTGTGAAAGACTCAGCAAAAAGCACCCAGCCCACACTCTAAAGTGGATATGTGAAAGACACAGCAAAAAGCACCCAGCCCACACTGTAAAGTGGACATGTGAAAGACACAGCAAAAAGTACCCAGCCCACACTGTAAAGTGGACGTGTGAAAGACACTGCAAAAAGCACACAGCCCAGACTGTAAAGTGGACGTGTGAAAGACACTGCAAAAAGCACACAGCCCACACTGTAAAGTTGATATGTGAAAGACACAGCAAAAAGCACCCAGCCCACACTGTAAAGTGGACGCGTGAAAGACACAGCAAAAATCACCCAGCCCACACTGTAAAGTGGACGTGTGAAAGACACTGCAAAACGCACACAGCCCACACTGTAAAGTGGATATGTGAAAGACACAGCAAAAAGCACCCAGCCCACACTGTATAGTTGGCGTGTGAAAGACACAGCAAAAAGCACCCAGCCCACACTGTAAAGTTGACGTGTGAAAGACAAAGCAAAAAGCACCCAGCCCACACTGTAAATTGGACGTGAGAAAGACACAACAACAAGCACCCAGCCCACACTGTAAAGTGGATATGTGAAAGACACAGCAAAAAGCACCCGGCGCACATTGTAAAGTGGACATGTGAAAGACACAGCAAAAAGCACCCAGCCCACAATGTAAAGTGGACTTGTGAAAGACACAGCAAAAAGCACCCAGCCCACACTATAAAGTGGACGTGTGAAAGACACAGCAAAAAGCACCCAGCCCACACTGTAAAGTGGACGTGTGAAAGACACTGTAAAAAGCACCCAGCCCACACTGTGAAGTGGACATGTGAAAGACACAGCAAAAATCACCCAGCCCACACTGTAAAGTGGACATGTGAAAGACACAGCAAAAAGCACCCAGCCCACACTGTAAAGTGGACATGTGAAAGACACAGCAAAAAGCACCCAGCCCACACTGTAAAGTGGACATGTGAAAGACACAGCAAAAAGCACCCAGCCTACACTGTAAAGTGGACGTGTGAAAGACACAGCAAAAAGCACCCAGCCCACACTGTAAAGTGGACGTGTGAAAGACACTGCAAAAAGCACCCAGCCTACACTGTAAATTGGACATGTGAAAGACACAGCAAAAAGCACCCAGCCCACACTGTAAAGTGGACATGTGAAAGACACAGCAAAAAGCACCCAGCCCACACTGTAAAGTGGACGTGAGAAAGACACAACAACAAGCACCCAGCCCACACTGTAAATTGGACATGTGAAAGACACAGCAAAAAGCACCCAGCCCACACTGTAAGGTGGACATGTGAAAGACATAGCAAAAAGCACCCAGCCCACACTGTAAAGTGGACGTGTGAAAGACACTGCAAAAAGCACCCCTGCCACACTATAAAGTGAACATGTGAAAGACACAGCAAAAAGCACCCAGCCCACACTGTAAAGTGGACATGTGAAAGACACAGCAAAAAGCACCCAGCCCACACTGTAAAGTGGACGTGTGAAAGACACAGCAAAAAGCACCCAGCCCACATTGTAACGTGGATGTGTGAAAGACTCAGCAAAAAGCACCCAGCCCACACTGTAAAGTGGACATGTGAAAGACACAGCAAAAAGCACCCAGCCCACATTGTAAAGTGGACATGTGAAAGACACAGCAAAAAGCACCCAGCCCACACTGTAAAGTGGACGTGTGAAAGACACAGCAAAAAGCACCCAGCCCACAATGTAAAGTGGACGTGTGAAAGACTCAGCAAAAAGCACCCAGCCCACACTCTAAAGTGGATATGTGAAAGACACAGCAAAAAGCACCCAGCCCACACTGTAAAGTGGACGTGTGAAAGACACTGCAAAAAGCACACAGCCCAGACTGTAAAGTGGACGTGTGAAAGACACTGCAAAAAGCACCCAGCCCACACTGTAAAGTTGATATGTGAAAGACACAGCAAAAAGCACCCAGCCCACACTGTAAAGTGGACGCGTGAAAGACACAGCAAAAATCACCCAGCCCACACTGTAAAGTGGACGTGTGAAAGACACTGCAAAAAGCACACAGCCCACACTGTAAAGTGGATATGTGAAAGACACAGCAAAAAGCACCCAGCCCACACTGTATAGTTGGCGTGTGAAAGACACAGCAAAAAGCACCCAGCCCACACTGTAAAGTTGACGTGTGAAAGACAAAGCAAAAAGCACCCAGCCCACACTGTAAATTGGACGTGAGAAAGACACAACAACAAGCACCCAGCCCACACTGTAAAGTGGATATGTGAAAGACACAGCAAAAAGCACCCGGCGCACATTGTAAAGTGGACATGTGAAAGACACAGCAAAAAGCACCCAGCCCACAATGTAAAGTGGACTTGTGAAAGACACAGCAAAAAGCACCCAGCCCACACTATAAAGTGGACGTGTGAAAGACACAGCAAAAAGCACCCAGCCCACACTGTAAAGTGGACGTGTGAAAGACACTGTAAAAAGCACCCAGCCCACACTGTGAAGTGGACATGTGAAAGACACAGCAAAAATCACCCAGCCCACACTGTAAAGTGGACATGTGAAAGACACAGCAAAAAGCACCCAGCCCACACTGTAAAGTGGACATGTGAAAGACACAGCAAAAAGCACCCAGCCCACACTGTAAAGTGGACATGTGAAAGACACAGCAAAAAGCACCCAGCCTACACTGTAAAGTGGACGTGTGAAAGACACAGCAAAAAGCACCCAGCCCACACTGTAAAGTGGACGTGTGAAAGACACTGCAAAAAGCACCCAGCCTACACTGTTTAATTGGACATGTGAAAGACACAGCAAAAAGCACCCAGCCCACACTGTAAAGTGGACATGTGAAAGACACAGCAAAAAGCACCCAGCCCACACTGTAAAGTGGACATGTGAAAGACACAGTAAAAAGCACCCAGCCCACACTGTAAAGTGGACATGTGAAAGACACAGCAAAAAGCACCCAGCCCACACTGTAAAGTGGACGTGTGAAAGACGCTGCAAAAAGCACCCAGTCCACACTGTAAAGTGGACATGTGAAAGACACAGCAAAAAGCACCCAGCCCACACTGTAAAGTGGACGTGAGAAAGACACAACAACAAGCACCCAGCCCACACTGTAAATTGGACATGTGAAAGACACAGCAAAAAGCACCCAGCCCACACTGTAAGGTGGACATGTGAAAGACATAGCAAAAAGCACCCAGCCCACACTGTAAAGTGGACGTGTGAAAGACACTGCAAAAAGCACCCCTCCCACACTATAAAGTGAACATGTGAAAGACACAGCAAAAAGCACCCAGCCCACACTGTAAAGTGGACATGTGAAAGACACAGCAAAAAGCACCCAGCCCACACTGTAAAGTGGACGTGTGAAAGACACAGCAAAAAGCACCCAGCCCACATTGTAAAGTGGATGTGTGAAAGACTCAGCAAAAAGCACCCAGCCCACACTGTAAAGTGGACATGTGAAAGACACAGCAAAAAGCACCCAGCCCACATTGTAAAGTGGACATGTGAAAGACACAGCAAAAAGCACCCAGCCCACACTGTAAAGTGGACGTGTGAAAGACACAGCAAAAAGCACCCAGCCCACATTGTAAAGTGGACGTGTGAAAGACTCAGCAAAAAGCACCCAGCCCACACTCTAAAGTGGATATGTGAAAGACACAGCAAAAAGCACCCAGCCCACACTGTAAAGTGGACATGTGAAAGACACAGCAAAAAGTACCCAGCCCACACTGTAAAGTGGACGTGTGAAAGACACTGCAAAAAGCACACAGCCCAGACTGTAAAGTGGACGTGTGAAAGACACTGCAAAAAGCACACAGCCCACACTGTAAAGTTGATATGTGAAAGACACAGCAAAAAGCACCCAGCCCACACTGTAAAGTGGACGCGTGAAAGACACAGCAAAAATCACCCAGCCCACACTGTAAAGTGGACGTGTGAAAGACACTGCAAAAAGCACACAGCCCACACTGTAAAGTGGATATGTGAAAGACACAGCAAAAAGCACCCAGCCCACACTGTATAGTTGGCGTGTGAAAGACACAGCAAAAAGCACCCAGCCCACACTGTAAAGTTGACGTGTGAAAGACAAAGCAAAAAGCACCCAGCCCACACTGTAAATTGGACGTGAGAAAGACACAACAACAAGCACCCAGCCCACACTGTAAAGTGGATATGTGAAAGACACAGCAAAAAGCACCCGGCGCACATTGTAAAGTGGACATGTGAAAGACACAGCAAAAAGCACCCAGCCCACAATGTAAAGTGGACTTGTGAAAGACACAGCAAAAAGCACCCAGCCCACACTATAAAGTGGACGTGTGAAAGACACAGCAAAAAGCACCCAGCCCACACTGTAAAGTGGACGTGTGAAAGACACTGTAAAAAGCACCCAGCCCACACTGTGAAGTGGACATGTGAAAGACACAGCAAAAATCACCCAGCCCACACTGTAAAGTGGACATGTGAAAGACACAGCAAAAAGCACCCAGCCCACACTGTAAAGTGGACATGTGAAAGACACAGCAAAAAGCACCCAGCCCACACTGTAAAGTGGACATGTGAAAGACACAGCAAAAAGCACCCAGCCTACACTGTAAAGTGGACGTGTGAAAGACACAGCAAAAAGCACCCAGCCCACACTGTAAAGTGGACGTGTGAAAGACACTGCAAAAAGCACCCAGCCTACACTGTAAATTGGACATGTGAAAGACACAGCAAAAAGCACCCAGCCCACACTGTAAAGTGGACATGTGAAAGACACAGCAAAAAGCACCCAGCCCACACTGTAAAGTGGACATGTGAAAGACACAGTAAAAAGCACCCAGCCCACACTGTAAAGTGGACATGTGAAAGACACAGCAAAAAGCACCCAGCCCACACTGTAAAGTGGACGTGTGAAAGACACTGCAAAAAGCACCCAGTCCACACTGTAAAGTGGACATGTGAAAGACACAGCAAAAAGCACCCAGCCCACACTGTAAAGTGGACGTGAGAAAGACACAACAACAAGCACCCAGCCCACACTGTAAATTGGACATGTGAAAGACACAGCAAAAAGCACCCAGCCCACACTGTAAGGTGGACATGTGAAAGACATAGCAAAAAGCACCCAGCCCACACTGTAAAGTGGACGTGTGAAAGACACTGCAAAAAGCACCCCTCCCACACTATAAAGTGAACATGTGAAAGACACAGCAAAAAGCACCCAGCCCACACTGTAAAGTGGACATGTGAAAGACACAGCAAAAAGCACCCAGCCCACACTGTAAAGTGGACGTGTGAAAGACACAGCAAAAAGCACCCAGCCCACATTGTAAAGTGGATGTGTGAAAGACTCAGCAAAAAGCACCCAGCCCACACTGTAAAGTGGACATGTGAAAGACACAGCAAAAAGCACCCAGCCCACATTGTAAAGTGGACATGTGAAAGACACAGCAAAAAGCACCCAGCCCACACTGTAAAGTGGACGTGTGAAAGACACAGCAAAAAGCACCCAGCCCACATTGTAAAGTGGACGTGTGAAAGACTCAGCAAAAAGCACCCAGCCCACACTCTAAAGTGGATATGTGAAAGACACAGCAAAAAGCACCCAGCCCACACTGTAAAGTGGACATGTGAAAGACACAGCAAAAAGTACCCAGCCCACACTGTAAAGTGGACGTGTGAAAGACACTGCAAAAAGCACACAGCCCAGACTGTAAAGTGGACGTGTGAAAGACACTGCAAAAAGCACACAGCCCACACTGTAAAGTTGATATGTGAAAGACACAGCAAAAAGCACCCAGCCCACACTGTAAAGTGGACGCGTGAAAGACACAGCAAAAATCACCCAGCCCACACTGTAAAGTGGACGTGTGAAAGACACTGCAAAAAGCACACAGCCCACACTGTAAAGTTGACGTGTGAAAGACACTGCAAAAAGCACACAGCCCACACTGTAAAGTGTACATGTGAAAGCCACAGCAAAAAGCACCCAGCCCACACTGTAAAGTTGACGTGTGAAAGACAAAGCAAAAAGCACCCAGCCCACACTGTAAATTGGACGTGAGAAACACACAGCAACAAGCACCCAGCCCACACTGTAAAGTGGACATGTGAAAGACACAGCAAAAAGCACCCGGCGCACATCGTAAAGTGGACATGTGAAAGACACAGCAAAAAGCACCCAGCCCACAATGTAAAGTGGACTTGTGAAAGACACAGCAAAAAGCACCCAACCCACACTATAAAGTGGACGTGTGAAAGACACAGCAAAAAGCACCCAGCCCACACTGTAAAGTGGACGTGTGAAAGACACTGTAAAAAGCACCCAGCCCACACTGTAAAGTGGACATGTGAAAGACACAGCTAAAATGACCCAGCCCACACTGTAAAGTGGACATGTGAAAGACACAGCAAAAAGCACCCAGCCCACACTGTAAAGTGGACATGTGAAAGACACAGCAAAAAGTACCCAGCCCACACTGTAAAGTGGACGTGTGAAAGACACTGCAAAAAGCACACAGCCCAGACTGTAAAGTAGACGTGTGAAAGACACTGCAAAAAGCACACAGCCCACACTGTAAAGTTGATATGTGAAAGACACAGCAAAAAGCACCCAGCCCACACTGTAAAGTGGACGCGTGAAAGACACAGCAAAAATCACCTAGCCCACACTGTAAAGTGGACGTGTGAAAGACACTGCAAAAAGCACACAGCCCACACTGTAAAGTTGACGTGTGAAAGACACTGCAAAAAGCACACAGCCCACACTGTAAAGTGTACATGTGAAAGCCACAGCAAAAAGCACCCAGCCCACACTGTAAAGTTGACGTGTGAAAGACAAAGCAAAAAGCACCCAGCCCACACTGTAAATTGGACGTGAGAAACACACAGCAACAAGCACCCAGCCCACACTGTAAAGTGGACATGTGAAAGACACAGCAAAAAGCACCCGGCGCACATCGTAAAGTGGACATGCGAAAGACACAGCAAAAAGCACCCAGCCCACAATGTAAAGTGGACTTGTGAAAGACACAGCAAAAAGCACCCAACCCACACTATAAAGTGGACGTGTGAAAGACACAGCAAAAAGCACCCAGCCCACACTGTAAAGTGGACGTGTGAAAGACACTGTAAAAAGCACCCAGCCCACACTGTAAAGTGGACATGTGAAAGACACAGCAAAAATGACCCAGCCCACACTGTAAAGTGGACATGTGAAAGACACAGCAAAAAGCACCCAGCCCACACTGTAAAGTGGATATGTGAAAGACACAGCAAAAAGCACCCAGCCCACATTGTAAAGTGGACATGTGAAAGACACAGCAAAAAGCACCCAGCCCACATTTTAAAGTGGACATGTGAAAGACACAGCAAAAAGCACCCAGCCCACACTGTGAAGTGGACATGTGAAAGACACAGCAAAAAGCACCCAGCCCACACTGTAAAGTGGACATGTGAAAGACACAGCAAAAAGCACCCAGCCCACACTGTAAAGTGGACGTGAGAAAGACACAGCAACAAGCACCCAGCCCACACTGTAAAGTGGACATGTGAAAGAAACAGCAAAAAGCACCCAGCCCACACTGTAAAGTGGACATGTGAAAGACACAGCAAAAAGCACCCAGCCCACATTGTAAAGTGGACGTGTGAAAGACACTGCAAAAAGCACCCAGCCCACACTATAAAGTGGACATGTGAAAGACAGCAAAAAGCACCCAGCCCACACTGTAAAGTGGACATGTGAAAGACACAGCAAAAAGCACCCAGCCCACACTGTAAAGTGGACATGTGAAAGACACTGCAAAAAGCACCCAGCCCACACTGTAAAGTGGACATGTGAAAGACACAGCAAAAAGCACCCAGCCCACACTGTAAAGTGGACATGTGAAAGACACAGCAAAAAGCACCCAGCCCACACTGTAAAGTGGACATGTGAAAGACACAGTAAAAAGCACCCAGCCCACACTGTAAAGTGGACATGTGAAAGACACAGCAAAAAGCACCCAGCCCACACTGTAAAGTGGACCTGTGAAAGACACTGCAAAAAGCACCCAGTCCACACTGTAAAGTGGACATGTGAAAGACACAGCAAAAAGCACCCAGCCCACACTGTAAAGTGGACGTGAGAAAGACACAACAACAAGCACCCAGCCCACACTGTAAATTGGACATGTGAAAGACACAGCAAAAAGCACCCAGCCCACACTGTAAGGTGGACATGTGAAAGACACAGCAAAAAGCACCCAGCCCAAACTGTAAATTGGACGTGTGAAAGACACAGCAAAAAGCACCCCGCCCACACTATAAAGTGGACATGTGAAAGACACAGCAAAAACCACCCAGCCCACACTGTAAAGTGGACATGTGAAAGACACAGCAAAAAGCACCCAGACCACACTGTAAAGTGGACGTGTGAAAGACACAGCAAAAAGCACCCAGCCCACATTGTAAAGTGGATGTGTGAAAGACTCAGCAAAAAGCACCCAGCCCACACTGTAAAGTGGACATGTGAAAGACACAGCAAAAAGCACCCAGCCCACATTGTAAAGTGGACATGTGAAAGACACAGCAAAAAGCACCCAGCCCACACTGTAAAGTGGACGTGTGAAAGACACAGCAAAAAGCACCCAGCCCACATTGTAAAGTGGACGTGTGAAAGACTCAGCAAAAAGCACCCAACCCACACTCTAAAGTGGATATGTGAAAGACACAGCAAAAAGCACCCAGCCCACACTGTAAAGTGGACATGTGAAAGACACAGCAAAAAGTACCCAGCCCACACTGTAAAGTGGACGTGTGAAAGACACTGCAAAAAGCACACAGCCCAGACTGTAAAGTGGACGTGTGAAAGACACTGCAAAAAGCACACAGCCCACACTGTAAAGTTGATATGTGAAAGACACAGCAAAAAGCACCCAGCCCACACTGTAAAGTGGACGCGTGAAAGACACAGCAAAAATCACCCAGCCCACACTGTAAAGTGGACGTGTGAAAGACACTGCAAAAAGCACACAGCCCACACTGTAAAGTGGATATGTGAAAGACACAGCAAAAAGCACCCAGCCCACACTGTAAAGTTGACGTGTGAAAGACACAGCAAAAAGCACCCAGCCCACACTGTAAAGTTGACGTGTGAAAGACACTGCAAAAAGCACACAGCCCACACTGTAAAGTGTACATGTGAAAGACACAGCAAAAAGCACCCAGCCCACACTGTAAAGTTGACGTGTGAAAGACAAAGCAAAAAGCACCCAGCCCACACTGTAAATTGGACGTGAGAAACACACAGCAACAAGCACCCAGCCCACACTGTAAAGTGGACATGTGAAAGACACAGCAAAAAGCACCCGGCGCACATTGTAAAGTGGACACAGCAAAAAGCACCCAGCCCACAATGTAAAGTGGACTTGTGAAAGACACAGCAAAAAGCACCCAGCCCACACTATAAAGTGGACGTGTGAAAGACACAGCAAAAAGCACCCAGCCCACACTGTAAAGTGGACGTGTGAAAGACACTGTAAAAAGCACCCAGCCCACACTGTAAAGTGGACATGTGAAAGACACAGCAAAAATGACCCAGCCCACACTGTAAAGTGGACATGTGAAAGACACAGCAAAAAGCACCCAGCCCACACTGTAAAGTGGATATGTGAAAGACACAGCAAAAAGCACCCAGCCCACATTGTAAAGTGGACATGTGAAAGACACAGCAAAAAGCACCCAGCCCACATTTTAAAGTGGACATGTGAAAGACACAGCAAAAAGCACCCAGCCCACACTGTGAAGTGGACATGTGAAAGACACAGCAAAAAGCACCCAGCCCACACTGTAAAGTGGACGTGTGAAAGACACTGAAAAAAGCACCCAGCCCACTCTGTAAAGTGGACATGTGAAAGACACAGCAAAAGGCACCCAGCCCACACTGTAAAGTGGACGTGAGAAAGACACAGCAACAAGCACCCAGCCCACACTGTAAAGTGGACATGTGAAAGACACAGCAAAAAGCACCCAGCCCACACTGTAAAGTGGACATGTGAAAGACACAGCAAAAAGTACCCAGCCCACATTGTAAAGTGGACGTGTGAAAGACACTGCAAAAAGCACCCAGCCCACACTATAAAGTGGACATGTGAAAGACACAGCAAAAAGCACCCAGCCCACACTGTAAAGTGGACATGTGAAAGACACAGCAAAAAGCACCCAGCCCACATTGTAAAGTGGACATGTGAAAGACACAGCAAAAAGCACCCAGCCCACACTGTAAAGTGGACGTGTGAAAGACACAGCAAAAAGCACCCAGCCCACACTGTAAAGTGGACGTGTGAAAGACTCAGCAAAAAGCACCCAGCCCACACTGTAAAGTGGATATGTGAAAGACACAGCAAAAAGCACCCAGCCCACACTCTAAAGTGGACATGTAAAAGACACAGCAAAAAGCACCCAGCCCACACTGTAAAGTGGACGTGTGAAAGACACTGCAAAAAGCACCCAGCCCACACTGTAAAGTGGACATGTGAAAGACACAGCAAAAATCACCCAGCCCACACTGTAAAGTGGACGTGAGAAAGACACAACAACAAGCACCCAGCCCACACTGTAAATTGGACATGTGAAAGACACAGCAAAAAGCACCCAGCCCACACTGTAAGGTGGACATGTGAAAGACACAGCAAAAAGCACCCAGCCCAAACTGTAAATTGGACGTGTGAAAGACACAGCAAAAAGCACCCCGCCCACACTATAAAGTGGACATGTGAAAGACACAGCAAAAACCACCCAGCCCACACTGTAAAGTGGACATGTGAAAGACACAGCAAAAAGCACCCAGACCACACTGTAAAGTGGACGTGTGAAAGACACAGCAAAAAGCACCCAGCCCACATTGTAAAGTGGATGTGTGAAAGACTCAGCAAAAAGCACCCAGCCCACACTGTAAAGTGGACATGTGAAAGACACAGCAAAAAGCACCCAGCCCACATTGTAAAGTGGACATGTGAAAGACACAGCAAAAAGCACCCAGCCCACACTGCAAAGTGGACGTGTGAAAGACACAGCAAAAAGCACCCAGCCCACATTGTAAAGTGGACGTGTGAAAGACTCAGCAAAAAGCACCCAACCCACACTCTAAAGTGGATATGTGAAAGACACAGCAAAAAGCACCCAGCCCACACTGTAAAGTGGACATGTGAAAGACACAGCAAAAAGTACCCAGCCCACACTGTAAAGTGGACGTGTGAAAGACACTGCAAAAAGCACACAGCCCAGACTGTAAAGTGGACGTGTGAAAGACACTGCAAAAAGCACACAGCCCACACTGTAAAGTTGATATGTGAAAGACACAGCAAAAAGCACCCAGCCCACACTGTAAAGTGGACGCGTGAAAGACACAGCAAAAATCACCCAGCCCACACTGTAAAGTGGACGTGTGAAAGACACTGCAAAAAGCACACAGCCCACACTGTAAAGTGGATATGTGAAAGACACAGCAAAAAGCACCCAGCCCACACTGTAAAGTTGACGTGTGAAAGACACAGCAAAAAGCACCCAGCCCACACTGTAAAGTTGACGTGTGAAAGACACTGCAAAAAGCACACAGCCCACACTGTAAAGTGTACATGTGAAAGACACAGCAAAAAGCACCCAGCCCACACTGTAAAGTTGACGTGTGAAAGACAAAGCAAAAAGCACCCAGCCCACACTGTAAATTGGACGTGAGAAACACACAGCAACAAGCACCCAGCCCACACTGTAAAGTGGACATGTGAAAGACACAGCAAAAAGCACCCGGCGCACATTGTAAAGTGGACACAGCAAAAAGCACCCAGCCCACAATGTAAAGTGGACTTGTGAAAGACACAGCAAAAAGCACCCAGCCCACACTATAAAGTGGACGTGTGAAAGACACAGCAAAAAGCACCCAGCCCACACTGTAAAGTGGACGTGTGAAAGACACTGTAAAAAGCACCCAGCCCACACTGTAAAGTGGACATGTGAAAGACACAGCAAAAATGACCCAGCCCACACTGTAAAGTGGACATGTGAAAGACACAGCAAAAAGCACCCAGCCCACACTGTAAAGTGGATATGTGAAAGACACAGCAAAAAGCACCCAGCCCACATTGTAAAGTGGACATGTGAAAGACACAGCAAAAAGCACCCAGCCCACATTTTAAAGTGGACATGTGAAAGACACAGCAAAAAGCACCCAGCCCACACTGTGAAGTGGACATGTGAAAGACACAGCAAAAAGCACCCAGCCCACACTGTAAAGTGGACGTGTGAAAGACACTGAAAAAAGCACCCAGCCCACTCTGTAAAGTGGACATGTGAAAGACACAGCAAAAGGCACCCAGCCCACACTGTAAAGTGGACGTGAGAAAGACACAGCAACAAGCACCCAGCCCACACTGTAAAGTGGACATGTGAAAGACACAGCAAAAAGCACCCAGCCCACACTGTAAAGTGGACATGTGAAAGACACAGCAAAAAGTACCCAGCCCACATTGTAAAGTGGACGTGTGAAAGACACTGCAAAAAGCACCCAGCCCACACTATAAAGTGGACATGTGAAAGACACAGCAAAAAGCACCCAGCCCACACTGTAAAGTGGACATGTGAAAGACACAGCAAAAAGCACCCAGCCCACATTGTAAAGTGGACATGTGAAAGACACAGCAAAAAGCACCCAGCCCACACTGTAAAGTGGACGTGTGAAAGACACAGCAAAAAGCACCCAGCCCACACTGTAAAGTGGACGTGTGAAAGACTCAGCAAAAAGCACCCAGCCCACACTGTAAAGTGGATATGTGAAAGACACAGCAAAAAGCACCCAGCCCACACTCTAAAGTGGACATGTAAAAGACACAGCAAAAAGCACCCAGCCCACACTGTAAAGTGGACGTGTGAAAGACACTGCAAAAAGCACCCAGCCCACACTGTAAAGTGGACATGTGAAAGACACAGCAAAAATCACCCAGCCCACACTGTAAAGTGGACGTGTGAAAGACACTGCAAAAAGTACACAGCCCACACTGTAAAGTGGATACGTGAAAGACACAGCAAAAAGCACCCAGCCCATACTGTAAAGTTGACGTGTGAAAGACACAGCAAAAAGCACCCAGCCCACACTGTAAAGTTGACGTGTGAAAGTCACTGCAAAAAGCACACAGCCCACACTGTAAAGTGTACATGTGAAAGACACAGCAAAAAGCACCCAGCACACACTGTAAAGTTGACGTGTGAAAGACAAAGCAAAAAGCACCCAGACCACACTTTAAATTGGACGTGAGAAAGACACAGCAACAAGCACCCAGCCCACACTGTAAAGTGGACATGTGAAAGACACAGCAAAAAGCACCGGGCGCACATTGTAAAGTGGACATGTGAAAGACACAGCAAAAAGCACCCAGCCCACACTGTAAAGTGGACATGTGAAAGACAGCAAAAAGCACCCAGCCCACACTATAAAGTGGACGTGTGAAAGACACAGCAAAAATCACCTAGCCCACACTGTAAAGTGGACGTGTGAAAGACACTGCAAAAAGCACACAGCCCACACTGTAAAGTTGACGTGTGAAAGACACTGCAAAAAGCACACAGCCCACACTGTAAAGTGTACATGTGAAAGCCACAGCAAAAAGCACCCAGCCCACACTGTAAAGTTGACGTGTGAAAGACAAAGCAAAAAGCACCCAGCCCACACTGTAAATTGGACGTGAGAAACACACAGCAACAAGCACCCAGCCCACACTGTAAAGTGGACATGTGAAAGACACAGCAAAAAGCACCCGGCGCACATCGTAAAGTGGACATGCGAAAGACACAGCAAAAAGCACCCAGCCCACAATGTAAAGTGGACTTGTGAAAGACACAGCAAAAAGCACCCAACCCACACTATAAAGTGGACGTGTGAAAGACACAGCAAAAAGCACCCAGCCCACACTGTAAAGTGGACGTGTGAAAGACACTGTAAAAAGCACCCAGCCCACACTGTAAAGTGGACATGTGAAAGACACAGCAAAAATGACCCAGCCCACACTGTAAAGTGGACATGTGAAAGACACAGCAAAAAGCACCCAGCCCACACTGTAAAGTGGATATGTGAAAGACACAGCAAAAAGCACCCAGCCCACATTGTAAAGTGGACATGTGAAAGACACAGCAAAAAGCACCCAGCCCACATTTTAAAGTGGACATGTGAAAGACACAGCAAAAAGCACCCAGCCCACACTGTGAAGTGGACATGTGAAAGACACAGCAAAAAGCACCCAGCCCACACTGTAAAGTGGACATGTGAAAGACACAGCAAAAAGCACCCAGCCCACACTGTAAAGTGGACGTGAGAAAGACACAGCAACAAGCACCCAGCCCACACTGTAAAGTGGACATGTGAAAGAAACAGCAAAAAGCACCCAGCCCACACTGTAAAGTGGACATGTGAAAGACACAGCAAAAAGCACCCAGCCCACATTGTAAAGTGGACGTGTGAAAGACACTGCAAAAAGCACCCAGCCCACACTATAAAGTGGACATGTGAAAGACAGCAAAAAGCACCCAGCCCACACTGTAAAGTGGACATGTGAAAGACACAGCAAAAAGCACCCAGCCCACACTGTAAAGTGGACATGTGAAAGACACTGCAAAAAGCACCCAGCCCACACTGTAAAGTGGACATGTGAAAGACACAGCAAAAAGCACCCAGCCCACACTGTAAAGTGGACATGTGAAAGACACAGCAAAAAGCACCCAGCCCACACTGTAAAGTGGACATGTGAAAGACACAGTAAAAAGCACCCAGCCCACACTGTAAAGTGGACATGTGAAAGACACAGCAAAAAGCACCCAGCCCACACTGTAAAGTGGACCTGTGAAAGACACTGCAAAAAGCACCCAGTCCACACTGTAAAGTGGACATGTGAAAGACACAGCAAAAAGCACCCAGCCCACACTGTAAAGTGGACGTGAGAAAGACACAACAACAAGCACCCAGCCCACACTGTAAATTGGACATGTGAAAGACACAGCAAAAAGCACCCAGCCCACACTGTAAGGTGGACATGTGAAAGACACAGCAAAAAGCACCCAGCCCAAACTGTAAATTGGACGTGTGAAAGACACAGCAAAAAGCACCCCGCCCACACTATAAAGTGGACATGTGAAAGACACAGCAAAAACCACCCAGCCCACACTGTAAAGTGGACATGTGAAAGACACAGCAAAAAGCACCCAGACCACACTGTAAAGTGGACGTGTGAAAGACACAGCAAAAAGCACCCAGCCCACATTGTAAAGTGGATGTGTGAAAGACTCAGCAAAAAGCACCCAGCCCACACTGTAAAGTGGACATGTGAAAGACACAGCAAAAAGCACCCAGCCCACATTGTAAAGTGGACATGTGAAAGACACAGCAAAAAGCACCCAGCCCACACTGTAAAGTGGACGTGTGAAAGACACAGCAAAAAGCACCCAGCCCACATTGTAAAGTGGACGTGTGAAAGACTCAGCAAAAAGCACCCAACCCACACTCTAAAGTGGATATGTGAAAGACACAGCAAAAAGCACCCAGCCCACACTGTAAAGTGGACATGTGAAAGACACAGCAAAAAGTACCCAGCCCACACTGTAAAGTGGACGTGTGAAAGACACTGCAAAAAGCACACAGCCCAGACTGTAAAGTGGACGTGTGAAAGACACTGCAAAAAGCACACAGCCCACACTGTAAAGTTGATATGTGAAAGACACAGCAAAAAGCACCCAGCCCACACTGTAAAGTGGACGCGTGAAAGACACAGCAAAAATCACCCAGCCCACACTGTAAAGTGGACGTGTGAAAGACACTGCAAAAAGCACACAGCCCACACTGTAAAGTGGATATGTGAAAGACACAGCAAAAAGCACCCAGCCCACACTGTAAAGTTGACGTGTGAAAGACACAGCAAAAAGCACCCAGCCCACACTGTAAAGTTGACGTGTGAAAGACACTGCAAAAAGCACACAGCCCACACTGTAAAGTGTACATGTGAAAGACACAGCAAAAAGCACCCAGCCCACACTGTAAAGTTGACGTGTGAAAGACAAAGCAAAAAGCACCCAGCCCACACTGTAAATTGGACGTGAGAAACACACAGCAACAAGCACCCAGCCCACACTGTAAAGTGGACATGTGAAAGACACAGCAAAAAGCACCCGGCGCACATTGTAAAGTGGACACAGCAAAAAGCACCCAGCCCACAATGTAAAGTGGACTTGTGAAAGACACAGCAAAAAGCACCCAGCCCACACTATAAAGTGGACGTGTGAAAGACACAGCAAAAAGCACCCAGCCCACACTGTAAAGTGGACGTGTGAAAGACACTGTAAAAAGCACCCAGCCCACACTGTAAAGTGGACATGTGAAAGACACAGCAAAAATGACCCAGCCCACACTGTAAAGTGGACATGTGAAAGACACAGCAAAAAGCACCCAGCCCACACTGTAAAGTGGATATGTGAAAGACACAGCAAAAAGCACCCAGCCCACATTGTAAAGTGGACATGTGAAAGACACAGCAAAAAGCACCCAGCCCACATTTTAAAGTGGACATGTGAAAGACACAGCAAAAAGCACCCAGCCCACACTGTGAAGTGGACATGTGAAAGACACAGCAAAAAGCACCCAGCCCACACTGTAAAGTGGACGTGTGAAAGACACTGAAAAAAGCACCCAGCCCACTCTGTAAAGTGGACATGTGAAAGACACAGCAAAAGGCACCCAGCCCACACTGTAAAGTGGACGTGAGAAAGACACAGCAACAAGCACCCAGCCCACACTGTAAAGTGGACATGTGAAAGACACAGCAAAAAGCACCCAGCCCACACTGTAAAGTGGACATGTGAAAGACACAGCAAAAAGTACCCAGCCCACATTGTAAAGTGGACGTGTGAAAGACACTGCAAAAAGCACCCAGCCCACACTATAAAGTGGACATGTGAAAGACACAGCAAAAAGCACCCAGCCCACACTGTAAAGTGGACATGTGAAAGACACAGCAAAAAGCACCCAGCCCACATTGTAAAGTGGACATGTGAAAGACACAGCAAAAAGCACCCAGCCCACACTGTAAAGTGGACGTGTGAAAGACACAGCAAAAAGCACCCAGCCCACACTGTAAAGTGGACGTGTGAAAGACTCAGCAAAAAGCACCCAGCCCACACTGTAAAGTGGATATGTGAAAGACACAGCAAAAAGCACCCAGCCCACACTCTAAAGTGGACATGTAAAAGACACAGCAAAAAGCACCCAGCCCACACTGTAAAGTGGACGTGTGAAAGACACTGCAAAAAGCACCCAGCCCACACTGTAAAGTGGACATGTGAAAGACACAGCAAAAATCACCCAGCCCACACTGTAAAGTGGACGTGAGAAAGACACAACAACAAGCACCCAGCCCACACTGTAAATTGGACATGTGAAAGACACAGCAAAAAGCACCCAGCCCACACTGTAAGGTGGACATGTGAAAGACACAGCAAAAAGCACCCAGCCCAAACTGTAAATTGGACGTGTGAAAGACACAGCAAAAAGCACCCCGCCCACACTATAAAGTGGACATGTGAAAGACACAGCAAAAACCACCCAGCCCACACTGTAAAGTGGACATGTGAAAGACACAGCAAAAAGCACCCAGACCACACTGTAAAGTGGACGTGTGAAAGACACAGCAAAAAGCACCCAGCCCACATTGTAAAGTGGATGTGTGAAAGACTCAGCAAAAAGCACCCAGCCCACACTGTAAAGTGGACATGTGAAAGACACAGCAAAAAGCACCCAGCCCACATTGTAAAGTGGACATGTGAAAGACACAGCAAAAAGCACCCAGCCCACACTGCAAAGTGGACGTGTGAAAGACACAGCAAAAAGCACCCAGCCCACATTGTAAAGTGGACGTGTGAAAGACTCAGCAAAAAGCACCCAACCCACACTCTAAAGTGGATATGTGAAAGACACAGCAAAAAGCACCCAGCCCACACTGTAAAGTGGACATGTGAAAGACACAGCAAAAAGTACCCAGCCCACACTGTAAAGTGGACGTGTGAAAGACACTGCAAAAAGCACACAGCCCAGACTGTAAAGTGGACGTGTGAAAGACACTGCAAAAAGCACACAGCCCACACTGTAAAGTTGATATGTGAAAGACACAGCAAAAAGCACCCAGCCCACACTGTAAAGTGGACGCGTGAAAGACACAGCAAAAATCACCCAGCCCACACTGTAAAGTGGACGTGTGAAAGACACTGCAAAAAGCACACAGCCCACACTGTAAAGTGGATATGTGAAAGACACAGCAAAAAGCACCCAGCCCACACTGTAAAGTTGACGTGTGAAAGACACAGCAAAAAGCACCCAGCCCACACTGTAAAGTTGACGTGTGAAAGACACTGCAAAAAGCACACAGCCCACACTGTAAAGTGTACATGTGAAAGACACAGCAAAAAGCACCCAGCCCACACTGTAAAGTTGACGTGTGAAAGACAAAGCAAAAAGCACCCAGCCCACACTGTAAATTGGACGTGAGAAACACACAGCAACAAGCACCCAGCCCACACTGTAAAGTGGACATGTGAAAGACACAGCAAAAAGCACCCGGCGCACATTGTAAAGTGGACACAGCAAAAAGCACCCAGCCCACAATGTAAAGTGGACTTGTGAAAGACACAGCAAAAAGCACCCAGCCCACACTATAAAGTGGACGTGTGAAAGACACAGCAAAAAGCACCCAGCCCACACTGTAAAGTGGACGTGTGAAAGACACTGTAAAAAGCACCCAGCCCACACTGTAAAGTGGACATGTGAAAGACACAGCAAAAATGACCCAGCCCACACTGTAAAGTGGACATGTGAAAGACACAGCAAAAAGCACCCAGCCCACACTGTAAAGTGGATATGTGAAAGACACAGCAAAAAGCACCCAGCCCACATTGTAAAGTGGACATGTGAAAGACACAGCAAAAAGCACCCAGCCCACATTTTAAAGTGGACATGTGAAAGACACAGCAAAAAGCACCCAGCCCACACTGTGAAGTGGACATGTGAAAGACACAGCAAAAAGCACCCAGCCCACACTGTAAAGTGGACGTGTGAAAGACACTGAAAAAAGCACCCAGCCCACTCTGTAAAGTGGACATGTGAAAGACACAGCAAAAGGCACCCAGCCCACACTGTAAAGTGGACGTGAGAAAGACACAGCAACAAGCACCCAGCCCACACTGTAAAGTGGACATGTGAAAGACACAGCAAAAAGCACCCAGCCCACACTGTAAAGTGGACATGTGAAAGACACAGCAAAAAGTACCCAGCCCACATTGTAAAGTGGACGTGTGAAAGACACTGCAAAAAGCACCCAGCCCACACTATAAAGTGGACATGTGAAAGACACAGCAAAAAGCACCCAGCCCACACTGTAAAGTGGACATGTGAAAGACACAGCAAAAAGCACCCAGCCCACATTGTAAAGTGGACATGTGAAAGACACAGCAAAAAGCACCCAGCCCACACTGTAAAGTGGACGTGTGAAAGACACAGCAAAAAGCACCCAGCCCACACTGTAAAGTGGACGTGTGAAAGACTCAGCAAAAAGCACCCAGCCCACACTGTAAAGTGGATATGTGAAAGACACAGCAAAAAGCACCCAGCCCACACTCTAAAGTGGACATGTAAAAGACACAGCAAAAAGCACCCAGCCCACACTGTAAAGTGGACGTGTGAAAGACACTGCAAAAAGCACCCAGCCCACACTGTAAAGTGGACATGTGAAAGACACAGCAAAAATCACCCAGCCCACACTGTAAAGTGGACGTGTGAAAGACACTGCAAAAAGTACACAGCCCACACTGTAAAGTGGATACGTGAAAGACACAGCAAAAAGCACCCAGCCCATACTGTAAAGTTGACGTGTGAAAGACACAGCAAAAAGCACCCAGCCCACACTGTAAAGTTGACGTGTGAAAGTCACTGCAAAAAGCACACAGCCCACACTGTAAAGTGTACATGTGAAAGACACAGCAAAAAGCACCCAGCACACACTGTAAAGTTGACGTGTGAAAGACAAAGCAAAAAGCACCCAGACCACACTTTAAATTGGACGTGAGAAAGACACAGCAACAAGCACCCAGCCCACACTGTAAAGTGGACATGTGAAAGACACAGCAAAAAGCACCGGGCGCACATTGTAAAGTGGACATGTGAAAGACACAGCAAAAAGCACCCAGCCCACACTGTAAAGTGGACATGTGAAAGACAGCAAAAAGCACCCAGCCCACACTATAAAGTGGACGTGTGAAAGACACAGCAAAAAGCACCCAGCCCACACTGTAAAGTGGACGTGTGAAAGACACTGCAAAAAGCACCCAGCCCACACTGTAAAGTGTACATGTGAAAGACACAGCAAAAATCACCCAGCCCACACTGTATAGTGGACATGTGAAAGACACAGCAAAAAGCACCCAGCCCACACTGTAAAGTGGACATGTGAAAGACACAGTGAAAACACGCAGCCCACACTGTAAAGTTGACGTGTGAAAGACACTGCAAAAAGCGCCCAGCCCACACTGTAGAGTGGACATGTGAAAGACACAGCAAAAAGCACCCAGCCCACATTGTAAAGTGGACATGTAAAAGACACAGCAAAAAGCACCCAGCCCACATTGTAAAGTGGACATGTGAAAGACACAGCAAAAAGCACCCAGCCCACACTGTGAAGTGGACATGTGAAAGACACAGTAAAAAGCACCCAGCCCACACTGTAAAGTGGACATGTGAAAGACAGCAAAAAGCACCCAACCCACACTGTAAAGTGGACGTGTGAAAGACACTGAAAAAAGCACCCAGTCCACACTGTAAAGTGGACATGTGAAAGACACAGCAAAATGCACCCAGCCCACACTGTAAAGTGGACGTGAGAAAGACACAGCAACAAGCACCCAGCCCACACTGTAAAGTGGACGTGTGAAAGACACTGAAAAAAGCACCCAGCCCACACTGTAAAGTGGACATGTGAAAGACACAGCAAAAAGCACCCAGCCCACACTGTAAAGTGGACGTGAGAAAGACACAGCAACAAGCACCCAGCTCACACTGTAAAGTGGACATGTGAAAGACACAGCAAAAAGCACCCAGCCCACACTGTAAAGTGGACATGTGAAAGACACAGTAAAAAGCACCCAGCCCACACTGTAAAGTGGACATGTGAAAGACACAGCAAAAAGCACCCAGCCCACACTGTAAAGTGGACGTGTGAAAGACACTGCAAAAAGCACCCAGTCCACACTGTAAAGTGGACATGTGAAAGACACAGCAAAAAGCACCCAGCCCACACTGTAAAGTGGACGTGAGAAAGACACAGCAACAAGCACCCAGCCCACACTGTAAAGTGGACATGTGAAAGACACAGCAAAAAGCACCCAGCCCACACTGTGAAGTGGACATGTAAAAGACACAGCAAAAAGCACCCAGCCCACACTGTAAAGTGGACATGTGAAAGACACAGCAAAAAGCACCCAGCCCACACTGTAAAGTTAACGTGTGAAAGACACTGCAAAAAGCACACAGCCCACACTGTAAAGTGGACATGTGAAAGACACAGCAAAAAGCACCCAGCCCACACTGTAAAGTTGACGTGTGAAAGACAAAGCAAAAAGCACCCAGCACACACTGTAAAGTGGACGTGAGAACGACACAGCAACAAGCACCCAGCCCACACTGTAAAGTGGACATGTGAAAGTCACAGCAAAAAGCACCCGGCGCACATTGTAAAGTGACATGTGAAAGACACAGCAAAAAGCACCCAGCCCACACTGTAAAGTGGACATGTGAAAGACACAGCAAAAAGCACCCAGCCAACACTATAAAGTGGACGTGTGAAAGACACAGCAAAAAGCACCCAGCCCACACTGTAAAGTGGACGTGTGAAAGACACTGCAAAAAGCACCCAGCCCACAATGTAAAGTGGACATGTGAAAGACAGCAAAAATCACCCAGCCCACACTGTAAAGTGGACATGTGAAAGACACAGCAAAAAGCACCCAGCCCACACTGTAAAGTGGACGTGAGAATGACACAGCAACAATCACCCAGCCCACACTGTAAAGTGGACATGTGAAAGACACAGCAAAAAGCACCCAGCCCACACTGTGAAGTGGACATGTAAAAGACACAGCAAAAAGCACCCAGCCCACACTGTAAAGTGGACATGTGAAAGACACAGCAAAATGCACCCAGCTCACATTGTAAAGTGGACATGTGAAAGACACAGCAAAAAGCACCCAGCCCACACTGTAAAGTGGACATGTGAAAGACACAGCAAAAGAACCCAGCCCACACTGTAAAGTGGACATGTGAAAGACACAGCAAAAAGCACCCAGCCCACACTGTGAAGTGGACATGTAAAAGACACAGCAAAAAGCACCCAGCCCACACTGTAAAGTGGACATGTGAAAGACACAGCAAAAAGCACCCAGCCTACACTGTAAAGTGGACGTGTGAAAGACACAGCAAAAAGCACCCAGCCCACACTGTAAAGTGGACGTGTGAAAGACACTGCAAAAAGCACCCAGCCTACACTGTAAATTGGACATGTGAAAGACACAGCAAAAAGCACCCAGTCCACACTGTAAAGTGGACATGTCAAAGACACAGCAAAAAGCACCCAGCCCACACTGTAAAGTGGACGTGAGAAAGACACAGCAACAAGCACCCAGCCCACACTGTAAAGTGGACGTGTGAAAGACACTGAAAAAAGCACCCAGCCCACACTGTAAAGCGGACATGTGAAAGACACAGCAAAAAGCACCCAGCCCACACTGTAAAGTGGACGTGAGAAAGACACAGCAAAAAGCACCCAGCCCACACTGTAAAGTGGACGTGTGAAAGACACTGCAAAAAGCACCCAGCCTACACTGTAAATTGGACATGTGAAAGACACAGCAAAAAGCACCCAGCCCACACTGTAAAGTGGACATGTGAAAGACACAGCAAAAAGCACCCAGCCCACACTGTAAAGTGGACGTGAGAAAGACACAGCAACAATCACCCAGCCCACACTGTAAAGTGGACATGTGAAAGACACAGCAAAATGCACCCAGCTCACATTGTAAAGTGGACATGTGAAAGACACAGCAAAAAGCACCCAGCCCACACTGTAAAGTGGACATGTGAAAGACACAGCAAAAGCACCCAGCCCACACTGTAAAGTGGCCATTTGAAAGACACAGCAAAAAGCACCCAGCCCACACTGTGAAGTGGACATGTAAAAGACACAGCAAAAAGCACCCAGCCCACACTGTAAAGTGGACATGTGAAAGATACAGCAAAAAGCACCCAGCCTACACTGTAAAGTGGACGTGTGAAAGACACAGCAAAAAGCACCCAGCCCACACTGTAAAGTGGACGTGTGAAAGACACTGCAAAAAGCACCCAGCCTACACTGTAAATTGGACATGTGAAAGACACAGCAAAAAGCACCCAGCCCACACTGTAAAGTGGACATGTGAAAGACACAGCAAAAAGCACCCAGCCCACACTGTAAAGTGGACATGTGAAAGACACAGTAAAAAGCACCCAGCCCACACTGTAAAGTGGACATGTGAAAGACACAGCAAAAAGCACCCAGCCCACACTGTAAAGTGGACGTGTGAAAGACACTGCAAAAAGCACCCAGTCCACACTGTAAAGTGGACATGTGAAAGACACAGCAAAAAGCACCCAGCCCACACTGTAAAGTGGACGTGAGAAAGACACAGCAACAAGCACCCAGCCCACACTGTAAAGTGGACGTGTGAAAGACACTGAAAAAAGCACCCAGCCCACACTGTAAAGTGGACGTGTGAAAGACACTGCAAAAAGCACCCAGCCTACACTGTAAATTGGACATGTGAAAGACACAGCAAAAAGCACCCAGCCCACACTATAAAGTGGACATGTGAAAGACACAGCAAAAAGCACCCAGCCCACACTGTAAAGTGGTCATGTGAAAGACACAGTAAAAAGCACCCAGCCCACATTGTAAAGTGGACATGTGAAAGACACAGCAAAAAGCACCCAGCCCACACTGTAAAGTGGACCTGTGAAAGACACTGCAAAAAGCACCCAGTCCACACTGTAAAGTGGACATGTGAAAGACACAGCAACAAGCACCCAGCCCACACTGTAAAGTGGACGTGTGAAAGACACTGAAAAAAGCACCCAGCCCACACTGTAAAGTGGACATGTGAAAGACACAGCAAAAAGCACCCAGCCCACACTGTAAAGTGGACGTGAGAAAGACACAGCAACAAGCACCCAGCCCACACTGTAAAGTGGACATGTGAAAGTCACAGCAAAAAGCACCCGGCGCACATTGTAAAGTGGACATGTGAAAGACACAGCAAAAAGCACCCAGCCCACACTGTAAAGTGGACATGTGAAAGACACAGCAAAAAGCACCCAGCCCACACTATAAAGTGGACGTGTGAAAGACACAGCAAAAAGCACCCAGCCCACACTGTAAAGTGGACGTGTGAAAGACACTGCAAAAAGCACCCAGCCCACAATGTAAAGTGGACATGTGAAAGACACAGCAAAAATCACCCAGCCCACACTGTAAAGTGGACATGTGAAAGACACAGCAAAAAGCACCCAGCCCACACTGTAAAGTGGACGTGTGAAAGACACTGAAAAAAGCACCCAGCCCACACTGTAAAGTGGACATGTGAAAGACACAGCAAAAAGCACACAGCCCACACTGTAAAGTGGACGTGAGAAAGACGCAGCAACAATCACCCAGCCCACACTGTAAAGTGGACATGTGAAAGACACAGCAAAATGCACCCAGCTCACATTGTAAAGTGGACATGTGAAAGACACAGCAAAAAGCACCCAGCCCACACTGTAAAGTGGACATGTGAAAGACACAGCAAAAGCACCCAGCCCACACTGTAAAGTGGACATGTGAAAGACACAGCAAAAAGCACCCAGCCCACACTGTGAAGTGGACATGTAAAAGACACAGCAAAAAGCACCCAGCCCACACTGTAAAGTGGACACGTGAAAGACACAGCAAAAGCACCCAGCCCACACTGTAAAGTGGACATGTGAAAGACACAGCAAAAAGCACCCAGCCCACACTGTAAAGTGGACATGTGAAAGACACAGTAAAAAGCACCCAGCCCACACTGTAAAGTGGACATGTGAAAGACACAGCAAAAAGCACCCAGCCCACACTGTAAAGTGGACGTGTGAAAGACACTGCAAAAAGCACCCAGTCCACACTGTAAAGTGGACATGTGAAAGACACAGCAAAAAGCACCCAGCCCACACTGTAAAGTGGACGTGAGAAAGACACAGCAAAAAGCACCCAGCCCACACTGTAAAGTGGACGTGTGAAAGACACTGAAAAAAGCACCCAGCCCACACTGTAAAGTGGACATGTGAAAGACACAGCAAAAAGCACCCAGCCCACACTGTAAAGTGGACGTGAGAAAGACACAGCAACAAGCACCCAGCCCACACTGTAAAGTGGACATGTGAAAGACACAGCAAAAAGCACCCAGCTCACATTGTAAAGTGGACATCTGAAAGACACAGCAAAAAGCACCCAGCCCACATTGTAAAGTGGACATGTGAAAGACACAGCAAAAGCACCCAGCCCACACTGTAAAGTGGACGTGTGAAAGACACAGCAAAGAGCACCCAGCCCACACTGTAAAGTGGACGTGTGAAAGACTCAGCAAAAAGCACCCAGCCCACACTGTAAAATGGATATGTGAAAGACACAGCAAAAAGCACCCAGCCCACACTGTAAAGTGGACATGTGAAAGACACAGCAAAAAGCACCCAGCCCACACTGTAAAGTGGACGTGTGAAAGACACTGCAAAAAAGCACCGAGCCCACACTGTAAAGTGGACATGTGAAAGACACAGCAAAAATCACCCAGCCCACACTGTAAAGTGGACGTGTGAAAGACACTGCAAAAAGCACACAGCCTACACTGTAAAGTGGATATGTGAAAGACACAGCAAAAAGCACCCAGCCCACACTGTAAAGTTGACGTGTGAAAGACACAGCAAAAAGCACCCAGCCCACACTGTAAAGTGGACGTGTGAAAGACACTGCAAAAAGCACCCAGCCTACACTGTAAATTGGACATGTGAAAGACACAGCAAAAAGCACCCAGCCCACACTGTAAAGTGGACATGTGAAAGACACAGCAAAAAGCACCCAGCCCACACTGTAAAGTGGACATGTGAAAGACACAGTAAAAAGCACCCAGCCCACACTGTAAAGTGGACATGTGAAAGACACAGCAAAAAGCACCCAGCCCACACTGTAAAGTGGACGTGTGAAAGACACAGCAAAAACACCCAATCCACACTGTAAATGGACATGTGAAAGACACAGCAAAAAGCACCCAGCCCACACTGTAAAGTGGACGTGAGAAAGACACTGCAAAAAGCACCCAGCCCACACTGTAAAGTGGACATGTGAAAGACAGCAAAAAGCACCCAGCCCACACTGTAAAGTGGACGTGAGAAAGACACAGCAACAAGCACCCAGCCCACACTGTAAATTGGACATGTAAAAGACACAGCAAAAAGCACCCAGCTCACATTGTAAAGTGGACATGTGAAAGACACAGCAAAAAGCACCCAGCCCACATTGTAAAGTGGACATGTGAAAGACACAGCAAAAGCACCCAGCCCACACTGTGAAGTGGACGTGTGAAAGACACAGCAAAAAGCACCCAGCCCACACTGTAAAGTGGACGTGTGAAAGACTCAGCAAAAAGCACCCAGCCCACACTGTAAAATGGATATGTGAAAGACACTGCAAAGAGCACCCAGCCCACACTGTAAAGTGGACATGTGAAAGACACAGCAAAAATCACCCAGCCCACACTGTAAAGTGGACGTGTGAAAGACACTGCAAAAAGCACCGAGCCCACACTGTAAAGTTGGACATGTGAAAGACACAGCAAAAATCACCCAGCCCACACTGTAAAGTGGACGTGTGAAAGACACTGCAAAAAGCACACAGCCCACACTGTAAAGTGGATATGTGAAAGACACAGCAAAAAGCACCCAGCCCACACTGTAAAGTTGACGTGTGAAGGACACAGCAAAAAGCACCCAGCCCACACTGTAAAGTTGACGTGTGAAAGACACTGCAAAAAGCAGACAGCCCACACTGTAAAGTGGACATGTGAAAGGCACAGCAAAAAGACCCAGCCCACGCTGTAAAGTTGACGTGTGAAAGACAAAGCAAAAAGCACCCAGCCCACACTGTAAAGTGGACGTGAGAAAGACACAGCAAAAAGCACCCAGCCCACACTGTAAAGTGGACATGTGAAAGTCACAGCAAAAAGCACCCGGCGCACATTGTAAAGTGGACATGTGAAAGACACAGCAAAAAGCACCCAGCCCACACTGTAAAGTGGACATGTGAAAGAAACAGCAAAAAGCACCCAGCCCACACTATAAAGTGGACGTGTGTAAGACACAGCAAAAAGCACCCAGCCCACACTGTAAAGTGGACGTGTGAAAGACACTGCAAAAATCACCCAGCCCACAATGTAAAGTGGACATGTGAAAGACACAGCAAAAATCACCCAGCCCACACTGTAAAGTGGACATGTGAAAGACACAGCAAAAAGCACCCAGCCCACACTGTAAAGTGGACGTGTGAAAGACACTGAAAAAAGCACCCAGCCCACACTGTAAAGTGGACATGTGAAAGACACAGCAAAAAGCACACAGCCCACACTGTAAAGTGGACGTGAGAAAGACACAGCAAAATCACCCAGCCCACACTGTAAAGTGGACATGTGAAAGACACAGCAAAAAGCACCCAGACCACACTGTGAAGTGGACATGTAAAAGACACAGCAAAAAGCACCCAGCCCACACTGTAAAGTGGACATCTGAAAGACACAGCAAAAAGCACCCAGCCTACACTGTAAAGTGGACGTGTGAAAGACAGAGCAAAAAGCACCCAGCCCACACTGTAAAGTGGACGTGTGAAAGACACTGCAAAAAGCACCCAGCCTACACTGTAAATTGCACATGTGTAAGACACAGCAAAAAGCACCCAGCCCACACTGTAAAGTGGACATGTGAAAGACACAGTAAAAAGCACACAGCCCACACTGTAAAGTGGACATGTGAAAGACACAGCAAAAAGCACCCAGCCCACACTGTAAAGTGGACGTGTGAAAGACACTGCAAAAAGCACCCAGTCCACACTGTAAAGTGGACATGTGAAAGACACAGCAAAAAGCACCCAGCCCACACTGTAAAGTGGACGTGAGAAAGACACAGCAAAAAGCACCCAGCCCACACTGTAAAGTGGACGTGTGAAAGACACTGAAAAAAGCACCCAGCCCACACTGTAAAGTGGACATGTGAAAGACACAGCAAAAAGCACCCAGCCCACATTGTAAAGTGGACATGTGAAAGACACAGCAAAAGCACCCAGCCCACACTGTGAAGTGGACGTGTGAAAGACACAGCAAAAAGCACCCAGCCCACACTGTAAAGTGGACGTGTGAAAGACTCAGCAAAAAGCACCCAGCCCACACTGTAAAATGGATATGTGAAAGACACAGCAAAAAGCACCCAGCCCACACTGTAAAGTGGACATGTGAAAGACACAGCAAAAAGCACCCAGTCCACACTGTAAAGTGGACGTGTGAAAGACACTGCAAAAAGCACCGAGCCCACACTGTAAAGTTGGACATGTGAAAGACACAGCAAAAATCACCCAGCCCACACTGTAAAGTGGACGTGTGAAAGACACTGCAAAAAGCACACAGCCCACACTGTAAAGTGGATATGTGAAAGACACAGCAAAAAGCACCCAGCCCACACTGTAAAGTTGACGTGTGAAGGACACAGCAAAAAGCACCCAGCCCACACTGTAAAGTTGACGTGTGAAAGACACTGCAAAAAGCACACAGCCCACACTGTAAAGTGGACATGTGAAAGACACAGCAAAAAGACCCAGCCCACACTGTAAAGTTGACGTGTGAAAGACAAAGCAAAAAGCACCCAGCCCACACTGTAAAGTGGACGTGAGAAAGACACAGCAAAAAGCACCCAGCCCACACTGTAAAGTGGACATGTGAAAGTCACAGCAAAAAGCACCCGGCGCACATTGTAAAGTGGACATGTGAAAGACACAGCAAAAAGCACCCAGCCCACACTGTAAAGTGGACATGTGAAAGACACAGCAAAAAGCACCCAGCCCACACTATAAAGTGGACGTGTGAAAGACACAGCAAAAAGCACCCAGCCCACACTGTAAAGTGGACGTGTGAAAGACACTGCAAAAAGCACCCAGCCCACACTGTAAAGTGGACATGTGAAAGACACAGCAAAAAGCACCCAGCCCACACTGTAAAGTGGACGTGAGAAAGACACAGCAACATGCACCCAGCCCACACTGTAAAGTGGACATGCGAAAGACACAGCAAAATGCACCCAGCTCACATTGTAAAGTGGACATGTGAAAGACACAGCAAAAAGCACCCAGCCCACACTGTAAAGTGGACATGTGAAAGACACAGCAAAAGCACCCAGACCACACTGTAAAGTGGACATGTGAAAGACACAGCAAAAAGCAGCCAGCCCACACTGTGAAGTGGACATGTGAAAGACACAGCAAAAAGCACCCAGCCCACACTGTAAAGTGGACATGTGAAAGACACAGCAAAAATCACCCAGCCCACACTGTAAAGTGGACATGTGAAAGACAGCAAAAAGCACCCAGCCCACACTGTAAACTGGACGTGTGAAAGACACTGACAAAAAGCACCCAGCCCACACTGTAAAGTGGACATGTGAAAGACACAGCAAAAAGCACCCAGCCCACACTGTAAAGTGGACGTGAGAAAGACACAGCAACAATCACCCAGCCCACACTGTAAAGTGGACATGTGAAAGACACAGCAAAATGCACCCAGCTCACATTGTAAAGTGGACATGTGAAAGACACAGCAAAAAGCACCCAGCCCACACTGTAAAGTGGACATGTGAAAGACACAGCAAAAGCACCCAGCCCACACTGTAAAGTGGACATGTGAAAGACACAGCAAAAAGCACCCAGCCCACACTGTGAAGTGGACATGTGAAAGACACAGCAAAAAGCACCCAGCCCACACTATAAAGTGGACATGTGAAAGACACAGCAAAAAGCACCCAGCCTACACTGTAAAGTGGACGTGTGAAAGACACAGCAAAAAGCACCCAGCCCACACTGTAAAGTGGACGTGTGAAAGACACTGCAAAAAGCACCCAGTCCACACTGTAAAGTGGACATGTGAAAGACACAGCAAAAAGCACCCAGCCCTCACTGTAAAGTGGACGTGAGAAAGACACAGCAACAAGCACCCAGCCCACACTGTAAAGTAGACGTGTGAAAGACACTGAAAAAAGCACCCAGCCAACACTGTAAAGTGGACATGTGAAAGACACAGCAAAAAGCACCCAGCCCACACTGTAAAGTGGACGTGAGAAAGACACAGCAACAAGCACCCAGCCCACACTGTAAAGTGGACATGTGAAAGTCACAGCAAAAAGCACCCGGCGCACACTGTAAAGTGGACATGTGAAAGACACAGCAAAAAGCACCCAGCCCACACTGTAAAGTGGACATGTGAAAGACACAGCAAAAAGCACCCAGCCCACACTATAAAGTGGACGTGTGAAAGACACAGCAAAAAGCACCCAGCCCACACTGTAAAGTGGACGTGTGAAAGACACTGCAAAAAGCACCCAGCCCACACTGTAAAGTGGACATGTGAAAGACACAGCAAAAAGCACCCAGCCCACACTGTAAAGTGGACGTGAGAAAGACACAGCAACATGCACCCAGCCCACACTGTAAAGTGGACATGCGAAAGACACAGCAAAATGCACCCAGCTCACATTGTAAAGTGGACATGTGAAAGACACAGCAAAAAGCACCCAGCCCACACTGTAAAGTGGACATGTGAAAGACACAGCAAAAGCACCCAGCCCACACTGTAAAGTGGACATGTGAAAGACACAGCAAAAAGCAGCCAGCCCACACTGTGAAGTGGACATGTGAAAGACACAGCAAAAAGCACCCAGCCCACACTGTAAAGTGGACATGTGAAAGACACAGCAAAAAGCACCCAGCCCACACTGTAAAGTGGACGTGTGAAAGACACTGCAAAAAAGCACCGAGCCCACACTGTAAAGTGGACATGTGAAAGACACAGCAAAAATCACCCAGCCCACACTGTAAAGTGGACGTGTGAAAGACACTGCAAAAAGCACACAGCCTACACTGTAAAGTGGATATGTGAAAGACACAGCAAAAAGCACCCAGCCCACACTGTAAAGTTGACGTGTGAAAGACACAGCAAAAAGCACCCAGCCCACACTGTAAAGTGGACGTGTGAAAGACACTGCAAAAAGCACCCAGCCTACACTGTAAATTGGACATGTGAAAGACACAGCAAAAAGCACCCAGCCCACACTGTAAAGTGGACATGTGAAAGACACAGCAAAAAGCACCCAGCCCACACTGTAAAGTGGACATGTGAAAGACACAGTAAAAAGCACCCAGCCCACACTGTAAAGTGGACATGTGAAAGACACAGCAAAAAGCACCCAGCCCACACTGTAAAGTGGACGTGTGAAAGACACAGCAAAAACACCCAGTCCACACTGTAAATGGACATGTGAAAGACACAGCAAAAAGCACCCAGCCCACACTGTAAAGTGGACGTGAGAAAGAGACAGCAACAAGCACCCAGACCACACTGTAAAGTGGACGTGTGAAAGACACTGCAAAAAGCACCCAGCCCACACTGTAAAGTGGACATGTGAAAGACAGCAAAAAGCACCCAGCCCACACTGTAAAGTGGACGTGAGAAAGACACAGCAACAAGCACCCAGCCCACACTGTAAATTGGACATGTAAAAGACACAGCAAAAAGCACCCAGCTCACATTGTAAAGTGGACATGTGAAAGACACAGCAAAAAGCACCCAGCCCACATTGTAAAGTGGACATGTGAAAGACACAGCAAAAGCACCCAGCCCACACTGTGAAGTGGACGTGTGAAAGACACAGCAAAAAGCACCCAGCCCACACTGTAAAGTGGACGTGTGAAAGACTCAGCAAAAAGCACCCAGCCCACACTGTAAAATGGATATGTGAAAGACACTGCAAAAAGCACCCAGCCCACACTGTAAAGTGGACATGTGAAAGACACAGCAAAAATCACCCAGCCCACACTGTAAAGTGGACGTGTGAAAGACACTGCAAAAAGCACACAGCCCACACTGTAAAGTGGATATGTGAAAGACACAGCAAAAAGCACCCAGCCCACACTGTAAAGTTGACGTGTGAAGGACACAGCAAAAAGCACCCAGCCCACACTGTAAAGTTGACGTGTGAAAGACACTGCAAAAAGCAGACAGCCCACACTGTAAAGTGGACATGTGAAAGACACAGCAAAAAGACCCAGCCCACGCTGTAAAGTTGACGTGTGAAAGACAAAGCAAAAAGCACCCAGCCCACACTGTAAAGTGGACGTGAGAAAGACACAGCAAAAAGCACCCAGCCCACACTGTAAAGTGGACATGTGAAAGTCACAGCAAAAAGCACCCGGCGCACATTGTAAAGTGGACATGTGAAAGACACAGCAAAAAGCACCCAGCCCACACTGTAAAGTGGACATGTGAAAGAAACAGCAAAAAGCACCCAGCCCACACTATAAAGTGGACGTGTGTAAGACACAGCAAAAAGCACCCAGCCCACACTGTAAAGTGGACGTGTGAAAGACACTGCAAAAATCACCCAGCCCACAATGTAAAGTGGACATGTGAAAGACACAGCAAAAATCACCCAGCCCACACTGTAAAGTGGACATGTGAAAGACACAGCAAAAAGCACCCAGCCCACACTGTAAAGTGGACGTGTGAAAGACACTGAAA
Source organism: Eledone cirrhosa (assembly GCA_964016885.1). Taxonomy (NCBI): domain Eukaryota; kingdom Metazoa; phylum Mollusca; class Cephalopoda; order Octopoda; family Eledonidae; genus Eledone; species Eledone cirrhosa. Next base: position 47,014,732 of record OZ024744.1, on the reverse strand, counting down.
AAAGCACCCAGCCCACACTGTAAAGTGGACATGTGAAAGACACAGCAAAAAGCACACAGCCCACACTGTAAAGTGGACGTGAGAAAGACACAGCAACAATCACCCAGCCCACACTGTAAAGTGGACATGTGAAAGACACAGCAAAATGCACCCAGCTCACATTGTAAAGTGGACATGTGAAAGACACAGCAAAAAGCACCCAGCCCACAATGTAAAGTGGACATGTGAAAGACACAGCAAAATCACCCAGCCCACACTGTAAAGTGGACATGTGAAAGACACAGCAAAAAGCACCCAGACCACACTGTGAAGTGGACATGTAAAAGACACAGCAAAAAGCACCCAGCCCACACTGTAAAGTGGACATGTGAAAGACACAGCAAAAAGCACCCAGCCTACACTGTAAAGTGGACGTGTGAAAGACAGAGCAAAAAGCACCCAGCCCACACTGTAAAGTGGACGTGTGAAAGACACTGCAAAAAGCACCCAGCCTACACTGTAAATTGGACATGTGTAAGACACAGCAAAAAGCACCCAGCCCACACTGTAAAGTGGACATGTGAAAGACACAGCAAAAAGCACCCAGCCCACACTGTAAAGTGGACATGTGAAAGACACAGTAAAAAGCACACAGCCCACACTGTAAAGTGGACATGTGAAAGACACAGCAAAAAGCACCCAGCCCACACTGTAAAGTGGACGTGTGAAAGACACTGCAAAAAGCACCCAGTCCACACTGTAAAGTGGACATGTGAAAGACACAGCAAAAAGCACCCAGCCCACACTGTAAAGTGGACGTGAGAAAGACACAGCAAAAAGCACCCAGCCCACACTGTAAAGTGGACGTGTGAAAGACACTGAAAAAAGCACCCAGCCCACACTGTAAAGTGGACATGTGAAAGACACAGCAAAAAGCACCCAGCCCACATTGTAAAGTGGACATGTGAAAGACACAGCAAAAGCACCCAGCCCACACTGTGAAGTGGACGTGTGAAAGACACAGCAAAAAGCACCCAGCCCACACTGTAAAGTGGACGTGTGAAAGACTCAGCAAAAAGCACCCAGCCCACACTGTAAAATGGATATGTGAAAGACACAGCAAAAAGCACCCAGCCCACACTGTAAAGTGGACATGTGAAAGACACAGCAAAAAGCACCCAGTCCACACTGTAAAGTGGACGTGTGAAAGACACTGCAAAAAGCACCGAGCCCACACTGTAAAGTTGGACATGTGAAAGACACAGCAAAAATCACCCAGCCCACACTGTAAAGTGGACGTGTGAAAGACACTGCAAAAAGCACACAGCCCACACTGTAAAGTGGATATGTGAAAGACACAGCAAAAAGCACCCAGCCCACACTGTAAAGTTGACGTGTGAAGGACACAGCAAAAAGCACCCAGCCCACACTGTAAAGTTGACGTGTGAAAGACACTGCAAAAAGCACACAGCCCACACTGTAAAGTGGACATGTGAAAGACACAGCAAAAAGACCCAGCCCACACTGTAAAGTTGACGTGTGAAAGACAAAGCAAAAAGCACCCAGCCCACACTGTAAAGTGGACGTGAGAAAGACACAGCAAAAAGCACCCAGCCCACACTGTAAAGTGGACATGTGAAAGTCACAGCAAAAAGCACCCGGCGCACATTGTAAAGTGGACATGTGAAAGACACAGCAAAAAGCACCCAGCCCACACTGTAAAGTGGACATGTGAAAGACACAGCAAAAAGCACCCAGCCCACACTATAAAGTGGACGTGTGAAAGACACAGCAAAAAGCACCCAGCCCACACTGTAAAGTGGACGTGTGAAAGACACTGCAAAAAGCACCCAGCCCACACTGTAAAGTGGACATGTGAAAGACACAGCAAAAAGCACCCAGCCCACACTGTAAAGTGGACGTGAGAAAGACACAGCAACATGCACCCAGCCCACACTGTAAAGTGGACATGCGAAAGACACAGCAAAATGCACCCAGCTCACATTGTAAAGTGGACATGTGAAAGACACAGCAAAAAGCACCCAGCCCACACTGTAAAGTGGACATGTGAAAGACACAGCAAAAGCACCCAGACCACACTGTAAAGTGGACATGTGAAAGACACAGCAAAAAGCAGCCAGCCCACACTGTGAAGTGGACATGTGAAAGACACAGCAAAAAGCACCCAGCCCACACTGTAAAGTGGACATGTGAAAGACACAGCAAAAAGCACCCAGCCTACACTGTAAAGTGGACGTGTGAAAGACACAGCAAAAAGCACCCAGCCCACACTGTAAAGTGGACGTGTGAAAGACACTGCAAAAAGCACCCAGCCCACACTGTAAAGTGGACATGTGAAAGACACAGCAAAAATCACCCAGCCCACACTGTAAAGTGGACATGTGAAAGACAGCAAAAAGCACCCAGCCCACACTGTAAACTGGACGTGTGAAAGACACTGACAAAAAGCACCCAGCCCACACTGTAAAGTGGACATGTGAAAGACACAGCAAAAAGCACCCAGCCCACACTGTAAAGTGGACGTGAGAAAGACACAGCAACAATCACCCAGCCCACACTGTAAAGTGGACATGTGAAAGACACAGCAAAATGCACCCAGCTCACATTGTAAAGTGGACATGTGAAAGACACAGCAAAAAGCACCCAGCCCACACTGTAAAGTGGACATGTGAAAGACACAGCAAAAGCACCCAGCCCACACTGTAAAGTGGACATGTGAAAGACACAGCAAAAAGCACCCAGCCCACACTGTGAAGTGGACATGTGAAAGACACAGCAAAAAGCACCCAGCCCACACTATAAAGTGGACATGTGAAAGACACAGCAAAAAGCACCCAGCCTACACTGTAAAGTGGACGTGTGAAAGACACAGCAAAAAGCACCCAGCCCACACTGTAAAGTGGACGTGTGAAAGACACTGCAAAAAGCACCCAGTCCACACTGTAAAGTGGACATGTGAAAGACACAGCAAAAAGCACCCAGCCCTCACTGTAAAGTGGACGTGAGAAAGACACAGCAACAAGCACCCAGCCCACACTGTAAAGTAGACGTGTGAAAGACACTGAAAAAAGCACCCAGCCAACACTGTAAAGTGGACATGTGAAAGACACAGCAAAAAGCACCCAGCCCACACTGTAAAGTGGACGTGAGAAAGACACAGCAACAAGCACCCAGCCCACACTGTAAAGTGGACATGTGAAAGTCACAGCAAAAAGCACCCGGCGCACACTGTAAAGTGGACATGTGAAAGACACAGCAAAAAGCACCCAGCCCACACTGTAAAGTGGACATGTGAAAGACACAGCAAAAATCACCCAGCCCACACTATAAAGTGGACGTGTGAAAGACACAGCAAAAAGCACCCAGCCCACACTGTAAAGTGGACGTGTGAAAGACACTGCAAAAAGCACCCAGCCCACACTGTAAAGTGGACATGTGAAAGACACAGCAAAAAGCACCCAGCCCACACTGTAAAGTGGACGTGAGAAAGACACAGCAACATGCACCCAGCCCACACTGTCAAGTGGACATGCGAAAGACACAGCAAAATGCACCCAGCTCACATTGTAAAGTGGACATGTGAAAGACACAGCAAAAAGCACCCAGCCCACACTGTAAAGTGGACATGTGAAAGACACAGCAAAAGCACCCAGCCCACACTGTAAAGTGGACATGTGAAAGACACAGCAAAAAGCAGCCAGCCCACACTGTGAAGTGGACATGTGAAAGACACAGCAAAAAGCACCCAGCCCACACTGTAAAGTGGACATGTGAAAGACACAGCAAAAAGCACCCAGCCTACACTGTAAAGTGGACGTGTGAAAGACACAGCAAAAAGCACCCAGCCCACACTGTAAAGTGGACGTGTGAAAGACACTGCAAAAAGCACCCAGCCCACACTGTAAAGTGGACATGTGAAAGACACAGCAAAAATCACCCAGCCCACACTGTAAAGTGGACATGTGAAAGACACAGCAAAAAGCACCCAGCCCACACTGTAAAGTGGACGTGTGAAAGACTGAAAAAAGCACCCAGCCCACACTGTAAAGTGGACATGTGAAAGACACAGCAAAAAGCACCCAGCCCACACTGTAAAGTGGACGTGAGAAAGACACAGCAACAATCACCCAGCCCACACTGTAATGTGGACATGTGAAAGACACAGCAAAATGCACCCAGCTCACATTGTAAAGTGGACATGTGAAAGACACAGCAAAAAGCACCCAGCCCACACTGTAAAGTGGACATGTGAAAGACACAGCAAAAGCACCCAGCCCACACTGTAAAGTGGACATGTGAAAGACACAGCAAAAAGCACCCAGCCCACACTGTGAAGTGGACATGTGAAAGACACAGCAAAAAGCACCCAGCCCACACTGTAAAGTGGACATGTGAAAGACACAGCAAAAAGCACCCAGCCTACACTGTAAAGTGGACGTGTGAAAGACACAGCAAAAAGCACCCAGCCCACACTGTAAAGTGGACGTGTGAAAGACACTGCAAAAAGCACCCAGCCTACACTGTAAAGTGGACATGTGAAAGACACAGCAAAATGCACCCAGCCCACACTGTAAAGTGGACGTGTGAAAGATACTGCAAAAAGCACCCAGTCCACACTGTAAAGTGCACATGTGAAAGACACAGCAAAAAGCACCCAGCCCACACTGTAAAGTGGACGTGAGAAAGACACGGCAACAAGCACCCAGCCCACACTGTAAAGTGGACGTGTGAAAGACACTGAAAAAAGCACCCAGCCCACACTGTAAAGTGGACATGTGAAAGACACAGCAAAAAGAACCCAGCCCACACTGTAAAGTGGACGTGAGAAAGACACAGCAACAAGCACCCAGCCCACACTGTAAAGTGGACATCTGAAAGACACAGCAAAAAGCACCCAGCCCACATTGTAAAGTGGACATGTGAAAGACACAGCAAAAGCACCCAGCCCACACTGTAAAGTGGACGTGTGAAAGACACAGCAAAGAGCACCCAGCCCACACTGTAAAGTGGACGTGTGAAAGACTCAGCAAAAAGCACCCAGCCCACACTGTAAAATGGATATGTGAAAGACACAGCAAAAAGCACCCAGCCCACACTGTAAAGTGGACATGTGAAAGACACAGCAAAAAGCACCCAGCCCACACTGTAAAGTGGACGTGTGAAAGACACTGCAAAAAGCACCGAGCCCACACTTTAAAGTGGACATGTGAAAGACACAGCAAAAATCACCCAGCCCACACTGTAAAGTGGACGTGTGAAAGACACTGCAAAAAGCACACAGCCCACACTGTAAAGTGGATATGTGAAAGACACAGCAAAAAGCACCCAGCCCACACTGTAAAGTTGACGTGTGAAAGACACAGCAAAAAGCACCCAGCCCACACTGTAAAGTGGACGTGTGAAAGACACTGCAAAAAGCACCCAGCCTACACTGTAAATTGGACATGTGAAAGACACAGCAAAAAGCACCCAGCCCACACTGTAAAGTGGACATGTGAAAGACACAGCAAAAAGCACCCAGCCCACACTGTAAAGTGGACATGTGAAAGACACAGTAAAAAGCACCCAGCCCACACTGTAAAGTGAACATGTGAAAGACACAGCAAAAAGCACCCAGCCCACACTGTAAAGTGGACGTGTGAAAGATACTGCAAAAAGCACCCAGTCCACACTGTAAAGTGGACATGTGAAAGACACAGCAAAAAGCACCCAGCCCACACTGTAAAGTGGACGTGAGAAAGACACAGCAACAAGCACACAGCCCACACTGTAAAGTGGACGTGTGAAAGACACTGAAAAAAGCACCCAGCCCACACTGTAAAGTGGACATGTGAAAGACACAGCAAAAAGCACCCAGCCCACACTGTAAAGTGGACGTGAGAAAGACACAGCAACAAGCACCCAGCCCACACTGTAAAGTGGACATGTGAAAGACACAGCAAAAAGCACCCAGCCCACATTGTAAAGTGGACATGTGAAAGACACAGCAAAAGCACCCAGCCCACACTGTGAAGTGGACGTGTGAAAGACACAGCAAAAAGCACCCAGCCCACACTGTAAAGTGGACGTGTGAAAGACTCAGCAAAAAGCACCCAGCCCACACTGTAAAATGGATATGTGAAAGACACAGCAAAAAGCACCCAGCCCACACTGTAAAGTGGACATGTGAAAGACACAGCAAAAATCACCCAGCCCACACTGTAAAGTGGACGTGTGAAAGACACTGCAAAAAGCACACAGCCCACACTGTAAAGTGGATATGTGAAAGACACAGCAAAAAGCACCCAGCCCACACTGTAAAGTTGACGTGTGAAGGACACAGCAAAAAGCACCCAGCCCACACTGTAAAGTTGACGTGTGAAAGACACTGCAAAAAGCACACAGCCCACACTGTAAAGTGGACATGTGAAAGACACAGCAAAAAGACCCAGCCCACACTGTAAAGTTGACGTGTGAAAGACAAAGCAAAAAGCACCCAGCCCACACTGTAAAGTGGACGTGAGAAAGACACATCAAAAAGCACCCAGCCCACACTGTAAAGTGGACGTGAGAAAGACACAGCAACAAGCACCCAGCCCACACTGTAAAGTAGACGTGTGAAAGACACTGAAAAAAGCACCCAGCCAACACTGTAAAGTGGACATGTGAAAGACACAGCAAAAAGCACCCAGCCCACACTGTAAAGTGGACGTGAGAAAGACACAGCAACAAGCACCCAGCCCACACTGTAAAGTGGACATGTGAAAGTCACAGCAAAAAGCACCCGGCGCACATTGTAAAGTGGACATGTGAAAGACACAGCAAAAAGCACCCAGCCCACACTGTAAAGTGGACATGTGAAAGACACAGCAAAAAGCACCCAGCCCACACTATAAAGTGGACGTGTGAAAGACACAGCAAAAAGCACCCAGCCCACACTGTAAAGTGGACGTGTGAAAGACACTGCAAAAAGCACCCAGCCCACACTGTAAAGTGGACATGTGAAAGACACAGCAAAAAGCACCCAGCCCACACTGTAAAGTGGACGTGAGAAAGACACAGCAACATGAACCCAGCCCACACTGTAAAGTGGACATGCGAAAGACACAGCAAAATGCACCCAGCTCACATTGTAAAGTGGACATGTGAAAGACACAGCAAAAAGCACCCAGCCCACACTGTAAAGTGGACATGTGAAAGACACAGCAAAAGCACCCAGCCCACACTGTAAAGTGGACATGTGAAAGACACAGCAAAAAGCAGCCAGCCCACACTGTGAAGTGGACATGTGAAAGACACAGCAAAAAGCACCCAGCCCACACTGTAAAGTGGACATGTGAAAGACACAGCAAAAAGCACCCAGCCTACACTGTAAAGTGGACGTGTGAAAGACACAGCAAAAAGCACCCAGCCCACACTGTAAACTGGACGTGTGAAAGACACTGCAAAAAGCACCCAGCCCACACTGTAAAGTGGACATGTGAAAGACACAGCAAAAATCACCCAGCCCACACTGTAAAGTGGACATGTGAAAGACACAGCAAAAAGCACCCAGCCCACACTGTAAAGTGGACGTGTGAAAGACACTGAAAAAAGCACCCAGCCCACACTGTAAAGTGGACATGTGAAAGACACAGCAAAAAGCACCCAGCCCACACTGTAAAGTGGACGTGAGAAAGACACAGCAACAATCACCCAGCCCACACTGTAATGTGGACATGTGAAAGACACAGCAAAATGCACCCAGCTCACATTGTAAAGTGGACATGTGAAAGACACAGCAAAAAGCACCCAGCCCACACTGTAAAGTGGACATGTGAAAGACACAGCAAAAGCACCCAGCCCACACTGTAAAGTGGACATGTGAAAGACACAGCAAAAAGCACCCAGCCCACACTGTGAAGTGGACATGTGAAAGACACAGCAAAAAGCACCCAGCCCACACTGTAAAGTGGACATGTGAAAGACACAGCAAAAAGCACCCAGCCTACACTGTAAAGTGGACGTGTGAAAGACACAGCAAAAAGCACCCAGCCCACACTGTAAAGTGGACGTGTGAAAGACACTGCAAAAAGCACCCAGCCTACACTGTAAATTGGACATGTGAAAGACACAGCAAAAAGCACCCAGCCCACACTGTAAAGTGGACATGTGAAAGACACAGCAAAAAGCACCCAGCCCACACTGTAAAGTGGACGTGTGAAAGACACTGCAAAAAGCACCCAGTCCACACTGTAAAGTGGACATGTGAAAGACACAGCAAAAAGCACCCAGCCCACACTGTAAAGTGGACGTGAGAAAGACACAGCAACAAGCACCCAGCCCACACTGTAAAGTGGACGTGTGAAAGACACTGAAAAAAGCACCCAGCCCACACTGTAAAGTGGACATGTGAAAGACACAGCAAAAAGTACCCAGCCCACACTGTAAAGTGGACGTGAGAAAGACACAGCAACAAGCACCCAGCCCACACTGTAAAGTGGACATGTGAAAGACACAGCAAAAAGCACCCAGCTCACATTGTAAAGTGGACATCTGAAAGACACAGCAAAAAGCACCCAGCCCACATTGTAAAGTGGACATGTGAAAGACACAGCAAAAGCACCCAGCCCACACTGTAAAGTGGACGTGTGAAAGACACAGCAAAGAGCACCCAGCCCACACTGTAAAGTGGACGTGTGAAAGACTCAGCAAAAAGCACCCAGCCCACACTGTAAAATGGATATCTGAAAGACACAGCAAAAGCACCCTGCCCACACTGTAAAGTGGACATGTGAAAGACACAGCAAAAAGCACCCAGCCCACACTGTAAAGTGGACGTGTGAAAGACACTGCAAAAAGCACCGAGCCCACACTTTAAAGTGGACATGTGAAAGACACAGCAAAAATCACCCAGCCCACACTGTAAAGTGGACGTGTGAAAGACACTGCAAAAAGCACACAGCCCACACTGTAAAGTGGATATGTGAAAGACACAGCAAAAAGCACCCAGCCCACACTGTAAAGTTGACGTGTGAAAGACACAGCAAAAAGCACCCAGCCCACACTGTAAAGTGGACGTGTGAAAGACACTGCAAAAAGCACCCAGCCTACACTGTAAATTGGACATGTGAAAGACACAGCAAAAAGCACCCAGCCCACACTGTAAAGTGGACATGTGAAAGACACAGCAAAAAGCACCCAGCCCACACTGTAAAGTGGACATGTGAAAGACACAGTAAAAAGCACCCAGCCCACACTGTAAAGTGAACATGTGAAAGACACAGCAAAAAGCACCCAGCCCACACTGTAAAGTGGACGTGTGAAAGACACAGAAAAAAGCACCCAGCCCACATTGTAAAGTGGACATGTGAAAGACACAGCAAAAAGCACCCAGCCCACATTGTAATGTGGACATGTGAAAGACACAGCAAAAAGCACCCAGCCCACACTGTAGAGTGGACGTGTGAAAGACACTGCAAGAAGCACCCAGCCCACACTGTAAAGTGGACATGTGAAAGACACAGCAAAAAGCACCCAGCCCACATTGTAAAGTGGACATGTGAAAAACACAGCAACAAGCACCCAGCCCACACTGTAAAGTGGACGTGTGACAGACACAGCAAAAAGCACCCAGCCCACACTGTAAAGTGGACGTTTGAAAGACACAGCAAAAAGCACCCAGCCCACACTGTAAAGTGGACGTGTGAAAGACACAGCAAAAAGCACCCAGCCCACACTGTAAAGTGGATATGTGAAAGACACAGCAAAAATCACCCAGCCCACACTGTAAAGTGGACGTGTGAAAGACACTGCAAAAAGCACACAGCCCACACTGTAAAGTTGACGTGTGAAAGACAAAGCAAAAAGCACCCAGCCCACACTGTAAAGTGGACGTGAGAAAGACACAGCAACAAGCACCCAGCCAACACTGTAAAATGGACATGTGAAAGACACAGCAAAAAGCACCCGGCGCACATTGTAAAGTGGACATGTGAAAGACACAGCAAAAAGCACCCAGCCCACACTGTAAATGGACATGTGAAAGACACAGTAAAAAGCACCCAGCCCACACTGTAAAGTTGACGTATGAAAGACACTGCAAAAAGCGCCCAGCCCACACTGTAAAGTGTACATGTGAAAGACACAGCAAAAAGCACCCAGCCAACATTGTAAAGTGGACATGTTAAAGACACAGCAAAAAGCACCCAGCCCACACTGTGAAGTGGACATGTGAAAGACACAGCAAAAAGCACCCAGCCCACACTGTAAAGTGGACATGTGAAAGACACAGCAAAAGGCACCCAGCCCACACTGTAAAGTGGACGTGTGAAAGACACTGAAAAAAGCACCCAGCCCACACTGTAAAGTGGACATGTGAAAGACACAGCAAAAAGCACCCAGCCCACATTGTAAAGTGGACGTGAGATAGACACAGCAACAAGCACCCAGCCCACACTGTAAAGTGGACATGTGAAAGACACAGCAAAAAGCACCCAGCCCACACTGTAAAGTGGACATGTGAAAGACACAGCAAAAAGCACCCAGCCCACACTGTAAAATGGACATGTGAAAGACACAGCAAAAAGCACCCAGCCAACACTGTGAAGCGGACAAGTGAAAGACACAGCTAAAAGCACCCAGCCCACACTGTAAAGTGGACATGTGAAAGACACAGCAAAAAGCACCCAGCCCACACTGTAAAGTGGACATGTGAAAGACACAGCAAGAAGCACCCAGCCCACACTGTAAAGTGGACGTGTGAAAGACACAGCAAAAAGCACCCAGCCCACACTGTAAAGTAGACGTATGAAAGACACTGCAAAAAGCACCCAGCCCACACTGTAAAGTGGACATGTGAAAGACACAGCAAAAAGCACCCAGCCCACACTGTAAAGTGGACATGTGAAAGACACAGCAAAAAGCACCCAGCCCACACTGTAAAGTGGACATGTGAAAGACACAGTAAAAAGCACCCAGCCCACACTGTAAAGTTGACGTGTGAAAGACACTGCAAAAAGCGCCCAGCCCACACAGTAAGTGGACATGTGAATGACACAGCAAAAAGCACCCAGCCCACATTGTAAAGTGGACATGTGAAAGACACAGCAAAAAGCACTCAGCCCACATTGTAAAGTGGACATGTGAAAGACACAGCAAAAAGCACCCAGCCCACACTGTAAAGTGGACATGTGAAAGACACAGCAAAAAGCACCCAGCCCACACTGTAAAGTGGACGTGTGAAAGACACAGCAAAAAGCACCCAGCCCACACTGTAAAGTGGACGTGAGAAAGACACAGCAACAAGCACCCAGCCCACACTGTAAAGTGGACATGTGAAAGACACAGCAAAAAGCACCCAGCCCACACTGTAAAGTGGACATGTGAAAGACACAGCAAAAAGCACCCAGCCCACACTGTAAAGTGGACGTTTGAAAGACACAGCAAAAAGCACCCAGCCCACACTGTAAAGTGGATATGTGAAAGACACAGCAAAAATCACCCAGCCCACACTGTAAAGTGGACGTGTGAAAGACACTGCAAAAAGCACACAGCCCACACTGTAAAGTGGATATGTGAAAGACACAGCAAAAACACCCGGCCCACACTGTAAAGTAAACGTGTGAAAGACACAGCAAAAAGCACCCAGCCCACACTGTAAAATTGACGTGTGAAAGACACTGCAAAAAGCACACAGCCCACACTGTAAAGTTGACGTGTGAAAGACAAAGCAAAAAGCACCCAGCCCACACTGTAAAGTGGACGTGAGAAAGACACAGCAACAATCACCCAGCCAACACTGTAAAGTGGACATGTGAAAGACACAGCAAAAAGCACCCGGCGCACATTGTAAAGTGGACATGTGAAAGACACAGCAAAAAGCACCCAGCCCACACTGTAAAGTGGACATGTGAAAGACACAGCAAAAAGCACCCAGCCCACACTGTAAATGGACATGTGAAAGACACTGCAAAAAGCGCCCAGCCCACACTGTAAAGTGGACATGTGAAAGACACAGCAAAAAGCACCCAGCCAACATTGTAAAGTGGACATGTGAAAGACACAGCAAAAAGCACCCAGCCCACATTGTGAAGTTGACATGTGAAAGACACAGCAAAAAGCACCCAGCCCACACTGTGAAGTGGACATGTGAAAGACACAGCAAAAAGCACCCAGCCCACACTGTAAAGTGGACATGTGAAAGACACAGCAAAAAGCACCCAGCCCACACTGTAAAGTGGACGTGTGAAAGACACTGAAAAAAGCACCCAGCCCACACTGTAAAGTGGACATGTGAAAGACACAGCAAAAAGCACCCAGCCCACATTGTAAAGTGGACGTGAGATAGACACAGCAACAAGCACCCAGCCCACACTGTAAAGTGGACATGTGAAAGACACAGCAAAAAGCACCCAGCCCACACTGTAAAGTGGACATGTGAAAGACACAGCAAAAAGCACCCAGCCCACACTGTAAAGTGGACATGTGAAAGACACAGCAAAAAGCACCCAGCCCACACTGTGAAGCGGACATGTGAAAGACACAGCTAAAAGCACCCAGCCCACACTGTAAAGTGGACATGTGAAAGCCACAGCAAAAAGCACCCAGCCCACACTGTAAAGTGGACATGTGAAAGACACAGCAAGAAGCACCCAGCCCACACTGTAAAGTGGACGTGTGAAAGACACAGCAAAAAGCACCCAGCCCACACTGTAAAGTGGACGTATGAAAGACACTGCAAAAAGCACCCAGCCCACACTGTAAAGTGGACATGTGAAAGACACAGCAAAAAGCACCCAGCCCACACTGTAAAGTGGACATGTGAAAGACAGAGCAAAAAGCACCCAGCCCACACTGTAAAGTGGACATGTGAAAGACACAGTAAAAAGCACCCAGCCCACACTGTAAAGTTGACGTGTGAAAGACACTGCAAAAAGCGCCCAGCCCACACTGTAAGTGGACATGTGAATGACACAGCAAAAAGCACCCAGCCCACATTGTAAAGTGGACATGTGAAAGACACAGCAAAAAGCACTCAGCCCACATTGTAAAGTGGACATGTGAAAGACACAGCAAAAAGCACCCAGCCCACACTGTAAAGTGGACATGTGAAAGACACAGCAAAAAGCACCCAGCCCACACTGTAAAGTGGACGTGTGAAAGAGACTGAAAAAAGCATCCAGCCCACACTGTAAAGTGGACATGTGAAAGACACAGCAAAAAGCACCCAGCCCACACTGTAAAGTGGACGTGAGAAAGACACAGCAACAAGCACCCATCCCACACTGTAAAGTGGACGTGTGAAAGACACAGCAACAAGCACCCAGCCAACACTGTAAAGTGGACATGTGAAAGACACAGCAAAAAGCACCCGGCGCACATTGTAAAGTGGACATGTGAAAGACACAGCAAAAAGCACCCAGCCCACACTGTAAAGTGGACATGTGAAAGACACAGCAAAAAGCACCCAGCCCACACTGTAAATGGACATGTGAAAGACACTGCAAAAAGCGCCCAGCCCACACTGTAAAGTGGACATGTGAAAGACACAGCAAAAAGCACCCAGCCAACATTGTAAAGTGGACATGTGAAAGACACAGCAAAAAGCACCCAGCCCACATTGTAAAGTGGACATGTGAAAGACACAGCAAAAAGCACCCAGCCCACACTGTGAAGTGGACATGTGAAAGACACAGCAAAAAGCACCCAGCCCACAATGTAAAGTGGACATGTGAAAGACACAGCAAAAAGCACCCAGCCCACACTGTAAAGTGGACGTGTGAAAGACACTGAAAAAAGCACCCAGCCCACACTGTAAAGTGGACATGTGAAAGACACAGCAAAAAGCACCCAGCCCACACTGTAAAGTGGACATGTGAAAGACACAGCAAAAAGCACCCAGCCCACACTGTAAAGTGGACATGTGAAAGACACAGCAAAAAGCACTCAGCCCACATTGTAAAGTGGACATGTGAAAGACACAGCAAAAAGAACCCAGCCCACACTGTAAAGTGGACATGTGAAAGACACAGCAAAAAGCACCCAGCCCACACTGTAAAGTGGACTTGTGAAAGACACAGCAAAAAGCACCCAGCCCACACTGTAAAGTGGACGTGAGAAAGACACAGCAACAAGCACCCAGCCCACACTGTAAAGTGGACATGTGAAAGACACAGCAAAAAGCACCCAGCCCACACTGTAAAGTGGACATGTGAAAGACACAGCAAAAAGCACTCAGCCCACATTGTAAAGTGGACATGTGAAAGACACAGCAAAAAGCACCCAGCCCACACTGTAAAGTGGACGTGTGAAAGACACAGCAACAAGCACCCAGCCAACACTGTAAAGTGGACATGTGAAAGACACAGCAAAAAGCACCCGGCGCACATTGTAAAGTGGACATGTGAAAGACACAGCAAAAAGCACCCAGCCCACACTGTAAAGTGGACATGTGAAAGACACAGCAAAAAGCACCCAGCCCACACTGTAAATGGACATGTGAAAGACACTGCAAAAAGCGCCCAGCCCACACTGTAAAGTGGACATGTGAAAGACACAGCAAAAAGCACCCAGCCAACATTGTAAAGTGGACATGTGAAAGACACAGCAAAAAGCACCCAGCCCACATTGTAAAGTGGACATGTGAAAGACACAGCAAAAAGCACCCAGCCCACACTGTGAAGTGGACATGTGAAAGACACAGCAAAAAGCACCCAGCCCACAATGTAAAGTGGACATGTGAAAGACACAGCAAAAAGCACCCAGCCCACACTGTAAAGTGGACGTGTGAAAGACACTGAAAAAAGCACCCAGCCCACACTGTAAAGTGGACATGTGAAAGACACAGCAAAAAGCACCCAGCCCACACTGTAAAGTGGACATGTGAAAGACACAGCAAAAAGCACCCAGCCCACACTGTAAAGTGGACATGTGAAAGACACAGCAAAAAGCACTCAGCCCACATTGTAAAGTGGACATGTGAAAGACACAGCAAAAAGCACCCAGCCCACACTGTAAAGTGGACATGTGAAAGACACAGCAAAAAGCACCCAGCCCACACTGTAAAGTGGACTTGTGAAAGACACAGCAAAAAGCACCCAGCCCACACTGTAAAGTGGACGTGAGAAAGACACAGCAACAAGCACCCAGCCCACACTGTAAAGTGGACATGTGAAAGACACAGCAAAAAGCACCCAGCCCACACTGTAAAGTGGACATGTGAAAGACACAGCAAAAAGCACCCAGCCCACACTGTAAAGTGGACGTTTGAAAGACACAGCAAAAAGCACCCAGCCCACACTGTAAAGTGGATATGTGAAAGACACAGCAAAAATCACCCAGCCCACACTGTAAAGTGGACGTGTGAAAGACACTGCAAAAATCACACAGCCCACACTGTAAAGTGGATATGTGAAAGACACAGCAAAAACACCCGGCCCACACTGTAAAGTAAACGTGTGAAAGACACAGCAAAAAGCACCCAGCCCACACTGTAAAATTGACGTGTGAAAGACACTGCAAAAAGCACACAGCCCACACTGTAAAGTTGACGTGTGAAAGACAAAGCAAAAAGCACCCAGCCCACACTGTAAAGTGGACGTGAGAAAGACACAGCAACAAGCACCCAGCCAACACTGTAAAGTGGACATGTGAAAGACACAGCAAAAAGCACCCGGCGCACATTGTAAAGTGGACATGTGAAAGACACAGCAAAAAGCACCCAGCCCACACTGTAAAGTGGACATGTGAAAGACACAGCAAAAAGCACCCAGCCCACACTGTAAATGGACATGTGAAAGACACTGCAAAAAGCGCCCAGCCCACACTGTAAAGTGGACATGTGAAAGACACAGCAAGAAGCACCCAGCCAACATTGTAAAGTGGACATGTGAAAGACACAGCAAAAAGCACCCAGCCCACATTGTGAAGTTGACATGTGAAAGACACAGCAAAAAGCACCCAGCCCACACTGTGAAGTGGACATGTGAAAGACACAGCAAAAAGCACCCAGCCCACACTGTAAAGTGGACATGTGAAAGACACAGCAAAAAGCAGCCAGCCCACACTGTAAAGTGGACGTGTGAAAGACACTGAAAAAAGCACCCAGCCCACACTGTAAAGTGGACATGTGAAAGACACAGCAAAAAGCACCCAGCCCACATTGTAAAGTGGACGTGAGATAGACACAGCAACAAGCACCCAGCCCACACTGTAAAGTGGACATGTGAAAGACACAGCAAAAAGCACCCAGCCCACACTGTAAAGTGGACATGTGAAAGACACAGCAAAAAGCACCCAGCCCACATTGTAAAGTGGACATGTGAAAGACACAGCAAAAAGCACCCAGCCCACACTGTGAAGCGGACATGTGAAAGACACAGCTAAAAGCACCCAGCCCACACTGTAAAGTGGACATGTGAAAGACACAGCAAAAAGCACCCAGCCCACACTGTAAAGTGGACATGTGAAAGACACAGCAAGAAGCAGCCAGCCCACACTGTAAAGTGGACGTGTGAAAGACACAGCAAAAAGCACCCAGCCCACACTGTAAAGTGGACGTATGAAAGACACTGCAAAAAGCACCCAGCCCACACTGTAAAGTGGACATGTGAAAGACACAGCAAAAAGCACCCAGCCCACACTGTAAAGTGGACATGTGAAAGACACAGCAAAAAGCACCCAGCCCACACTGTAAAGTGGACATGTGAAAGACACAGTAAAAAGCACCCAGCCCACACTGTAAAGTTGACGTGTGAAAGACACTGCAAAAAGCGCCCAGCCCACACTGTAAGTGGACATGTGAATGACACAGCAAAAAGCACCCAGCCCACATTGTAAAGTGGACATGTGAAAGACACAGCAAAAAGCACTCAGCCCACATTGTGAAGTGGACATGTGAAAGACACAGCAAAAAGCACCCAGCCCACACTGTAAAGTGGACATGTGAAAGACACAGCAAAAAGCACACAGCCCACACTGTAAAGTGGACGTGTGAAAGACACTGAAAAAAGCATCCAGCCCACACTGTAAAGTGGACATGTGAAAGACACAGCAAAAAGCACCCAGCCCACACTGTAAAGTGGACGTGAGAAAGACACAGCAACAAGCACCCATCCCACACTGTAAAGTGGACGTGTGAAAGACACAGCAACAAGCACCCAGCCAACACTGTAAAGTGGACATGTGAAAGACACAGCAAAAAGCACCCGGCGCACATTGTAAAGTGGACATGTGAAAGACACAGCAAAAAGCACCCAGCCCACACTGTAAAGTGGACATGTGAAAGACACAGCAAAAAGCACCCAGCCCACACTGTAAATGGACATGTGAAAGACACTGCAAAAAGCGCCCAGCCCACACTGTAAAGTGGACATGTGAAAGACACAGCAAAAAGCACCCAGCCAACATTGTAAAGTGGACATGTGAAAGACACAGCAAAAAGCACCCAGCCCACATTGTAAAGTGGACATGTGAAAGACACAGCAAAAAGCACCCAGCCCACACTGTGAAGTGGACATGTGAAAGACACAGCAAAAAGCACCCAGCCCACAATGTAAAGTGGACATGTGAAAGACACAGCAAAAAGCACCCAGCCCACACTGTAAAGTGGACGTGTGAAAGACACTGAAAAAAGCACCCAGCCCACACTGTAAAGTGGACATGTGAAAGACACAGCAAAAAGCACCCAGCCCACATTGTAAAGTGGACGTGAGATAGACACAGCAACAAGCACCCAGCCCACACTGTAAATTGGACATGTGAAAGACACAGCAAAAAGCACCCAGCCCACACTGTAAAGTGGACATGTGAAAGACACAGCAAAAAGCACCCAGCCCACACTGTAAAGTGGACATGTGAAAGACACAGCAAAAAGCACCCAGCCCACACTGTGAAGCGGACATGTGAAAGACACAACTAAAAGCACCCAGCCCACACTGTAAAGTGGACATGTGAAAGACACAGCAAAAAGCACCCAGCCCACACTGTAAAGTGGACATGTGAAAGACACAGCAAGAAGCACCCAGCCCACACTGTAAAGTGGACGTGTGAAAGACACAGCAAAAAGCACCCAGCCCACACTGTAAAGTGGACGTATGAAAGACACTGCAAAAAAGCACCCAGCCCACACTGTAAAGTGGACATGTGAAAGACACAGCAAAAAGCACCCAGCCCACACTGTAAAGTGGACATGTGAAAGACACAGCAAAAAGCACCCAGCCCACACTGTAAAGTGGACATGTGAAAGACACAGTAAAAAGCACCCAGCCCACACTGTAAAGTGGACATGTGAAAGACACAGCAAAAAGCACCCAGCCCACACTGTAAAGTGGACGTGTGAAAGACACTGCAAAAAGCACACAGCCCACACTGTATAGTGGATATGTGAAAGAGACTGCAAAAAGCACCCAGCCCACATTGTAAAGTGGACATGTGAAAGACACAGCAAAAAGCACCCAGCCCACACTGTAAAGTGGACGTGTGAAAGACACTGCAAAAAGCACCCAGCCCACACTGTAAAGTGGATATGTGAAAAACACAGCAAAAAGCACCCAGCCCACACTGTAAAGTGGACGTGTGAAAGACACAGCAAAAAGCACCCAGCCCACACTGTAAAGTGGACGTGTGAAAGACACAGCAAAAAGCACTCAGCCCACACTGTAAAGTGGATATGTGAAAGACACAGCAAAAATCACCCAGCCCACACTGTAAAGTGGACGTGTGAAAGACACTGCAAAAAGCACACAGCCCACACTGTATGGTGGATATGTGAAAGACACAGCAAAAAGCACCCAGCCCACACTGTAAAGTAAACGTGTGAAAGACACAGAAAAAGCACCCAGCCCACACGGTAAAATTGACGTGTGAAAGACACTGCAAAAAGCACACAGCCCACACTGTAAAGTGGACATGTGAAAGACACAGCAAAAAGCACCCAGCCCACACTGTAAAGTTGACGTGTGAAAGACAAAGCAAAAAGCACCCAGCCCACACTGTAAAGTGGACGTGAGAAAGACACAGCAACAAGCACCCAGCCAACACTGTAAAGTGGACATGTGAAAGACACAGCAAAAAGCACCCGGCGCACATTGTAAAGTGGACATGTGAAAGACACAGCAAAAAGCACCCAGCCCACACTGTAAAGTGGACATGTGAAAGACACAGCAAAAAGCACCCAGCCCAAACTGTAAAGTGGACATGTGAAAGACACAGTAAAAAGCACCCAGCCCACACTGTAAAGTGGACATGTGAAAGACACAGCAAAAAGCACCCAGCCCACACTGTAAAGTTGACGTGTGAAAGACAAAGCAAAAAGCACCCAGCCCACACTGTAAAGTGGACGTGAGAAAGACACAGCAACAAGCACCCAGCCAACACTGTAAAGTGGACATGTGAAAGACACAGCAAAAAGCCCCAGCCCACACTGTAAAGTGAACATGTGAAAGACACAGTAAAAAGAACCCAGCCCACACTGTAAAGTTGACGTGTGAAAGACACTGCAAAAAGCGCCCAGCCCACACTGTAAAGTGGACATGTGAAAGACACAGCAAAAAGCACCCAGCCCACATTGTAAAGTGCCATGTGAAAGACACAGCAAAAAGCACCCAGCCCACACTGTAAAGTGGACATGTGAAAGACACAGCAAAAAGCACCCAGCCCACACTGTAAAGTGGACATGTGAAAGACACAGCAAAATCACACAGCCCACACTGTAAAGTGGACATGTGAAAGACACAGCAAAAAGCACCCAGCCCACATTGTAAAGTGGACATGTGAAAGACACAGCAAAAAGCACCCAGCCCACATTGTAAAGTGGACATGTGAAAGACACAGCAAAAAGCACCCAGCTCAAACTGTAAAGTGGACGTGTGAAAGACACTGCAAAAAGTACCCAGCCCACACTATAAAGTGGACATGTGAAAGACACAGCAAAAAGCACCCAGCCCACACTGTAGAGTGGACGTGTGAAAGACACTGCAAGAAGCAGCCAGCCCACACTGTAAAGTGGACATGTGAAAGAGACTGCAAAAAGCACCCAGCCCACATTGTAAAGTGGACATGTGAAAGACACAGCAAAAAGCACCCAGC
Organism: Eledone cirrhosa; assembly: GCA_964016885.1. NCBI lineage: Eukaryota > Metazoa > Mollusca > Cephalopoda > Octopoda > Eledonidae > Eledone > Eledone cirrhosa. Next base: position 46,994,686 of record OZ024744.1, on the reverse strand, counting down.
CCACACTGTGAAGTGTACGTGTGAAAGACACTGCAAAAAGCACCCAGCCCACACTGTAAAGTGGATATGTGAAAAACACAGCAAAAAGCACCCAGCCCACACTGTAAAGTGGACGTGTGAAAGACACAGCAAAAAGCACCCAGCCCACACTGTAAAGTGGACGTTTGAAAGCCACAGCAAAAAGCACCCAGCCCACACTGTAAAGTGGATATGTGAAAGACACAGCAAAAATCACCCAGCCCACACTGTAAAGTGGACATGTGAAAGACACAGCAAAAAGCACCCAGCCCACACTGTAAAGTGGACATGTGAAAGATACAGCAAAAAGCACCCAGCCCACGCTGTAAAGTGGACATGTGAAAGACACAGCAAAAAGCACCCAGCCCACACTGTAAAGTGGACATGTGAAAGATACAGCAAAAAGCACCCAGCCCACACTGTAAAGTGGACATGTGAAAGACACAGTAAAAAGCACCCAGCCCACACTGTAAAGTTGACGTGTGAAAGACACTGCAAAAAGCGCCCAGCCCACACTGTAAAGTGGACATGTGAAAACACAGCAAAAAGCACCCAGCCCACATTGTAAAGTGGACATGTGAAAGACACAGCAAAAAGCACCCAGCCCACATTGTAAAGTGGACAGTGAAAGACACAGCAAAAGCACCCAGCTCAAACTGTAAAGTGGACGTGTGAAAGACACTGCAAAAAGCACCCAGCCCACACTATAAAGTGGACATGTGAAAGACACAGCAAAAAGCACCCAGCCCACACTGTAAAGTGGACATGTGAAAGACACAGCAAAAAGCACCCAGCCCACACTGTAGAGTGGACGTGTGAAAGACACTGCAAGAAGCACCCAGCCCACACTGTAAAATGGACATGTGAAAGACACAGCAAAAAGCACCCAGCCCACATTGTAAAGTGGACATGTGAAAAACACAGCAAAAAGCACCCTGCCCACACTGTAAAGTGGACGTGTGAAAGACACAGCAAAAAGCACCCAGCCCACACTGTAAAGTGGACGTTTGAAAGACACAGCAAAAAGCACCCAGCCCACACTGTAAAGTGGACGTGTGAAAGACACAGCAAAAAGCACCCAGCCCACACTGTAAAGTGTATATGTGAAAGACACAGCAAAAAGCACCCAGCCCACACTGTAAAGTGGACGTGTCAAAGACACTGCAAAAAGCACACAGGCCACACTGTAAAGTGGATATGTGAAAGACACAGCAAAAACACCCAGCCCACACTGTAAAGTAAACGTGTGAAAGACACAGCAAAAAGCACCCAGCCCACACTGTAAAATTGACGTGTGAAAGACACTGCAAAAAGCACACAGCCCACACTGTAAAGTGGACATGTGAAAGACACAGCAAAAAGCACCCAGCCCACACTGTAAAGTTGACGTGTAAAAGACAAAGCAAAAAGCACCCAGCCCACACTGTAAAGTGGACGTGAGAAAGACACAGCAACAAGCACCCAGCCAACACTGTAAAGTGGACATGTGAAAGACACAGCAAAAAGCACCCGGCGCACATTGTAAAGTGGACATGTGAAAGACACAGCAAAAAGCACCCAGCCCACACTGTAAAGTGGACATGTGAAAGACACAGCAAAAAGCACCCAGCCCACACTGTAAATGGACATGTGAAAGACACAGTAAAAAGCACCCAGCCCACACTGTAAAGTTGACGTGTGAAAGACACTGCAAAAAGCGCCCAGCCCACACTGTAAAGTGGACATGTGAAAGACACAGCAAAAAGCACCCAGCCAACATTGTAAAGTGGACATGTGAAAGACACAGCAAAAAGCACCCAGCCCACATTGTAAAGTGGACATGTGAAAGAAACAGCAAAAAGCACCCAGCTCAAACTGTAAAGTGGACGTGTCAAAGACACTGCAAAAAGCACCCAGCCCACACTATAAAGTGGACATGTGAAAAACACAGCAAAAAGCACCCAGCCCACACTGTGAAGTGGACATGTGAAAGACACAGCAAAAAGCACCCAGCCCACACTGTAGAGTGGACGTGTGAAAGACACTGCAATAAGCACCCAGCCCACACTGTAAAGTGGACATGTGAAAGAGACTGCAAAAAGCACCCAGCCCACATTGTAAAGTGGACATGTGAAAGACACAGCAAAAAGCACCCAGCCCACACTGTTGAGTGGGCGTGTGAAAGACACAGCAAAAAGCACCCAGCCCACACTGTAAAGTGGACGTGTGAAAGACACTGCAAAAAGCACCCAGCCCACACTGTAAAGTGGACATGTGAAAGACACAGCAAAAAGCACCCAGCCCACACTGTAAAGTGGACATGTGAAAGACACAGCAAAAAGCACCCAGCCCACACTGTAAAGTGGACATGTGAAAGACACAGTAAAAAGCACCCAGCCCACACTGTAAAGTTGACGTGTGAAAGACACTGCAAAAAGCGCCCAGCCCACACTGTAAAGTGGACATGTGAAAGACACAGCAAAAAGCACCCAGCCCACATTGTAAAGTGGACATGTGAAAGACACAGCAAAAAGCACCCAGCCCACATTGTAAAGTGGACATGTGAAAGACACAGCAAAAAGCACCCAGCTCAAGCTGTAAAGTGGACGTGTGAAAGACACTGCAAAAAGCACCCAGCCCACACTATAAAGTGGACATGTGAAAGACACAGCAAAAAGCACCCAGCCCACACTGTAAAGTGGACATGTGAAAGACACAGCAAAAAGCACCCAGCCCACACTGTAGAGTGGACGTGTGAAAGACACTGCAAGAAGCACCCAGCCCACACTGTAAAGTGGACATGTGAAAGACACAGCAAAAAGCACCCAGCCCACATTGTAAAGTGGACATGTGAAAAACACAGCAAAAAGCACCCAGCCCACACTGTAAAGTGGACGTGTGAAAGACACAGCAAAAAGCACCCAGCCCACACTGTAAAGTGGACATGTGAAAGACACAGCAAAAAGCACCCAGCCCACACTGTAAAGTGGACATGTGAAAGACACAGCAAAAAGCACCCAGCCCACACTGTAAAGTGGACATGTGAAAGACACAGCAAAAAGCACCCAGCCCTCATTGTAAAGTGGACATGTGAAAGACACAGCAAAAAGCACCCAGCCCACATTGTAAAGTGGACATGTGAAAGACACAGCAAAAAGCACCCAGCCCACACTGTAGAGTGGACGTGTGAAAGACACTGCAAGAAGCACCCAGCCCACACTGTAAAGTGGACATGTGAAAGACACAGCAAAAAGCACCCAGCCCACATTGTAAAGTGGACATGTGAAAAACACAGCAAAAAGCACCCAGCCCACACTGTAAAGTGGACGTGTGAAAGACACAACAAAAAGCACCCAGCCCACACTGTAAAGTGTACGTGTGAAAGACACAGCAAAAAGCACCCAGCCCACATTGTAAAGTGGACATGTGAAAGAAACAGCAAAAAGCACCCAGCTCAAACTGTAAAGTGGACGTGTCAAAGACACTGCAAAAAGCACCCAGCCCACACTATAAAGTGGACATGTGAAAGACACAGCAAAAAGCACCCAGCCCACACTGTGAAGTGGACATGTGAAAGACACAGCAAAAAGCACCCAGCCCACACTGTAGAGTGGACGTGTGAAAGACACTGCAATAAGCACCCAGCCCACACTGTAAAGTGGACATGTGAAAGAGACTGCAAAAAGCACCCAGCCCACATTGTAAAGTGGACATGTGAAAGACACAGCAAAAAGCACCCAGCCCACACTGTGAAGTGGGCGTGTGAAAGACACAGCAAAAAGCACCCAGCCCACACTGTAAAGTGGACGTGTGAAAGACACTGCAAAAAGCACCCAGCCCACACTGTAAAGTGGACATGTGAAAGACACAGCAAAAAGCACCCAGCCCACACTGTAAAGTGGACATGTGAAAGACACAGTAAAAAGCACCCAGCCCACACTGTAAAGTTGACGTGTGAAAGACACTGCAAAAAGCGCCCAGCCCACACTGTAAAGTGGACATGTGAAAGACACAGCAAAAAGCACCCAGCCCACATTGTAAAGTGGACATGTGAAAGACACAGCAAAAAGCACCCAGCTCAAACTGTAAAGTGGACGTGTGAAAGACACTGCAAAAAGCACCCAGCCCACACTATAAAGTGGACATGTGAAAGACACAGCAAAAAGCACCCAGCCCACACTGTAAAGTGGACATGTGAAAGACACAGCAAAAAGCACCCAGCCCACACTGTAAAGTGGACATGTGAAAGACACAGCAAAAAGCACCCAGCCCACACTGTAAATGTACATGTGAAAGACACTGCAAAAAGCGCCCAGCCCACATTGTAAAGTGGACATGTGAAAAACACAGCAAAAAGCACCCAGCCCACACTGTAAAGTGGACGTGTGAAAGACACAGCAAAAAGCACCCAGCCCACACTGTAAAGTGGACATGTGAAAGACACAGCAAAAAGCACCCAGCCCACACTGTAAAGTGGACATGTGAAAGACACAGCAAAAAGCACCCAGCCCACACTGTAAAGTGGACATGTGAAAGACACAGCAAAAAGCACCCAGCCCACATTGTAAAGTGGACATGTGAAAGACACAGCAAAAAGCACCCAGCCCACATTGTAAAGTGGACATGTGAAAGACACAGCAAAAAGCACCCAGCCCACACTGTAGAGTGGACGTGTGAAAGACACTGCAAGAAGCACCCAGCCCACACTGTAAAGTGGACATGTGAAAGACACAGCAAAAAGCACCCAGCCCACATTGTAAAGTGGACATGTGAAAAACACAGCAAAAAGCACCCAGCCCACACTGTAAAGTGGACGTGTGAAAGACACAGCAAAAAGCACCCAGCCCACACTGTAAAGTGGACGTTTGAAAGACACAGCAAAAAGCACCCAGCCCACACTGTAAAGTGGACGTGTGAAAAACACAGCAAAAAGCACCCAGCCCACACTGTAAAGTGGATATGTGAAAGACACAGCAAAAATCACCCAGCCCACACTGTAAAGTGGACGTGTGAAAGACACTGCAAAAAGCACACAGCCCACACTGTAAAGTGGATATGTGAAAGACACAGCAAAAACACCCGGCCCACACTGTAAAGTAAACGTGTGAAAGACACAGCAAAAAGCACCCAGCCCACACTGTAAAATTGACGTGTGAAAGACACTGCAAAAAGCACACAGCCCACACTGTAAAGTTGACGTGTGAAAGACAAAGCAAAAAGCACCCAGCCCACACTGTAAAGTGGACGTGAGAAAGACACAGCAAAAAGCACCCAGCCCACATTGTAAAGTGGACATGTGAAAGACACAGCAAAAAGCACCCAGCTCAAACTGTAAAGTGGACGTGTGAAAGACACTGCAAAAAGTACCCAGCCCACACTATAAAGTGGACATGTGAAAGACACAGCAAAAAGCACCCAGCCCACACTGTAATGTGGACATGTGAAAGACACAGCAGAAAGCACCCAGCCCACACTGTAGAGTGGACGTGTGAAAGACACTGCAAGAAGCAACCAGCCCACACTGTAAAGTGGACATGTGAAAGAGACTGCAAAAAGCACCCAGCCCACATTGTAAAGTGGACATGTGAAAGACACAGCAAAAAGCACCCAGCCCACACTGTGAAGTGTACGTGTGAAAGACACTGCAAAAAGCACCCAGCCCACACTGTAAAGTGGATATGTGAAAAACACAGCAAAAAGCACCCAGCCCACACTGTAAAGTGGACATGTGAAAGACACAGCAAAAAGCACCCAGCCCACACTGTAAAGTGGACGTTTGAAAGCCACAGCAAAAAGCACCCAGCCCACACTGTAAAGTGGACGTGTGAAAGACACTGCAAAAAGCACCCAGCCCACACTGTAAAGTGGACATGTGAAAGACACAGCAAAAAGCACCCAGCCCACACTGTAAAGTGGACATGTGAAAGATACAGCAAAAAGCACCCAGCCCACGCTGTAAAGTGGACATGTGAAAGACACAGCAAAAAGCACCCAGCCCACACTGTAAAGTGGACATGTGAAAGATACAGCAAAAAGCACCCAGCCCACACTGTAAAGTGGACATGTGAAAGACACAGTAAAAAGCACCCAGCCCACACTGTAAAGTTGACGTGTGAAAGACACTGCAAAAAGCGCCCAGCCCACACTGTAAAGTGGACATGTGAAAACACAGCAAAAAGCACCCAGCCCACATTGTAAAGTGGACATGTGAAAGACACAGCAAAAAGCACCCAGCCCACATTGTAAAGTGGACAGTGAAAGACACAGCAAAAGCACCCAGCTCAAACTGTAAAGTGGACGTGTGAAAGACACTGCAAAAAGCACCCAGCCCACACTATAAAGTGGACATGTGAAAGACACAGCAAAAAGCACCCAGCCCACACTGTAAAGTGGACATGTGAAAGACACAGCAAAAAGCACCCAGCCCACACTGTAGAGTGGACGTGTGAAAGACACTGCAAGAAGCACCCAGCCCACACTGTAAAGTGGACATGTGAAAGACACAGCAAAAAGCACCCAGCCCACATTGTAAAGTGGACATGTGAAAAACACAGCAAAAAGCACCCTGCCCACACTGTAAAGTGGACGTGTGAAAGACACAGCAAAAAGCACCCAGCCCACACTGTAAAGTGGACGTTTGAAAGACACAGCAAAAAGCACCCAGCCCACACTGTAAAGTGGACGTGTGAAAGACACAGCAAAAAGCACCCAGCCCACACTGTAAAGTGTATATGTGAAAGACACAGCAAAAAGCACCCAGCCCACACTGTAAAGTGGACGTGTCAAAGACACTGCAAAAAGCACACAGCCCACACTGTAAAGTGGATATGTGAAAGACACAGCAAAAACACCCAGCCCACACTGTAAAGTAAACGTGTGAAAGACACAGCAAAAAGCACCCAGCCCACACTGTAAAATTGACGTGTGAAAGACACTGCAAAAAGCACACAGCCCACACTGTAAAGTGGACATGTGAAAGACACAGCAAAAAGCACCCAGCCCACACTGTAAAGTTGACGTGTAAAAGACAAAGCAAAAAGCACCCAGCCCACACTGTAAAGTGGACGTGAGAAAGACACAGCAACAAGCACCCAGCCAACACTGTAAAGTGGACATGTGAAAGACACAGCAAAAAGCACCCGGCGCACATTGTAAAGTGGACATGTGAAAGACACAGCAAAAAGCACCCAGCCCACACTGTAAAGTGGACATGTGAAAGACACAGCAAAAAGCACCCAGCCCACACTGTAAATGGACATGTGAAAGACACAGTAAAAAGCACCCAGCGCACACTGTAAAGTTGACGTGTGAAAGACACTGCAAAAAGCGCCCAGCCCACACTGTAAAGTGGACATGTGAAAGACACAGCAAAAAGCACCATGCCAACATTGTAAAGTGGACATGTGAAAGACACAGCAAAAAGCACCCAGCCCACATTGTAAAGTGGACATGTGAAAGAAACAGCAAAAAGCACCCAGCTCAAACTGTAAAGTGGACGTGTCAAAGACACTGCAAAAAGCACCCAGCCCACACTATAAAGTGGACATGTGAAAAACACAGCAAAAAGCACCCAGCCCACACTGTGAAGTGGACATGTGAAAGACACAGCAAAAAGCACCCAGCCCACACTGTAGAGTGGACGTGTGAAAGACACTGCAATAAGCACCCAGCCCACACTGTAAAGTGGACATGTGAAAGAGACTGCAAAAAGCACCCAGCCCACATTGTAAAGTGGACATGTGAAAGACACAGCAAAAAGCACCCAGCCCACACTGTGAAGTGGGCGTGTGAAAGACACAGCAAAAAGCACCCAGCCCACACTGTAAAGTGGACGTGTGAAAGACACTGCAAAAAGCACCCAGCCCACACTGTAAAGTGGACATGTGAAAGACACAGCAAAAAGCACCCAGCCCACACTGTAAAGTGGACATGTGAAAGACACAGCAAAAAGCACCCAGCCCACACTGTAAAGTGGACATGTGAAAGACACAGTAAAAAGCACCCAGCCCACACTGTAAAGTTGACGTGTGAAAGACACTGCAAAAAGCGCCCAGCCCACACTGTAAAGTGGACATGTGAAAGACACAGCAAAAAGCACCCAGCCCACATTGTAAAGTGGACATGTGAAAGACACAGCAAAAAGCACCCAGCCCACATTGTAAAGTGGACATGTGAAAGACACAGCAAAAAGCACCCAGCTCAAGCTGTAAAGTGGACGTGTGAAAGACACTGCAAAAAGCACCCAGCCCACACTATAAAGTGGACATGTGAAAGACACAGCAAAAAGCACCCAGCCCACACTGTAAAGTGGACATGTGAAAGACACAGCAAAAAGCACCCAGCCCACACTGTAGAGTGGACGTGTGAAAGACACTGCAAGAAGCACCCAGCCCACACTGTAAAGTGGACATGTGAAAGACACAGCAAAAAGCACCCAGCCCACATTGTAAAGTGGACATGTGAAAAACACAGCAAAAAGCACCCAGCCCACACTGTAAAGTGGACGTGTGAAAGACACAGCAAAAAGCACCCAGCCCACACTGTAAAGTGGACATGTGAAAGACACAGCAAAAAGCACCCAGCCCACACTGTAAAGTGGACATGTGAAAGACACAGCAAAAAGCACCCAGCCCTCATTGTAAAGTGGACATGTGAAAGACACAGCAAAAAGCACCCAGCCCACATTGTAAAGTGGACATGTGAAAGACACAGCAAAAAGCACCCAGCCCACACTGTAGAGTGGACGTGTGAAAGACACTGCAAGAAGCACCCAGCCCACACTGTAAAGTGGACATGTGAAAGACACAGCAAAAAGCACCCAGCCCACATTGTAAAGTGGACATGTGAAAAACACAGCAAAAAGCACCCAGCCCACACTGTAAAGTGGACGTGTGAAAGACACAACAAAAAGCACCCAGCCCACACTGTAAAGTGGACGTGTGAAAGACACAGCAAAAAGCACCCAGCCCACATTGTAAAGTGGACATGTGAAAGAAACAGCAAAAAGCACCCAGCTCAAACTGTAAAGTGGACGTGTCAAAGACACTGCAAAAAGCACCCAGCCCACACTATAAAGTGGACATGTGAAAGACACAGCAAAAAGCACCCAGCCCACACTGTGAAGTGGACATGTGAAAGACACAGCAAAAAGCACCCAGCCCACACTGTAGAGTGGACGTGTGAAAGACACTGCAATAAGCACCCAGCCCACACTGTAAAGTTGACATGTGAAAGAGACTGCAAAAAGCACCCAGCCCACATTGTAAAGTGGACATGTGAAAGACACAGCAAAAAGCACCCAGCCCACACTGTGAAGTGGGCGTGTGAAAGACACAGCAAATAGCACCCAGCCCACACTGTAAAGTGGACGTGTGAAAGGCACTGCAAAAAGCACCCAGCCCACACTGTAAAGTGGACATGTGAAAGACACAGCAAAAAGCACCCAGCCCACACTGTAAAGTGGACATGTGAAAGACACAGTAAAAAGCACCCAGCCCACACTGTAAAGTTGACGTGTGAAAGACACTGCAAAAAGCGCCCAGCCCACACTGTAAAGTGGACATGTGAAAGACACAGCAAAAAGCACCCAGCCCACATTGTAAAGTGGACATGTGAAAGACACAGCAAAAAGCACCCAGCTCAAACTGTAAAGTGGACGTGTGAAAGACACTGCAAAAAGCACCCAGCCCACACTATAAAGTGGACATGTGAAAGACACAGCAAAAAGCACCCAGCCCACACTGTAAAGTGGACATGTGAAAGACAAAGCAAAAAGCACCCAGCCCACACTGTAGAGTGGACGTGTGAAAGACACTGCAAGAAGCACCCAGCCCACACTGTAAATTGGACATGTGAAAGACACAGCAAAAAGCACCCAGCCCACATTGTAAAGTGGACATGTGAAAAACACAGCAAAAAGCACCCAGCCCACACTGTAAAGTGGACGTGTGAAAGACACAGCAAAAAGCACCCAGCCCACACTGTAAAGTGGACATGTGTAAGACACAGCAAAAAGCACCCAGCCCACACTGTAAAGTGGACATGTGAAAGACACAGCAAAAAGCACCCAGCCCACACTGTAAAGTGGACATGTGAAAGACACAGCAAAAAGCACCCAGCCCACATTGTAAAGTGGACATGTGAAAGACACAGCAAAAAGCACCCAGCCCACATTGTAAAGTGGACATGTGAAAGACACAGCAAAAAGCACCCAGCCCACACTGTAGAGTGGACGTGTGAAAGACACTGCAAGAAGCACCCAGCCCACACTGTAAAGTGGACATGTGAAAGACACAGCAAAAAGCACCCAGCCCACATTGTAAAGTGGACATGTGAAAAACACAGCAAAAAGCACCCAGCCCACACTGTAAAGTGGACGTGTGAAAGACACAGCAAAAAGCACCCAGCCCACACTGTAAAGTGGACGTTTGAAAAACACAGCAAAAAGCACCCAGCCCACACTGTAAAGTGGACGTGTGAAAAACACAGCAAAAAGCACCCAGCCCACACTGTAAAGTGGATATGTGAAAGACACAGCAAAAATCACCCAGCCCACACTGTAAAGTGGACGTGTGAAAGACACTGCAAAAAGCACACAGCCCACACTGTAAAGTGGATATGTGAAAGACACAGCAAAAACACCCGGCCCACACTGTAAAGTAAACGTGTGAAAGACACAGCAAAAAGCACCCAGCCCACACTGTAAAATTGACGTGTGAAAGACACTGCAAAAAGCACACAGCCCACACTGTAAAGTTGACGTGTGAAAGACAAAGCAAAAAGCACCCAGCCCACACTGTAAAGTGGACGTGAGAAAGACACAGCAACAAGCACCCAGCCAACACTGTAAAGTGGACATGTGAAAGACACAGCAAAAAGCACCCGGCGCACATTGTAAAGTGGACATGTGAAAGACACAGCAAAAAGCACCCAGCCCACACTGTAAAGTGGACATGTGAAAGACACAGCAAAAAGCACCCAGCCCACACTGTAAATGGACATGTGAAAGACACAGTAAAAAGCACCCAGCCCACACTGTAAAGTTGACGTGTGAAAGACACTGCAAAAAGCGCCCAGCCCACACTGTAAAGTGTACATGTGAAAGACACAGCAAAAAGCACCCAGCCAACATTGTAAAGTGGACATGTGAAAGACACAGCAAAAAGCACCCAGCCCACATCGTAAAGTGGACATGTGAAAGACACAGCAAAAAGCACCCAGCCCACACTGTGAAGTGGACATGTGAAAGACACAGCAAAAAGCACCCAGCCCACACTGTAAAGTGGACATGTGAAAGACACAGCAAAAGGCACCCAGCCCACACTGTAAAGTGGACGTGTGAAAGACACTGAAAAAAGCACCCAGCCCACACTGTAAAGTGGACATGTGAAAGACACAGCAAAAAGCACCCAGCCCACATTGTAAAGTGGACGTGAGATAGACACAGCAAGAAGCACCCAGCCCACACTGTAAAGTGGACATGTGAAAGACACAGCAAAAAGCACCCAGCCCACACTGTAAAGTGGACATGTGAAAGACACAGCAAAAAGCACCCAGCCCACACTGTAAAGTGGACATGTGAAAGACACAGCAAAAAGCACCCAGCCCACACTGTGAAGCGGACATGTGAAAGACACAGCTAAAAGCACCCAGCCCACACTGTAAAGTGGACATGTGAAAGACACAGCAAAAAGCACCCAGCCCACACTGTAAAGTGGACATGTGAAAGACACAGCAAGAAGCACCCAGCCCACACTGTAAAGTGGACGTGTGAAAGACACAGCAAAAAGCACCCAGCCCACACTGTAAAGTGGACGTATGAAAGACACTGCAAAAAGCACCCAGCCCACACTGTAAAGTGGACATGTGAAAGACACAGCAAAAAGCACCCAGCCCACACTGTAAAGTGGACATGTGAAAGACACAGCAAAAAGCACCCAGCCCACACTGTAAAGTGGACATGTGAAAGACACAGTAAAAAGCACCCAGCCCACACTGTAAAGTTGACGTGTGAAAGACACTGCAAAAAGCGCCCAGCCCACACTGTAAGTGGACATGTGAATGACACAGCAAAAAGCACCCAGCCCACATTGTAAAGTGGACATGTGAAAGACACAGCAAAAAGCACTCAGCCCACATTGTAAAGTGGACATGTGAAAGACACAGCAAAAAGCACCCAGCCCACACTGTAAAGTGGACATGTGAAAGACACAGCAAAAAGCACCCAGCCCACACTGTAAAGTGGACGTGTGAAAGACACTGAAAAAAGCATCCAGCCCACACTGTAAAGTGGACATGTGAAAGACACAGCAAAAAGCACACAGCCCACACTGTAAAGTGGACGTGAGAAAGACACAGCAACAAGCACCCATCCCACACTGTAAAGTGGACGTGTGAAAGACACAGCAACAAGCACCCAGCCAACACTGTAAAGTGGACATGTGAAAGACACAGCAAAAAGCACCCGGCGCACATTGTAAAGTGGACATGTGAAAGACACAGCAAAAAGCACCCAGCCCACACTGTAAAGTGGACATGTGAAAGACACAGCAAAAAGCACCCAGCCCAAACTGTAAATGGACATGTGAAAGACACTGCAAAAAGCGCCCAGCCCACACTGTAAAGTGGACATGTGAAAGACACAGCAAAAAGCACCCAGCCCACATTGTAAAGTGGACATGTGAAAGACACAGCAAAAAGCACCCAGCCCACACTGTGAAGTGGACATGTGAAAGACACAGCAAAAAGCACCCAGCCCACACTGTAAAGTGGACATGTGAAAGACACAGCAAAAAGCACCCAGCCCACACTGTAAAGTGGACGCGTGAAAGACACTGAAAAAAGCACCCAGCCGACACTGTAAAGTGGACATGTGAAAGACACAGCAAAAAGCACCCAGCCCACATTGTAAAGTGGACGTGAGATAGACACAGCAACAAGCACCCAGCCCACACTGTAAATGGACATGTGAAAGACACTGCAAAAAGCGCCCAGCCCACACTGTAAAGTGGACATGTGAAAGACACAGCAAAAAGCACCCAGCCAACATTGTAAAGTGGACATGTGAAAGACACAGCAAAAAGCACCCAGCCCACACTGTAAAGTGGACATGTGAAAGACACAGCAAAAAGCACCCAGCCCACACTGTAAAGTGGACATGTGAAAGACACAGCAAAAAGCACCCAGCCCACACTGTGAAGCGGACATGTGAAAGACACAGCTAAAAGCACCCAGCCCACACTGTAAAGTGGACATGTGAAAGACACAGCAAAAAGCACCCAGCCCACACTGTAAAGTGGACATGTGAAAGACACAGCAAGAAGCACCCAGCCCACACTGTAAAGTGGACGTGTGAAAGACACAGCAAAAAGCACCCAGCCCACACTGTAAAGTGGACGTATGAAAGACACTGCAAAAAGCACCCAGCCCACACTGTAAAGTGGACATGTGAAAGACACAGCAAAAAGCACCCAGCCCACACTGTAAAGTGGACATGTGAAAGACACAGCAAAAAGCACCCAGCCCACACTGTAAAGTGGACATGTGAAAGACACAGTAAAAAGCACCCAGCCCACACTGTAAAGTTGACGTGTGAAAGACACTGCAAAAAGCGCCCAGCCCACACTGTAAGTGGACATGTGAATGACACAGCAAAAAGCACCCAGCCCACATTGTAAAGTGGACATGTGAAAGACACAGCAAAAAGCACTCAGCCCACATTGTAAAGTGGACATGTGAAAGACACAGCAAAAAGCACCCAGCCCACACTGTAAAGTGGACATGTGAAAGACACAGCAAAAAGCACCCAGCCCACACTGTAAAGTGGACGTGTGAAAGACACTGAAAAAAGCATCCAGCCCACACTGTAAAGTGGACATGTGAAAGACACAGCTAAAAGCACCCAGCCCACACTGTAAAGTGGACGTGAGAAAGACACAGCAACAAGCACCCATCCCACACTGTAAAGTGGACGTGTGAAAGACACTGAAAAAAGCACCCAGCCCACACTGTAAAGTGGACATGTGAAAGACACAGCAAAAAGCACCCAGCCCACACTGTAGAGTGGACGTGAGAAAGACACAGCAACAAGCACCCAGCCCACACTGTAAAGTGGACATGTGAAAGACACAGCAAAAAGCACCCAGCCCACACTGTAAAGTGGACATGTGAAAGACACAGCAAAAAGCACCCAGCCCACACTGTAAAGTGGACGTTTGAAAGACACAGCAAAAAGCACCCAGCCCACACTGTAAAGTGGACGTGTGAAAGACACAGCAAAAAGCACCCAGCCCACACTGTAAAGTGGATATGTGAAAGACACAGCAAAAATCACCCAGCCCACACTGTAAAGTGGACGTGTGAAAGACACTGCAAAAAGCACACAGCCCACACTGTAAAGTGGATATGTGAAAGACACAGCAAAAACACCCGGCCCACACTGTAAAGTAAACGTGTGAAAGACACAGCAAAAAGCACCCAGCCCACACTGTAAAATTGACGTGTGAAAGACACTGCAAAAAGCACACAGCCCACACTGTAAAGTTGACGTGTGAAAGACAAAGCAAAAAGCACCCAGCCCACACTGTAAAGTGGACGTGAGAAAGACACAGCAACAAGCACCCAGCCAACACTGTAAAGTGGACATGTGAAAGACACAGCAAAAAGCACCCGGCGCACATTGTAAAGTGGACATGTGAAAGACACAGCAAAAAGCACCCAGCCCATACTGTAATGTGGACATGTGAAAGACACAGCAAAAAGCACCCAGCCCACACTGTAAATGGACATGTGAAAGACACTGCAAAAAGCGCCCAGCCCACACTGTAAAGTGGACATGTGAAAGACACAGCAAAAAGCACCCAGCCAACATTGTAAAGTGGACATGTGAAAGACACAGCAAAAAGCACCCAGCCCACATTGTAAAGTGGACATGTGAAAGACACAGTAAAAGGCAACCAGCCCACACTGTGAAGTGGACATGTGAAAGACACAGCAAAAAGCACCCAGCCCACACTGTAAAGTGGACATGTGAAAGACACAGCAAAAAGCACCCAGCCCACACTGTAAAGTGGACGTGTGAAAGACACTGAAAAAAGCACCCAGCCGACACTGTAAAGTGGACATGTGAAAGACACAGCAAAAAGCACCCAGCCCACATTGTAAAGTGGACGTGAGATAGACACAGCAACAAGCACCCAGCCCACACTGTAAAGTGGACATGTGAAAGACACAGCAAAAAGCACCCAGCCCACACTGTAAAGTGGACATGTGAAAGACACAGCAAAAAGCACCCAGCCCACACTGTAAAGTGGACATGTGAAAGACACAGCAAAAAGCACCCAGCCCACACTGTGAAGCGGACATGTGAAAGACACAGCTAAAAGCAGCCAGCCCACACTGTAAAGTGGACATGTGAAAGACACAGCAAAAAGCACCCAGCCCACACTGTAAAGTGGACATGTGAAAGACACAGCAAGAAGCACCCAGCCCACACTGTAAAGTGGACGTGTGAAAGACACAGCAAAAAGCACCCAGCCCACACTGTAAAGTGGACGTATGAAAGACACTGCAAAAAGCACCCAGCCCACACTGTAAAGTGGACATGTGAAAGACACAGCAAAAAGCACCCAGCCCACACTGTAAAGTGGACATGTGAAAGACACAGCAAAAAGCACCCAGCCCACACTGTAAAGTGGACATGTGAAAGACACAGTAAAAAGCACCCAGCCCACACTGTAAAGTTGACGTGTGAAAGACACTGCAAAAATCGCCCAGCCCACACTGTAAGTGGACATGTGAATGACACAGCAAAAAGCACCCAGCCCACATTGTAAAGTGGACATGTGAAAGACACAGCAAAAAGCACTCAGCCCACATTGTAAAGTGGACATGTGAAAGACACAGCAAAAAGCACCCAGCCCACACTGTAAAGTGGACATGTGAAAGACACAGCAAAAAGCACCCAGCCCACACTGTAAAGTGGACGTGAGAAAGACACAGCAACAAGCACACAGCCAACACTGTAAAGTGGACATGTGAAAGACAAAGCAAAAAGCACCCGGCGCACATTGTAAAGTGGACATGTGAAAGACACAGCAAAAAGCACCCAGCCCACACTGTAAAGTGGACATGTGAAAGACACAGCAAAAAGCACCCAGCCCACACTGTAAATGGACATGTGAAAGACACAGTAAAAAGCACCCAGCCCACACTGTAAAGTTGACGTGTGAAAGACACTGCAAAAAGCGCCCAGCCCACACTGTAAAGTGTACATGTGAAAGACACAGCAAAAAGCACCCAGCCAACATTGTAAAGTGGACATGTGAAAGACACAGCAAAAAGCACCCAGCCCACATCGTAAAGTGGACATGTGAAAGACACAGCAAAAAGCACCCAGCCCACACTGTGAAGTGGACATGTGAAAGACACAGCAAAAAGCACCCAGCCCACACTGTAAAGTGGACATGTGAAAGACACAGCAAAAGGCACCCAGCCCACACTGTAAAGTGGACGTGTGAAAGACACTGAAAAAAGCACCCAGCCCACACTGTAAAGTGGACATCTGAAAGACACAGCAAAAAGCACCCAGCCCACATTGTAAAGTGGACGTGAGATAGACACAGCAAGAAGCACCCAGCCCACACTGTAAAGTGGACATGTGAAAGACACAGCAAAAAGCACCCAGCCCACACTGTAAAGTGGACATGTGAAAGACACAGCAAAAAGCACCCAGCCCACACTGTAAAGTGGACATGTGAAAGACACAGCAAAAAGCACCCAGCCCACACTGTGAAGCGGACATGTGTAAGACACAGCTAAAAGCACCCAGCCCACACTGTAAAGTGGACATGTGAAAGACACAGCAAAAAGCACCCAGCCCACACTGTAAAGTGGACATGTGAAAGACACAGCAAGAAGCACCCAGCCCACACTGTAAAGTGGACGTGTGAAAGACACAGCAAAAAGCACCCAGCCCACACTGTAAAGTGGACGTATGAAAGACACTGCAAAAAGCACCCAGCCCACACTGTAAAGTGGACATGTGAAAGACACAGCAAAAAGCACCCAGCCCACACTGTAAAGTGGACATGTGAAAGACACAGCAAAAAGCACCCAGCCCACACTGTAAAGTGGACATGTGAAAGACACAGTAAAAAGCACCCAGCCCACACTGTAAAGTTGACGTGTGAAAGACACTGCAAAAAGCGCCCAGCCCACACTGTAAGTGGACATGTGAATGACACAGCAAAAAGCACCCAGCCCACATTGTAAAGTGGACATGTGAAAGACACAGCAAAAAGCACTCAGCCCACATTGTAAAGTGGACATGTGAAAGACACAGCAAAAAGCACCCAGCCCACACTGTAAAGTGGACATGTGAAAGACACAGCAAAAAGCACCCAGCCCACACTGTAAAGTGGACGTGTGAAAGACACTGAAAAAAGCATCCAGCCCACACTGTAAAGTGGACATGTGAAAGACACAGCAAAAAGCACCCAGCCCACACTGTAAAGTGGACGTGTGAAAGACACAGCAACAAGCACCCAGCCAACACTGTAAAGTGGACATGTGAAAGACACAGCAAAAAGCACCCGGCGCACATTGTAAAGTGGACATGTGAAAGACACAGCAAAAAGCACCCAGCCCACACTGTAAAGTGGACATGTGAAAGACACAGCAAAAAGCACCCAGCCCACACTGTAAAGTGGACATGTGAAAGACACAGCAAAAAGCACCCAGCCCACACTGTAAAGTGGACGTGTGAAAGACACTGAAAAAAGCACCCAGCCGACACTGTAAAGTGGACATGTGAAAGACACAGCAAAAAGCACCCAGCCCACATTGTAAAGTGGACGTGAGATAGACACAGCAACAAGCACCCAGCCCACACTGTAAAGTGGACATGTGAAAGACACAGCAAAAAGCACCCAGCCCACACTGTAAAGTGGACATGTGAAAGACACAGCAAAAAGCACCCAGCCCACACTGTAAAGTGGACATGTGAAAGACACAGCAAAAAGCACCCAGCCCACACTGTGAAGCGGACATGTGAAAGACACAGCTAAAAGCACCCAGCCCACACTGTAAAGTGGACATGTGAAAGACACAGCAAAAAGCACCCAGCCCACACTGTAAAGTGGACATGTGAAAGACACAGCAAGAAGCACCCAGCCCACACTGTAAAGTGGACGTGTGAAAGACACTGCAAAAAGCGCCCAGCCCACACTGTAAGTGGACATGTGAATGACACAGCAAAAAGCACCCAGCCCACATTGTAAAGTGGACATGTGAAAGACACAGCAAAAAGCACTCAGCCCACATTGTAAAGTGGACATGTGAAAGACACAGCAAAAAGCACCCAGCCCACACTGTAAAGTGGACATGTGAAAGACACAGCAAAAAGCACCCAGCCCACACTGTAAAGTGGACGTGTGAAAGACACTGAAAAAAGCATCCAGCCCACACTGTAAAGTGGACATGTGAAAGACACAGCAAAAAGCACCCAGCCCACACTGTAAAGTGGACGTGAGAAAGACACAGCAACAAGCACCCATCCCACACTGTAAAGTGGACGTGTGAAAGACACTGAAAAAAGCACCCAGCCCACACTGTAAAGTGGACATGTGAAAGACACAGCAAAAAGCACCCAGCCCACACTGTAGAGTGGACGTGAGAAAGACACAGCAACAAGCACCCAGCCCACACTGTAAAGTGGACATGTGAAAGACACAGCAAAAAGCACCCAGCCCACACTGTAAAGTGGACATGTGAAAGACACAGCAAAAAGCACCCAGCCCACACTGTAAAGTGGACGTTTGAAAGACACAGCAAAAAGCACCCAGCCCACACTGTAAAGTGGACGTGTGAAAGACACAGCAAAGAGCACCCAGCCCACACTGTAAAGTGGATATGTGAAAGACACAGCAAAAATCACCCAGCCCACACTGTAAAGTGGACGTGTGAAAGACACTGCAAAAAGCACACAGCCCACACTGTAAAGTGGATATGTGAAAGACACAGCAAAAACACCCGGCCCACACTGTAAAGTAAACGTGTGAAAGACACAGCAAAAAGCACCCAGCCCACACTGTAAAATTGACGTGTGAAAGACACTGCAAAAAGCACACAGCCCACACTGTAAAGTTGACGTGTGAAAGACAAAGCAAAAAGCACCCAGCCCACACTGTAAAGTGGACGTGAGAAAGACACAGCAACAAGCACCCAGCCATCACTGTAATGTGGACATGTGAAAGACACAGCAAAAGGCACCCAGCCCACACTGTAAAGTGGACGTGTGAAAGACACTGAAAAAAGCACCCAGCCCACACTGTAAAGTGGACATCTGAAAGACACAGCAAAAAGCACCCAGCCCACATTGTAAAGTGGACGTGAGATAGACACAGCAAGAAGCACCCAGCCCACACTGTAAAGTGGACATGTGAAAGACACAGCAAAAAGCACCCAGCCCACACTGTAAAGTGGACATGTGAAAGACACAGCAAAAAGCACCCAGCCCACACTGTAAAGTGGACATGTGAAAGACACAGCAAAAAGCACCCAGCCCACACTGTGAAGCGGACATGTGTAAGACACAGCTAAAAGCACCCAGCCCACACTGTAAAGTGGACATGTGAAAGACACAGCAAAAAGCACCCAGCCCACACTGTAAAGTGGACATGTGAAAGACACAGCAAGAAGCACCCAGCCCACACTGTAAAGTGGACGTGTGAAAGACACAGCAAAAAGCACCCAGCCCACACTGTAAAGTGGACGTATGAAAGACACTGCAAAAAGCACCCAGCCCACACTGTAAAGTGGACATGTGAAAGACACAGCAAAAAGCACCCAGCCCACACTGTAAAGTGGACATGTGAAAGACACAGCAAAAAGCACCCAGCCCACACTGTAAAGTGGACATGTGAAAGACACAGTAAAAAGCACCCAGCCCACACTGTAAAGTTGACGTGTGAAAGACACTGCAAAAAGCGCCCAGCCCACACTGTAAGTGGACATGTGAATGACACAGCAAAAAGCACCCAGCCCACATTGTAAAGTGGACATGTGAAAGACACAGCAAAAAGCACTCAGCCCACATTGTAAAGTGGACATGTGAAAGACACAGCAAAAAGCACCCAGCCCACACTGTAAAGTGGACATGTGAAAGACACAGCAAAAAGCACCCAGCCCACACTGTAAAGTGGACGTGTGAAAGACACTGAAAAAAGCATCCAGCCCACACTGTAAAGTGGACATGTGAAAGACACAGCAAAAAGCACCCAGCCCACACTGTAAAGTGGACGTGTGAAAGACACAGCAACAAGCACCCAGCCAACACTGTAAAGTGGACATGTGAAAGACACAGCAAAAAGCACCCGGCGCACATTGTAAAGTGGACATGTGAAAGACACAGCAAAAAGCACCCAGCCCACACTGTAAAGTGGACATGTGAAAGACACAGCAAAAAGCACCCAGCCCACACTGTAAAGTGGACATGTGAAAGACACAGCAAAAAGCACCCAGCCCACACTGTAAAGTGGACGTGTGAAAGACACTGAAAAAAGCACCCAGCCGACACTGTAAAGTGGACATGTGAAAGACACAGCAAAAAGCACCCAGCCCACATTGT
This sequence comes from Eledone cirrhosa, assembly GCA_964016885.1. Classification (NCBI taxonomy): domain Eukaryota; kingdom Metazoa; phylum Mollusca; class Cephalopoda; order Octopoda; family Eledonidae; genus Eledone; species Eledone cirrhosa. Next base: position 46,974,063 of record OZ024744.1, on the reverse strand, counting down.
AAAGTGGACGTGAGATAGACACAGCAACAAGCACCCAGCCCACACTGTAAAGTGGACATGTGAAAGACACAGCAAAAAGCACCCAGCCCACACTGTAAAGTGGACATGTGAAAGACACAGCAAAAAGCACCCAGCCCACACTGTAAAGTGGACATGTGAAAGACACAGCAAAAAGCACCCAGCCCACACTGTGAAGCGGACATGTGAAAGACACAGCTAAAAGCACCCAGCCCACACTGTAAAGTGGACATGTGAAAGACACAGCAAAAAGCACCCAGCCCACACTGTAAAGTGGACATGTGAAAGACACAGCAAGAAGCACCCAGCCCACACTGTAAAGTGGACGTGTGAAAGACACTGCAAAAAGCGCCCAGCCCACACTGTAAGTGGACATGTGAATGACACAGCAAAAAGCACCCAGCCCACATTGTAAAGTGGACATGTGAAAGACACAGCAAAAAGCACTCAGCCCACATTGTAAAGTGGACATGTGAAAGACACAGCAAAAAGCACCCAGCCCACACTGTAAAGTGGACATGTGAAAGACACAGCAAAAAGCACCCAGCCCAAACTGTAAAGTGGACGTGTGAAAGACACTGAAAAAAGCATCCAGCCCACACTGTAAAGTGGACATGTGAAAGACACAGCAAAAAGCACCCAGCCCACACTGTAAAGTGGACGTGAGAAAGACACAGCAACAAGCACCCATCCCACACTGTAAAGTGGACGTGTGAAAGACACTGAAAAAAGCACCCAGCCCACACTGTAAAGTGGACATGTGAAAGACACAGCAAAAAGCACCCAGCCCACACTGTAGAGTGGACGTGAGAAAGACACAGCAACAAGCACCCAGCCCACACTGTAAAGTGGACATGTGAAAGACACAGCAAAAAGCACCCAGCCCACACTGTAAAGTGGACATGTGAAAGACACAGCAAAAAGCACCCAGCCCACACTGTAAAGTGGACGTTTGAAAGACACAGCAAAAAGCACCCAGCCCACACTGTAAAGTGGACGTGTGAAAGACACAGCAAAGAGCACCCAGCCCACACTGTAAAGTGGATATGTGAAAGACACAGCAAAAATCACCCAGCCCACACTGTAAAGTGGACGTGTGAAAGACACTGCAAAAAGCACACAGCCCACACTGTAAAGTGGATATGTGAAAGACACAGCAAAAACACCCGGCCCACACTGTAAAGTAAACGTGTGAAAGACACAGCAAAAAGCACCCAGCCCACACTGTAAAATTGACGTGTGAAAGACACTGCAAAAAGCACACAGCCCACACTGTAAAGTTGACGTGTGAAAGACAAAGCAAAAAGCACCCAGCCCACACTGTAAAGTGGACGTGAGAAAGACACAGCAACAAGCACCCAGCCAACACTGTAATGTGGACATGTGAAAGACACAGCAAAAAGCACCCGGCGCACATTGTAAAGTGGACATGTGAAAGACACAGCAAAAAGCACCCAGCCCATACTGTAAAGTGGACATGTGAAAGACACAGCAAAAAGCACCCAGCCCACACTGTAAATGGACATGTGAAAGACACTGCAAAAAGCGCCCAGCCCACACTGTAAAGTGGACATGTGAAAGACACAGCAAAAAGCACCCAGCCAACATTGTAAAGTGGACATGTGAAAGACACAGCAAAAAGCACCCAGCCCACATTGTAAAGTGGACATGTGAAAGACACAGCAAAAAGCACCCAGCCCACACTGTGAAGTGGACATGTGAAAGACACAGCAAAAAGCACCCAGCCCACACTGTAAAGTGGACATGTGAAAGACACAGCAAAAAGCACCCAGCCCACACTGTAAAGTGGACGTGTGAAAGACACTGAAAAAAGCACCCAGCCGACACTGTAAAGTGGACATGTGAAAGACACAGCAAAAAGCACCCAGCCCACATTGTAAAGTGGACGTGAGATAGACACAGCAACAAGCACCCAGCCCACACTGTAAAGTGGACATGTGAAAGACACAGCAAAAAGCACCCAGCCCACACTGTAAAGTGGACATGTGAAAGACACAGCAAAAAGCACCCAGCCCACACTGTAAAGTGGACATGTGAAAGACACAGCAAAAAGCACCCAGCCCACACTGTGAAGCGGACATGTGAAAGACACAGCTAAAAGCAGCCAGCCCACACTGTAAAGTGGACATGTGAAAGACACAGCAAAAAGCACCCAGCCCACACTGTAAAGTGGACATGTGAAAGACACAGCAAGAAGCACCCAGCCCACACTGTAAAGTGGACGTGTGAAAGACACAGCAAAAAGCACCCAGCCCACACTGTAAAGTGGACGTATGAAAGACACTGCAAAAAGCACCCAGCCCACACTGTAAAGTGGACATGTGAAAGACACAGCAAAAAGCACCAAGCCCACACTGTAAGTGGACATGTGAATGACACAGCAAAAAGCACCCAGCCCACATTGTAAAGTGGACATGTGAAAGACACAGCAAAAAGCACTCAGCCCACATTGTAAAGTGGACATGTGAAAGACACAGCAAAAAGCACCCAGCCCACACTGTAAAGTGGACATGTGAAAGACACAGCAAAAAGCACCCAGCCCACACTGTAAAGTGGACGTGTGAAAGACACTGAAAAAAGCATCCAGCCCACACTGTAAAGTGGACATGTGAAAGACACAGCAAAAAGCACCCAGCCCACACTGTAAAGTGGACGTGTGAAAGACACAGCAACAAGCACCCAGCCAACACTGTAAAGTGGACATGTGAAAGACACAGCAAAAAGCACCCGGCGCACATTGTAAAGTGGACATGTGAAAGACACAGCAAAAAGCACCCAGCCCACACTGTAAAGTGGACATGTGAAAGACACAGCAAAAAGCACCCAGCCCACACTGTAAAGTGGACATGTGAAAGACACAGCAAAAAGCACCCAGCCCACACTGTAAAGTGGACGTGTGAAAGACACTGAAAAAAGCACCCAGCCGACACTGTAAAGTGGACATGTGAAAGACACAGCAAAAAGCACCCAGCCCACATTGTAAAGTGGACGTGAGATAGACACAGCAACAAGCACCCAGCCCACACTGTAAAGTGGACATGTGAAAGACACAGCAAAAAGCACCCAGCCCACACTGTAAAGTGGACATGTGAAAGACACAGCAAAAAGCACCCAGCCCACACTGTAAAGTGGACATGTGAAAGACACAGCAAAAAGCACCCAGCCCACACTGTGAAGCGGACATGTGAAAGACACAGCTAAAAGCACCCAGCCCACACTGTAAAGTGGACATGTGAAAGACACAGCAAAAAGCACCCAGCCCACACTGTAAAGTGGACATGTGAAAGACACAGCAAGAAGCACCCAGCCCACACTGTAAAGTGGACGTGTGAAAGACACTGCAAAAAGCGCCCAGCCCACACTGTAAGTGGACATGTGAATGACACAGCAAAAAGCACCCAGCCCACATTGTAAAGTGGACATGTGAAAGACACAGCAAAAAGCACTCAGCCCACATTGTAAAGTGGACATGTGAAAGACACAGCAAAAAGCACCCAGCCCACACTGTAAAGTGGACATGTGAAAGACACAGCAAAAAGCACCCAGCCCACACTGTAAAGTGGACGTGTGAAAGACACTGAAAAAAGCATCCAGCCCACACTGTAAAGTGGACATGTGAAAGACACAGCAAAAAGCACCCAGCCCACACTGTAAAGTGGACGTGAGAAAGACACAGCAACAAGCACCCATCCCACACTGTAAAGTGGACGTGTGAAAGACACTGAAAAAAGCACCCAGCCCACACTGTAAAGTGGACATGTGAAAGACACAGCAAAAAGCACCCAGCCCACACTGTAGAGTGGACGTGAGAAAGACACAGCAACAAGCACCCAGCCCACACTGTAAAGTGGACATGTGAAAGACACAGCAAAAAGCACCCAGCCCACACTGTAAAGTGGACATGTGAAAGACACAGCAAAAAGCACCCAGCCCACACTGTAAAGTGGACGTTTGAAAGACACAGCAAAAAGCACCCAGCCCACACTGTAAAGTGGACGTGTGAAAGACACAGCAAAGAGCACCCAGCCCACACTGTAAAGTGGATATGTGAAAGACACAGCAAAAATCACCCAGCCCACACTGTAAAGTGGACGTGTGAAAGACACTGCAAAAAGCACACAGCCCACACTGTAAAGTGGATATGTGAAAGACACAGCAAAAACACCCGGCCCACACTGTAAAGTAAACGTGTGAAAGACACAGCAAAAAGCACCCAGCCCACACTGTAAAATTGACGTGTGAAAGACACTGCAAAAAGCACACAGCCCACACTGTAAAGTTGACGTGTGAAAGACAAAGCAAAAAGCACCCAGCCCACACTGTAAAGTGGACGTGAGAAAGACACAGCAACAAGCACCCAGCCAACACTGTAATGTGGACATGTGAAAGACACAGCAAAAAGCACCCGGCGCACATTGTAAAGTGGACATGTGAAAGACACAGCAAAAAGCACCCAGCCCATACTGTAAAGTGGACATGTGAAAGACACAGCAAAAAGCACCCAGCCCACACTGTAAATGGACATGTGAAAGACACTGCAAAAAGCGCCCAGCCCACACTGTAAAGTGGACATGTGAAAGACACAGCAAAAAGCACCCAGCCAACATTGTAAAGTGGACATGTGAAAGACACAGCAAAAAGCACCCAGCCCACATTGTAAAGTGGACATGTGAAAGACACAGCAAAAAGCACCCAGCCCACACTGTGAAGTGGACATGTGAAAGACACAGCAAAAAGCACCCAGCCCACACTGTAAAGTGGACATGTGAAAGACACAGCAAAAAGCACCCAGCCCACACTGTAAAGTGGACGTGTGAAAGACACTGAAAAAAGCACCCAGCCGACACTGTAAAGTGGACATGTGAAAGACACAGCAAAAAGCACCCAGCCCACATTGTAAAGTGGACGTGAGATAGACACAGCAACAAGCACCCAGCCCACACTGTAAAGTGGACATGTGAAAGACACAGCAAAAAGCACCCAGCCCACACTGTAAAGTGGACATGTGAAAGACACAGCAAAAAGCACCCAGCCCACACTGTAAAGTGGACATGTGAAAGACACAGCAAAAAGCACCCAGCCCACACTGTGAAGCGGACATGTGAAAGACACAGCTAAAAGCAGCCAGCCCACACTGTAAAGTGGACATGTGAAAGACACAGCAAAAAGCACCCAGCCCACACTGTAAAGTGGACATGTGAAAGACACAGCAAGAAGCACCCAGCCCACACTGTAAAGTGGACGTGTGAAAGACACACCAAAAAGCACCCAGCCCACACTGTAAAGTGGACGTATGAAAGACACTGCAAAAAGCACCCAGCCCACACTGTAAAGTGGACATGTGAAAGACACAGCAAAAAGCACCAAGCCCACACTGTAAAGTGGACATGTGAAAGACACAGCAAAAAGCACCCAGCCCACACTGTAAAGTGGACATGTGAAAGACACAGTAAAAAGCACCCAGCCCACACTGTAAAGTTGACGTGTGAAAGACACTGCAAAAAGCGCCCAGCCCACACTGTAAGTGGACATGTGAATGACACAGCAAAAAGCACCCAGCCCACATTGTAAAGTGGACATGTGAAAGACACAGCAAAAAGCACTCAGCCCACATTGTAAAGTGGACATGTGAAAGACACAGCAAAAAGCACCCAGCCCACACTGTAAAGTGGACGTGAGAAAGACACAGCAACAAGCACCCATCCCACACTGTAAAGTGGACGTGTGAAAGACACAGCAACAAGCACCCAGCCAACACTGTAAAGTGGACATGTGAAAGACACAGCAAAAAGCACCCGGCGCACATTGTAAAGTGGACATGTGAAAGACACAGCAAAAAGCACCCAGCCCACACTGTAAAGTGGACATGTGAAAGACACAGCAAAAAGCACCCAGCCCACACTGTAAATGGACATGTGAAAGACACTGCAAAAAGCGCCCAGCCCACACTGTAAAGTGGACATGTGAAAGACACAGCAAAAAGCACCCAGCCAACATTGTAAAGTGGACATGTGAAAGACACAGCAAAAAGCACCCAGCCCAAATTGTAAAGTGGACATGTGAAAGACACAGCAAAAAGCACCCAGCCCACACTGTGAAGTGGACATGTGAAAGACACAGCAAAAAGCACCCAGCCCACACTGTAAAGTGGACATGTGAAAGACACAGCAAAAAGCACCCAGCCCACACTGTAAAGTGGACGTGTGAAAGACACTGAAAAAAGCACCCAGCCAACACTGTAAAGTGGACATGTGAAAGACACAGCAAAAAGCACCCAGCCCACATTGTAAAGTGGACGTGAGATAGACACAGCAACAAGCACCCAGCCCACACTGTAAAGTGGACATGTGAAAGACACAGCAAAAAACACCCAGCCCACACTGTAAAGTGGACATGTGAAAGACACAGCAAAAAGCACCCAGCCCACACTGTAAAGTGGACATGTGAAAGACACAGCAAAAAGCACCCAGCCCACACTGTGAAGCGGACATGTGAAAGACACAGCTAAAAGCACCCAGCCCACACTGTAAAGTGGACATGTGAAAGACACAGCAAAAAGCACCCAGCCCACACTGTAAAGTGGACATGTGAAAGACACAGCAAGAAGCACCCAGCCCACACTGTAAAGTGGACGTGTGAAAGACACAGCAAAAAGCACCCAGCCCACACTGTAAAGTGGACGTATGAAAGACACTGCAAAAAGCACCCAGCCCACACTGTAAAGTGGACATGTGAAAGACACAGCAAAAAGCACCCAGCCCACACTGTAAAGTGGATATGTGAAAGACACAGCAAAAAGCACCCAGCCCACACTGTAAAGTGGACATGTGAAAGACACAGTAAAAAGCACCCAGCCCACACTGTAAAGTTGACGTGTGAAAGACACTGCAAAAAGCGCCCAGCCCACACTGTAAGTGGACATGTGAATGACACAGCAAAAAGCACCCAGCCCACATTGTAAAGTGGACATGTGAAAGACACAGCAAAAAGCACTCAGCCCACATTGTAAAGTGGACATGTGAAAGACACAGCAATAAGCACCCAGCCCACACTGTAAAGTGGACATGTGAAAGACACAGCAAAAAGCACCCAGCCCACACTGTAAAGTGGACGTGTGAAAGACACTGAAAAAAGCACCCAGCCCACACTGTAAAGTGGACATGTGAAAGACACAGCAAAAAGCACCCAGCCCACACTGTAAAGTGGACGTGAGAAAGACACAGCAACAAGCACCCAGCCCACACTGTAAAGTGGACATGTGAAAGACACAGCAAAAAGCACCCAGCCCACACTGTAAAGTGGACATGTGAAAGACACAGCAAAAAGCACCCAGCCCACACTGTAAAGTGGACATGTGAAAGACACAGCAAAAAGCACCCAGCCCACACTGTGAAGTGGACTTGTGAAAGACACTGCAAAAAGCACCCAGCCCACACTGTAAAGTGGACATGTGAAAGACACAGCAAAAATCACCCAGCCCACACTGTAAAGTGGACGTGTGAAAGACACTGAAAAAAGCACCCAGCTCACATTGTAAAGTGGACATGTGAAAGACACAGCAAAAAGCACCCAGCCCACACTGTAAAGTGGACATGTGAAAGACACAGCAAAAAGCACCCAGCCCACACTGTAAAGTGGACTTGTGAATGACACTGCAAAAATCACCCAGCCCACACTGTAAAGTAGACATGTGAAAGACACAGCAAAAAGCACCCAGCCCACACTGTAAAGTGGACGTGTGAAAGACACAGCAAAAAGCACCCAGCCCACACTGTAAAGTGGACATGTGAAAGACACAGCAAAAAGCACCCAGCCCACACTGTAAAGTGGCATGTGAAAGACACAGCAAAAAGCACCCAGCCCACATTGTCAATGTGGTTGGCATTAGGAAGGGTATTCCAACCATAGAAAACTAGCCAGTAACACCCTTATATGAGCTGTCCCGGTCACCCGACACAAGTTGCCTCAATATAGGTCCTGTTTAACCAATGGAAGATAGATGTTAATCGATGATGGTGTGGACATTATATATAGTGTATGTATATAGTACATATATATACACCAGCATTTATCATATATATATAGGCACTCTACATACTATGTATACACTACTTTGCGTGTAATTGTTTTCATTGCTCCAATTAATGACGTATTTCTTTCGTTTTTATCCGTTCTTTGCCGGGGAACGTTTCCACGAACCAAAGTATCGTCTTCCTATCTTCCTTCGGTTGCAACGTTTTTAGAAATATTTACTTCTGCGTTCACAGATTGTCTTTATTAGTTTCAGAAGATCCTGTTAAGGGTGAAAGCGGCGATTCTTTGCTTAAACGTTAATGTATTATTTTAATAAATATATATAGATAAAGTGTATATAATAGTTGTAATGTCACGGGTGCTGATCTATATCAGCCTTTCCTTTGGACAACATGACATATAAGTCTATATATATTGGACAATATTATATATAGTATATATATGGTGTATATAGTAGTTGTGACAATATTCTATATACATATGTACACACACACACTGACAAACATGTATATACATATAGAAGGTTCGGATGAGGAGTTCATAGGCTGACCAAGTTACTCTCATGGAATGAGACAATGTATACACACAAATATATACTATATATATGTATACAAACACATATATTTTATAACGAAGTCATACAACATATGGTAATATTATGTTTTCAATTCTCAGCCAGGGAGGTACATTGTGTCCTTAAGAAAGACACATCATTCCACATATCTCTAATTTCCACAGCTAAAAAAGACAAGTATCAGCTTTAGTTGGAGGTTTAGCATGGGTTGGATCATTCTCTGCCTCCAACATTTTCCCTGCAGCCACAAACCCAGGTTTTACTACCTGCAATAGAGAGAAGAGGAAGATAGTTAAATACCGGGGCCTGACAAACCACTTCCTCTTTGTCCCCACACTGCTGATTTCCTTCTCAAAATTAGAAAGAATGTTACAGTTGGGGGTCTTTAGCTACTCTCTGTGGTAACACCTTTGTCATTTTATCTGTAGGGTGGGGCTGAATCACAGCTCTGACTGAAATATGAAGTTTGTCCCTCTCCCGTTATTTTCGTTGGATTGGCAGTATGGTAGGGCGTCGGACGCCATGCTTTGTAGCATAGAGTTACCTCCCTTTATGATCTGAGTTCAAATCCCGCCAGGGTTAACTTTGCTTTTCATCCTTACGGGGTCGATAAAATAAAGTGCCAGTAATACACTGGAGTAATTGCTGGCCTTATGCCTAAAGTAGAAACAATTATTTTCGTTGTTTGATTCGGTTTTATTTTCCATTACTTAAATAATTTATTACCTTTAATAATGTGTTTTGGTTTAATATGAACAGTATATAAAATTAATAATGTTATTTATTCAAATCTGAATAAAGTACTACCATATCTATTGAACGTATTAATCTAAACTATAATAAAGGGAGGAGCACGGGACTGCGTACGATTTATAATTTGTTATCCCATTAGTAAAATAAGTTGGATTACTTTGAATAAATAATGAATGAATATTACATAATTTATGTACTAAATTTCGTGGCTGTTGATTAAATATATTTTATATATTTAAAGATTCACTACTTTAAAATTTCTGAAATGTCAGCACTTCCGGTTGGTCATCGCTTAAATAAACATACTAATTATTGATTTAATAAGACAGTGTAACACAGTATCGATCAATTTCTGTGTATTATATATTGTCAATTACGATATCATATCTACATGTATATATATACTTGTGTATAATATCAATATACACACTACATATGCTAGCAGAAAACCACCCTTCGGGTGATTTTCTGCTAGTTCATGTAACGGAAATTGTTTCTGAATGTATTAAATTATGTAGGGGACTTTGAAATCATGACACCGGTGTCAACTAGACAGAGAGATATTAACATTCATTTCTGCTCCATTGTTACAACTTAAATCTCATCTAATTTTATCTTTTATGGTGATTATTTCATATTAAGGTGAACGTTAAAGTTTGTAAATAACATAAGGTGACTTATTTACCTTATAGTTGTTGTTTTATCACCTGTATTATTAAATATTGAAGTGGTTGTTCAACATTTTACAGGACATGAAAATATGATTTTAATCAGAAATCAGTGAACATTTAGTTTTACTAACTTTTCTTGACTTTTCTTTGGCCTTGAAAACTAAAGTACGTATTATTTCGTTTTCCACCACAACACAAACATTGTGAACTTTTCTATGTGAAGTGAAATATCTTGATTTATTACTACACTTACACACTATTTTCTAGACACACACACATGGCTATTTATTTCTCTCTCTCATACCTACACACTCTATGTCTGTATATATATATTTATATGTAAATATATTAACCTTCATCTTTTGAAATTATGGATATTAATTCTCTTGTTACCTGAACTGTCCCCAATAACAAGAACCTTAATTGTAGAAGCCTTATTCGTCTGTTGTATGAGCTGAGGATTTTATTGTGAATAGAGCTTCTCTCACCTTAACAGAAATAATAGTGGAATACTACACAATAATCACCTATATATATATATATAAGCACTTACTTTTTCTTCTTCCAAGATCAGTCTTACACTTTCATACATCTTATTACTTTACCAACTGAATGCTACATTTCTTAATATATGAGCGGTAGTGGTGAGATTCCTTTATAATATCAATATGCACACTACACATGCTAGCAGAAAATAATAATAATATTAATATATATAGATGAACATTGATTATGGTGAAATATGTTGGAAATCATTCTCAGAGGTTTTGTATTGTAATTAACAAATACACCCTGTAGAAAGTACACCTTCATATTATTTGCCATTAAGGGCTCTTACAGAGACACAATCTCATTTCATTGTTGAGGGTGCTGGATTTGCAGAATCAGTAGAGTGTCAGACGATATGCTTTGTGTCATAAAGTTACAGTCCTTTATGTTCTGGGTTTAAATCATGCCATGGTCAACTTTGACTTTCATCCATTTAAGGTTGATAAAAAACAGTAACAGTAATGCTCTGGGCCTGATTTAATTGGCATTCCCCTTTCTCTTCAAATTGCTGGCATTGAGTCAAAAGTAGAAACATTTATTTAAAGTCTATAAAACAATAGATAGAATGCTTTCTGCCATATTTATCCTGGTTTTCTGCTCTCTGAGTTTAAACCCTACTGGGGTCAACTTTGACTTTCATCCATTCAAGGTTGATAAAAAACAATACCAGTCTATCACTGGGGTAGGTACTTCCTCTCTATATTTCTATCTCACTTCATCCCTCTTATACTCTCTCCTTCTCTGGAAGAAATCAACTGTTCAAACCTGGAGAGTCAAGGGCTCCACCAAGCTTCAAATGTCCACAGTTCCACCCTTATGACTACATCAATTAAAAAAAAAAACATTGATGTGTTTGTATGTGTTTACTTTGTAAACCTTAACTGGTTTATATTTATATTTATGACAAAATATCCACATGTGTAAATAAAAACAATTGCATAACTTTAATATTTGTTGGATGGTTCTTTCATGACAGTTGAAATTTTGACTTTTTAAAAAAATAATTCACATTTGAAAATACTTTACAACTTTCTTTTCTTTTTCTTCAGCCATTTATTTCTGAGAGGGTTGTAGGGGGTAGAGTCCTCACACACCCCTTGTAGGTCCTATGTGTGTAAAATTTCCTCTTTACACTACACTACACCCTGCACACACACACACACCACATCAAAACACCACAATATACACAGCATGACACACCACACCACACCACACCACATACCATACCACACCACAACACACCACATTATACCATACCACAACACACCACATACCACAACACTCCACATACCACACATACAAACCAGGTAGAAATACCAGCCCAGTATCTTGATTTTAGTGATTTTTTGGTAATAAATCTCAACATCTCAGACCTTACCAAGTGGAGTGGAACTCATCAGATTGGACCAAGGAAACAATGTTTCCATTGGTCTTTCCAATTGATGATAGAGAATATATTTATTTGCCGTTGTGTTGCCAAGCGATGCCAAAAGCCATTGACCTGCATCTTCGGTTAAGAAGGCCATTGGAACATCACTCACAGAAGGTGATACAGCAGCCAGCTTGACAGCCAATATAGGTAGCACCAACAAATATCACCACCATCAACAAGAGGAAGGCAGTGACAAGAGCAGTGACATTAACAACAACAACATATGTATATACACCAACAACCTACCAGCAAACACTACCATTAACAAGAGGAAGCCAACTCCAGCATCAGTGACAACAACACATATGTTTTCAGGATTGAAAGACTCACCTTTAGCCACAAGGTTCTATGAGAAACTGCTAACATGTTCGCCTGTGTGCATGCTAAACTCTGGGTCTTCCCGCTGGGAACAACACCCTGCTTTCTTTTTTGTATATTCATCCATTCATTCATTTATTTATTTGCTAACATTCTACCTTCTTGTTGTCCCCCTCCATTCACCCCCTTCTTTTCTCTCTTGTCTTCTGACGCCTCCATATCTGATGTAAGTGATCTATGAGGCCCTCTTATCAGCACTTTCCCTTCCACCCACACAGTTGTGCCTAGCACCTATGCTGGTGGCAGCTAGCCACTCACCCACCCCTGATGCTGCTTCGTGCCCCACGCCTCATCCTCCATCCCCACCGGACGACACCTGCAACACCTCGCATATTGGAGATGTAGAAACTGTCTCTTCGCCTCGACTGCCCAACAATGGCCGTCTAGCACACCAACTGATGAGACAGCAACCTTGCCTGATACCCAAGCATCGCTGGTCATCATCACTCGGCTCAGGCGGTGCCGGAAGATCCCACTCAGGATCCCAAGAGCAGCCCGGGTGCTAGTAGCCGATGCCCTTGCTTCTTCGATTGGGAGTGCCCTGGACTCCAATCGAGACAGCGACTGGGTGCGATTCATCTAATTCGCCCCACTCGGCCTCCCCATCTCTGGTGCTGTCCGAGGCGGCCGGTCGACAGCAGCCTTTGTCAAGGCCAATGTTTCGTCCTTTGGGCAAGTGCCCATTCCAAGCGTGCCTAAGGACACCACACACCCCGCTCTCGGGTGACCCCAATCCTCCACCCCTGAAGCCAGCACCAAGCGTTTGCGTGACTGTGTAAACGCCAAATTAATCATGGGTGATGTCTCGGCTGCAGTCAGAGTGGTTGCCTCAGAGGACACTGTCCCCCAATCCACCGAGAGGTCCTGGCTACCCTGCGACTCAAGCACCCTGAACCACTCACTTATCTCAGACCCATAGCCCCACCCGATCCCCACTTGCTCCTTGTGGCTTCCAATGCAAACATCATGTCCACCATCAAGTCCTTCCCAGCTAGCAGTTGCAGAGGTGCTGATGGTATCCGGCCACCTCAAGGTGTTGCAATCCCCCCTCTCTGCTGAGGCCGGGCGCTGCCTTCTGAGTTCAATTGTGGCACTCACCAATAGGCTAATCCATGGCGCCCTGGACCCTCATGCCCAAGGCCCCTTTTTCGGCTAGCCTGACCGCTCTCGGGAAGAAAGAGGGTGGCATACGCCCCATCTCTGTGGGCAATGTCTTCCAGGGGCTGGCTGCCAAGCTGGTCTGCAGGTCCATAACACCTGAAGTGGGCGAGGAGTTCAGTCCGGTGCAACTGGGTGTCTACATGTGAATAATCCGCACATGTAACCAGGCAGTTCTTCAACAGCTGCCCAACAGAACTGGCATCCAGGGATTCCAGGCACCTCATTGTCAATGTGGTTGGCATTAGGAAGGGCATCCAGCCATAGAAAACCAGCCAGAAACACCCCTATATGAGCTGTCACGGTCACCCGACACAATTTCCCTCAAAATAGGACCTGTGTAGCCCATGGAAGATAGATGTTAATCGATGATGGTGATGATGATGATAATATATGTTTGTGTGTGTGTATATACATACAATTATATATACATATATAAATATACACGCATAAATGCGTATAGAACGCACACTCACACATACCTACAGGTAAATACACATATGTTCACCAAACGTACATATACCAAAATCCTATGTACACATATGTTCACCATACATACGTGTAAAGACACATACACACCCATATATACACATATACACACCATACATACGTGTAAACACACATACACACCCATATATACACACATATATGTGTGTATATATATATAGAGAGAGAGAGAGAGCAGTTGTAATGGATAATATCACTGCTATTTCTAGCAGTTAGAGAGACTACCTACAGGTTTTCTTATTGATATATAAGAAAAATCTGTAATGGATAATTTCAATGGTATTTCTAGCAGGGTGAGAGACTACGTAGATATGTAATTGATATTTTACTGAGTGATACTTTCTGATTTACAATAAATTAAATACGATTGGAACTGTGTCTGAAGGTATTAAATTATATCAGGGACTTTTAACGTACGACACCGGTACGAGAGTTGAAATATTCCCAACGACACCGGTACGAGAGTTGAAATATTCCCAACGACACCAGATACCTGCTGTCTTCATTATAACTTTAATTAATCTAATTATATCTTGTGTAACAATTATATATATATATATACACACAATTTTAATTCCCCGACATCAGTCTTACACTGTCATATCTATTCTTACTTTACAATTGTGTCTACTAAGAGTTCCATTACAATCTGTAGTAGTAAAACTACTATTTCACCAGAACATCTGCTATCAGTCATTTATAGACAATATATATATTTTAGACCACATATCAACCTAATATATATATATTTCCCATCAAATCTGTAGATAAAGACATAAAGTCAGCCTCAGTACTTCATTCTGACAAGATATCAATTTATGACTAAAGATGAAGAAGATACACCAATATTAATGTCGTGAAATAAAGCTGATAACATCTTTGAAACTTCTAATTTGATAACAAAGAGATTATTTCTTTGGTTGTTTAGTAGAAACTAACAACACAACACATTGATTATATGTGAAGGAGGTAAGTTGACAAAGATTTACTTAATGTCTATATTAATGTGTGTAAATAATATAATTATCTGAACCCTCCAGTAATTATATACAAGTGAAAATATATATAACAACATTAGAAAAATATATTTCTCTCTCAACTTTTATATATAGAAAAAAACCTTCCAAACTGAAATGATGTGTTATTTTTCAAGCAGCAGATTCCACTGTTACATGTGATAAAAAATATATTTTTATCATGACTGTCTTTATTATTTAAAATACCTCCGTCTATATTTCAACCACTGGAACAACCTCAAACAAGAAACAGTTGTCACACTCTCAGTCAACATTTTAATATCAAAAATCGAAATAAATGTCATGAGTGTATATAGATAGATGTATGTTGTGTGTGTATATATACAGTAATCCCCCGCTATATCGCGGTTCACTTTTCGCGGTCCCGTTACATCGCGGATATTTCTTTGGAACGCATCTAATTTCCTATCGCGGTAATCCTCGCCACATCGCGGATTTTTCGTTAGAACATTACTATTTTCTTATCGCGGTACGTCTAAAATTTAAACTTATTAAATAAGTTTCAATGTTATTAAAGTGTATATCGTAAGGAGGGGACATCTTAAGGCTTTAATTATGAACAAATGTTTATATTTTTCATTCCATTATTGTTTTACTGATTGTGTTTTTCTCTAATCTACTACAAACCCTTCATAGATTGACGGGAGATGTGCAGTGTATTACCAAGTGACTACCGTGGCTGGCAATGGTCCTCATTGGTAAAACTAGTGGTATGATGGTTGGTGGTAGTTTCTATAGGATCGTTACTGGTTGTTTTTGGTGTTTAAATACAAGTGTGTTTTAATGAGTTTATATGTACTTAAAGCATGTATGAGAGGTATTTCAAGGCTTAAACTATGAAAACAACGGTTGTCTTTATGGTCTCTCTATATCACAGTTGGTTCTGGAAGGTATCATGACTTAGTGGTTAGAGCATTGGGCTTGCAATTAAAAGGTGGTGAGTTCGATTCTCGGACCGTGTGATGTGTTGTTTCCTTGAGCAAGACACTTTATTTCACATTGTTTACTCAGCTGTAGAAATGAGTTGTGATGTTCCTGGTGCCAAGCTGTATCAGCCATAGCCTTTCTCTTGGACAACATTATATATAGTGTATAATATATACTGTACACACTGTCTATATAATATATATATAGTGTATATATGTTGTGATGATACTGGTGCCAAGCTGTATCAACCATAGCCTTTCTCTTAGACAACATCATATATAGTGTACATAGTGTATATATAATATATATATAGTATATATGTTGTGATACTGGTGCCAAGCTGTATCAGCCATTGTCTTTCTCTTGGACAACATTATATATAGTGTATAATATATCCTCTACACAGTGTATATATAATATATGTATGTAAAAGGTAAACAGAAATAACAACACAATCGGTACAGTATATGGAAGGGATATATTAGGTTAACGCTTGATATAGTAGGAAGAGGGTCTTAACATTTCAGATACTAGTCCTTCATCAGAAGAAAGAATGAAAATAAGATAGATTGAGGAGATGGGCAGGTTGGAATTGGAAAAAATGTCTTTAGATAAAAAATAACAGGTCCATTCATGTTGATATCTCTTGCAAAACTGTTGGTGCTGGCGTTTTGTGAATGATTTATTTTTTATAAAAGTGGATGATGGAGCACGTCTACCGGAAATGGAAAAAAAAACGTTTTGTTAAAAGATCTACACTTGTGCACATGTGTAAGTGTGTGTGTGTGCATGTTATTATACGTCTGTACGAAGCTAAGAAGAAATGTGTGTGTATATGTGAGTAAAAGAGTGTGTGTGTGCATGTAAGTACGAAGCTATGAGCAAAAGTATGTTAATATAAGGGTGTGTATGTATACAGAGCAGTAAGGGGAAATGTGAAGCGAGCATATATAGTCGGCCTGTATTAGTTTGAAGAGAAGACGTTAATCATCAAGAGATTGTGATAGGAATCTAGGGGTATGATAATGGACAGAGTATTAGAGAAATTGGGGAGGTGAGTTGAGTCCAAGAGGGGAATAGGACCCAGGTGAATCAGACTTTGTTCAGTCCTGGTGCGTGAGGCCTGTGATCCATGATGTAAAAGGACACCCAGGACTGAAACATGTAGGGAAGAATAACCAGGAGAACAGAAATGACGGGCGACAGTGTATATATACTGTACATAGTGTATATACATAGTATATATGTTGTGATGTCACTGGTGTCAAGTTGTATCAGCCATTGCCTTTCCCATCGTCATATATACTGTACACAGTGTATATGTAATATATATAGTGTATATGTAATGTATGTATAATATATATATAGTGTATATAAATAGTTGTTTCTACTTTAGGCACAAGGCCAGCAATTACCCAGTGCATTACTGGTACTTTATTTTATCGACCCCCGTAAGGATGAAAGGCAAAGTCAACCTCGGCGGAATTTGAACTCAGATCATAAAGGGACGTAACTATGCTGGAAAGCATGGCGTCCGACCCTCTACCGATACTGCCAATCCACCACCTTAGTGTATATAAATAGTGTATATAAATAGTATATATAAAATAGAGGCCACGGAAAACAGCACCCAGCACTCACTGTAAATGAGGTTAGTGTCAGGAAGGGCATCCAGGTGTAGAAATCAAGCCAGAATCAGTTCCCATATGAGCAAGACATGGTCACCTGACCTTTCACTGCCCACAACAGGAGAACCCGTCTAACCCATGATAGCATAGAAGAATGGATGTAAAACGGTGATGATCATGATATGAGTTGTTACTGGTTCCAAGTTGTATCGTCCATTGCCTTTTTCTTGGACAACATCATATATACAGTACATAGTATATATATAATATATATATAGGGTATATATACTGTGTATATAATATATATAGTGTATATATGTTGTACATTGTGTATATATATAGAGTATATATGTTGTGACGTCACTGGTGCCAAGCTGTATCGGCCATTGCATTTACTTTGGACAACATCATATATAGTGTATAATATATACTGTACACAATGTATATATAATATATATATATATATATATAGTGGATATATACTGTACATAGTGTATAGTGTATAGTTTTTAACTGGTTGAAATCCTTCACTCTCAGTTGAAGAGAGGTAGTCACGGTTCTAGAACAACATTCTTCACTGTATGAGATGTCATCTGGTGTACCACAGGGATCTGTTCTTGAACCCCTTTTGTTTTTTGCATATGTAGTGGATAAATGTATTCTTTTGTGGATGAATGATAAAAAAGAATAATGCCAGAATTAAGATGTTGACAATGTTTATTTTACAATAACAATATTCACTTGTTGCTACATTGAATATCAAGTAATAAAAATTGTGACAGGAATTATCACTACATCAATTTGCTGACTAGCTACTTCGAGCTAGCGTGTATGTATGTATCAATACAACGATACAATAGAAATGATTCATCAGGAAGATGAAAGAATAGATAAAACACAGAAGTAAACAGTATAATGAAACCTACTGAGTGTGTGTGTATCCTTAGTATTTGTTATTCCTCTCAAGGACTGCTGCTTCGGTCTCTCTTGTCTGGTGGTGTAGTCTGTGGCCGAGAAGGTGAGAGCCAGTAAGGCCAGGAGAGAGAGATAGTGTATAAGGTCCATAGATGTCAGTAGAAGTCTGTAGACCCCAAGGGGTCTGTAGAACGTGACTGTTTCACATCATTATTCTCTCAAGGACTGCTGCTTCATGATCTGGCTGCTGGATTCCCTTTGTACTTGTATTTATAATAACCCTATAGCTAGAAGGATGTGTATACGGGGTTGATTCATGAGTAGCCATGTGAGTTTCATCTATTGTGAAGCTGGGGGTCACAGGTCAAGTGGTATGTACGTTTATCATTGTTGTCTCTTGACAGTACAATGGTGGGAATCTCCTAACAATAGGTGGTCCCAGATGGAGAGGAAAGTTATCTACAGTTTATGAATATATAAATATAAAATTTACACTGTTAAATCTATTCCTGATTCTTAAGTATTCTCTATTATCTCATACTGTTTCTTTCTTATTTCAGATTTACTGTGAATTATTTCCTCAGAACTGAGATCAGAGTTGAGGGAAATATAGCAGAAGAAATATTTTTAGGAATATAATATAAAAAATAACATCTGAAAATTCTGCCAAGGGAAGAAGAAATATGGAAAATAAATTGAGTGAGAAGAAGATTAAATGTGAAGCATTGTCAAAAGATATTGCTATTCCAGAACAGATGCCAAAGGATAGAGGAGAGAAGCCATGTCACTTTGATATCTGTAACAACTCATTTTCTGTAACAGATACTTTAATTAAACACATACATACACATACAGGTGAAAAACCATACCACTGCGATATCTGTGGGAAATCATTCTCTCAAAGTGGTCACTTAACTAGACACAAACGTATACATACGGGAGAGAAGCCATATCACTGTAATATCTGTGGTAAATCATTCTCTGATAGTAGTACCTTAACTTCTCACATACGTACCCATACAGGAGACAAGCCATACCACTGTGATATCTGTGGTAGATCATTCTCTGAGGGTAGTACCTTAACTACACACAAACGTATACATACAGAAGACAAGCCGTATCACTGTAATATCTGTGGTAAAACATTCTCTCGAAGTGATGCATTAACTAAACACTTACGTACCCATACAGGAGACAAGCCATACCACTGTGATATCTGTGGTAGATCATTCTGTGGTGCTAGTATCTTAACTACACACAAACGTATTCATACAGGAGACAAGCCATATCACTGTGATATCTGTGGGAAAACATTCCCTCGAAGTGATGTATTAACAATACACTTACGTACCCATACAGGAGACAAGCCATACCACTGTGATATCTGTCGGAAATCATTCTCTGTAAGTAGTACCTTAACTAGACACAAACATATACATACAGGTGAGAAGCCATATCACTGTGATATCTGTGGTAAATCATTCTCTGTATCAAGTAATTTAACTACACACAAATATACCCATACAGGTGTGAAACCATACAATTGTGACATCTGTGGTAAATCATTCTCTGCAAGTAGTCTCTTAACTAGTCACAAATGTTTACATACAGGTGAGAAGCCATATCACTGTGATATCTGTGGTGAATCATTCGCTCGTATTGTTCACTTAATTAGACACAAACGTACCCATACAGGAGACAAGCCATATGTCTGTGATATCTGTGGTAAATCATTCTCTGTAAGTAGTAACTTAACTACTCACAAACTTTTCCATACTGGTGAGAAACCATATCACTGTGATATCTGTGGTAAATCATTCTCTCAAAGTAGTCACTTAACTAGACACAAACGTATACATACGGGAGAGAAGCCATATCACTGTAATATCTGTGGTATATCATTCTCTGATAGTAGTCTCTTAATTAGACACAAACGTACCCATACAGGAGACAAGCCATATGTCTGTGATATCTGTGGTAAATCATTCTCTCTAAGTAGTACCTTAACTAGACACAAACGTATCCATACAGGAGTCAAACGATATCACTGTGATATCTGTGGTAAATCATTCTCTGAAAGTTGTGCCTTAACTAGCCACAAACGAATACATACAGGAGACAAGCCATATCACTGTGATATCTGTGGTAAAACATTCCTTCGAAGTGATACATTAACTGGACACTTACGTACCCATACAGGAGAGAAGCCATATGTCTGTGATATCTGTGGTAAATCATTCTCTGTAAGTAGTACCTTAACTAAACACAAACGTATCCATACAGGAGTCAAACGATATCACTGTGATATCTGTGGTAAATCATTCTCTGAAAGTTGTGCCTTAACTAGCCACAAACGAATACATACAGGAGACAAGCCATATCACTGTGATATCTGTGGTAAGACATTCCTTCGAAGTGATACATTAACTGGACACTTACGTACCCATACAGGAGACAAGCCATACCACTGTGATATTTGTGGGAAATCATTCCCTCAAAGTGATACATTAACTAAACACTTACGTACCCATACAGGAGACAAGCCACACTACTGTGACATCTGTGGTAAATCGTTCTCTGTAAGAAGTGCCTTAACTAGACACAAACATTTACATACAGGTGAGAAGCCATATCACTGTGATATCTGTCGTAAATCATTCACTGTATCAAGTAGTTTAACTAGACACAAATATACCCATACAGGTGAGAAACCATAACAAAGTCATATCTCATTATCTCAAAATGGTGAATTAATTACACACAAATACATACATATGAGTGAGAATCCATACCACTGTGATATTGGGGAGAAATTATTCTCTTTCATTGCTACATTAACTACATACAAACATATATATACTGGAGAGAAACCATATCACTGTAATATTTGTGGTAAATTATTATCCATGAAAGCTCACTCAACTAGACACAAACATATACATACAGGAGAGAAACCATATCACTGTGATATCTGTGGGAAATCGTTCTCTGAAATAACTCACTTCACGCGGCACTAACATTTACAGAAAAGGAACCATATCACTGTGATGTCTGCGGTAAATCATACTCTAAATGTTGTGGCTTCACTACACACTAACATATACAGTAGAGCAACCATATCACTGTGATGTCTGATAAATCATACTCTAAATGTTGTGGCTTCACTACACACTAACATATACAGGTGAGGAACTATATCACTGTGGTACCTCACTCTCTAAATGTTGTGGCCTCACAACACATTAACATTTACAGGAGAGGAACCATATTACTGTGATGTCTGTGGTAAATCATCCTCTTGTAAAGGTTACTTAACCCTTTAGCATTCACATTACACTATATATACTATTGTATTTTTGTAGTAAACACTTTATCTTATATAATCATCTCACATAATATCGAATCTATGAGATTTTGATGTTATTTATTTTGAGAACAATACCTCAACATCAGCATTAATGCCTGTTACAGCCAGTTTGAACAGAAAGAGGTGAGACATTTCTGGCCGGATACGGCCAGTTTGAATGCTAAAGGGTTAATGAAACAGAAATACAATCAGACAAGATAAAAACCATATCAGTCACCCAAAATAGTGCCACCAATGTTGTTAATATTTTGAATAAAACTTGTTTATTCTGAAATTATTCTTCTTTAATTTTATTTGTAGAAGTTGTAGCCAAAACTTGAGCTGACAAAACTTTATGGTACAGAATTTACAAACAATATATATATATAATATAAAATCAAAAGATGGTTAAAAGAGTTCTATGTATTTTATTATGCGCATTTCAAAAACAAATATCATCATGGGACGATATTTGCGTTCTCATCAGATAAAATAGGGAGACATGATATGAAGCTTAAAAAAAACACTTGCGAGCAGTGAAGTGTTAAATCAACATATGAAAAATAAACTAAGATGGATATATGAGATTGGAAAAGAGGAAAGGAAAATGGTAAAGAAGAGGAAGAAAGAATATAGATAGAAGAAAAATATATAATAATAATAATAAGGAGGGGATGACGGAGGAGGAGTAAAAGAAGGAAGGATGAGAGAGGAGGAGAAAATGAGAGATAACCTATAATAGTGAGAGACACTGTCTCAGAGAAAAAATTTTAAAAACCGTTGTAAGATAATACATAATTAATAATTGAAAAAAATTTAGAAATTAAAAGTTAATGAGGTTTATGAATGGTGATGTTTATGATTAAAGAAAAAGGAATTAAGAATAGTATTTAAGGTTTATATATTGAAGGGTTTAAAAAGATGTGTGAAAAGGAATTTATTAAAATGTATAATTAAAATAAAATATATTAAGAATATAAGGTGAATGAAGATAAGGTTAAATGAATTATGAACTTAGAGGAATTAATTGGGGTCCAACTTTGTTTCTATATATTGTAATAGGAAAAAGTAAATAATAGATTTAATACGAGCACGGAAGGAGAGAAGGAAGAAAAAATATAACGTCAAAAAAATATGTTTACATTGTTTTATTGTGTTACAATAAAACTCACCTCATACATATATATATATATAAATAAATACATACACAAACACACATATATCCATATATATATACACATATATACACATACACAAATACGCATATACATGCGTATACACATACATATAAACGCATGTACACACTAAGATACGCATACATACATACGGCCACTCATACAAATACGTACATACATACACTCATAAATATACACATATATACACACACACATATACAGTATAAAGATGAAGTATGCTCCACATGCGAAAAATGATTGTATATGTATATCTATATGTGAGTATAAATATGTGTATGTGTGTGTACATATGTGTTCTTATATAGATGTGTGCACATCTGGATATATTTTCAGTGTCTGCTCTAGCTCTCAGAGTAAAAATCCCACTGAGGTGAAGCTGCTTCTATATTTTGAGGTCCATAAATGAAATACTGATTCTGGCTGTCATTGTGTGTCTACTCTTCTCTCTCTCTCTCTCTCTATATATATATATATATATATATATATATTTGTACATATATAAGTAAATATATATATATATATATATATATAAAACTGAGGATGTCTGTCTGTGTATGTGTGTGTGTTTGAATCCCTAAAACTCGAGAACCACCCAACCGACTGTTTTCAAACTTTACACATGTAACACTTATGTTTCAGGGAGTGTCCAATGCCCTAGGGACCACATTAGGCGATTTAGCGATCTCTCTCTATAATTCTTAGTCTTTCTCTTTTTAGATAGGTACATACATATAATGTCGCACCCTTATTATATGTCTGTATGTCTGGCTGTCTGCATTACGTCACTTCCCTGAGGATGTCTGTCTGTGAGTTTGAATCCCTAACACTCGAGAACCACCCAACCGATTTTTTTCAAACTTTACATGTGTATTACTTATGTTTCAGGGAGTGTTATGTACATAAAAAAATTCAACTGCTTTTTTAACATTTTTAGGACTTTTTTGAGGCGTTACGTCAGACCGATTTCCTTGAAATTGTAACTATGTGTTATTCAGTCTCTTCTTCATACCGTAAGCAAAGAAAATCCAACTCTATTATGGCCTAGGACCCGCATTAGGTGAAAACTTCATTTTTTCAGCCTCTTACGGTTTCTTGGAGGCGTTACGTCGAGCCGATTTTCCCGAAATTTCAAGGCATGTTATGCACATAAAAAAAAATTCATTTTCTTGATCCCCTAGGGCCCGCATTAGGTGAAAACCTGCATTTTTCCTGCTTCATCGAGGGAAATCTTAAAGATTATCCAGCCATCAGAGTATTCGGTTTATTTTCTTTACATATTGTCCAGGCATGCAGTTTTTCCACGATTAGGTCTATTGGCAGCCCGCGTTCCAAAATACCTTATCCCGTGCAACGCCGGGTACCACTGCTAGTATATATATAAAACTGAGGATGTCTGCCTGTGTGTGTGTGAGTTTGAATCCCTAAAACTCGAGAAGCACCAAACCGACTGTTTTCAAACTTTACACGTAATACTTATGTTTCAGGTGTTCTGAGCAAAATAAATTTCAAATTGTCTATGCCCTAGGGACCACATTAGGCGATTTAGCGATTTCTCTCTATAATTCTTAGTCTTTCTCTTTTTAGATAGATACATACATAGAACGTCGCGCCCTTATAATATCTGTCTGTATGTCTGACTGTCTGCATTACGTCACTTCCCTGTAAATGTCTGTCTGTGTGTGTGTGTGTCTGTGTCTGTGAGTTTGAATCCCTAAAACTCGAGAAGTACCCAACCGATCTTTTTCAAACTTTACATGTGTATTACTTTTTGATCCCCTAGGGCCCGCATTAGGTGAAAAACTGCGTTTTTTTCAGGTTTTTAGGGTTTTTTTAGGCGTTATGTCAGACCGATTTCCTGAAATTGTAACTATGTATTAGTAAGTCTCTTCTTCATACCGCGAGCAAAGAAAATCCAACCTTTTTATGGTCTAGGGTGAAAAACTTCATTTTTTCAGCTTCCTAGGGCTTTTTGGAGGCGTTATGTGTAGCCGATTTTCCCGAAATTTCAAGACATATTATGCACATAAAAAAAAATTCATTTTCTTGATCCCTAGGGCCCGCATTAGGTGAAAACCTGCATTTTTCCTGCTTCATCGAGGAAAATCTTAAAGATTACCCAGCCATCAGAGATTTTGGTTTATTTTCTTTACATATTGTCCAGGCATGCAGTTTTTCCATGATTAGGTCTGGTGGGGGCCCGCGTTCCAAAATACCTTATCCCATGCAATGCCGGGTACTACTGCTAGTATATAATAAATGTGAAGACTAAAATCCGAAGAGGGCTCGATAAGGATAAATATATATCAAATATATAAAAACCACAGAGCAAACATTAAAAAAACAGATTAAAGTTTAAGCAAAGAATATATATATATATATATATGAGTGTATATGTATGTGTGGAGACATTTCTGTCCATGAATATGATTGTATATTCATTTGTGTATATGTATATCTATATGTGAGTATAATTACGTGTGTATAAATATGTGTATCTGTGTGTACATATGTGTATATTTATATATGTTCTTATATAGATGTGTGCACATCTGGATATATTTTCAGTGTCTGCTCTAGCTCTCAGAGTAAAAATCCCACTGAGATGAAGTTGCTTCTATATTTTGAGGTCCATAAATGAAATACTGATTCTGTCTGTTTGTCATTGTGTGTCTACTCTTCTCTCTCTCTCTCTCTCTCTCTCTCTCTCTCTCTCTCTATATATATATATATATATATATATATATATATATATATATATATATATATATATATATATATATATATATTTTTTTTTTTTATATATATAACAAAGGAATTGTGGTAAGGAACCAGATGGACCATAACGCACCAGAGTACTCAATATTTAGAGTAGTAGAGTGTGAAATAGGAAAAAGTAGGACCCCTACGGCAGAGCTCAAGCCGTTTCGACGGCTATTTCTGGACTCGAAATAGCCGTCGAAACGGCTTGAGCTCTGCCGTCGATCTCATACTTTTTCCTATATATATATATATATATATAAAGAATTAATATATCTACCGACATATGTATACAGATGCATACCTACGCTAGCAGATATATATGTTTTGTCTTAGTAACTTTGTAGTTCTATGCAGGGGAATGCAGAACAATTATATGAAAGACGTAAATAAGAAAGTTATGAAAATTGATTTACTTACTAAAATTTCACTCCAACTAATTAGTTTCTGTAAGGGGATAAATACAGTTATGTAATACCTGTAGAGAAGCCTTACGTCATCAGGCAGTCTATTCTCAGCTAAGCCACCAGGCAATGCGGGGACACTGGAAGCTTATATAACAATAATTCAGTGGATGGAAAAAAGCGAAAAAATCGAGCGGGGCTAGATTCTAAGCACTGAAAAATTCGCTACCTCCTTGGTCAAGTGGCAAATTCAAAAGAATTAATCACGTGACACTGAGGTTAACCAGCTTGGAGTGGGGGGTACTATTAAGACAGAGCCTAGCCACTACTATCAGTCACAGTAGTAATTTGGCAAATTTTGCTCAACAAATAATTTGGAGTAGAATATAAAGAATTAATATATCTACCGACATTTATCGAATTTTAGTAAGTAAGTCAATTTTCATAACTTTCTTATTTACGTCTTTCATATATATATATATATATATATATATATATTATTATTATGTAATAAACAACATAAGGCAATTATTCCATTTACCAGTGGTTTCTTAAAAGCAAAAGGTTTTGCTTTCAATCCTCAGAATGAAAAATCCTGGTTTGTTTATTGAATATGGATTCTAAAAACAAAAATGCAATCTATATGAAAGTGAGGCTGGAAAAGGGAGAAGGAAAGGAAAAATAAAATAAAATAAAACTACACATGCAAACACACACAAAAAAACACAAAAGCATACTTACACACACACACATATATACACATATAATTTGCACGCATACACATATACAGATACACATATATAATATATATATATATATATATATATATATATATATATATATACATACATATATATACATATGTATATATATATACATATATATATAAAGAGCGTACACCTACACACACATACAAATATATACACACATATACACATACATATATTCATACATACACACACACACACACACACACACACACACATATACACACACACACACATACACACATATACACACACACACACACATACACACACACATATATATACACATGTACATATCCATACATATATACATATATATATATATATATATATATCCATACATATATACATATATATATATACATATATATACATACATACATATACACACATATACACATATACATACACACACACACACATGTGTGTGTACAAGCCTACACATACACACACACATATATATACACACACATATACATACATTCACACAAACATACAACGTACATACATACACATACATGAATGCACTCCACTACATATTAACACACGCAAATAAATATAAGAAAAAATATATAAATAATATTAACAAATATTTGACAGCGATACATGCCCCAGCTAACAGGACAGACACGCGTGGTAAGTAATACACACATAAGCATATATACATACGTTCGAAATAGTAAACACATACACACACTCTCACACATAAATATACATATACAAATACATAAACACGTACATACACATACATACGCAAACACGTACACGTATACAATATAAACACACACATATGTATATGTAATTATATACACACACACACACATATACATATATATATATATATATATATATACATACAAAAATATAAAAATATAAACGCACACACACATATAAATACGTAAACACACATATACATACATAGCTAAACAATTATACACATGCAAATACGTATATATCAAAAGAACGCACAACCAAATACAAACACACACACATATATACACACACACACACCCACACACAAACCCACACATGCATAAAAATAAATAAAAACACACGCAACATATACATACATACACATACATATACACATATACATTTATACACATACATATATATATATATATACACATACATATATATATATATATATATATATATACACACATACACGTACACATACACACATGCATACACATACACACACACATATACATGTGTGTATGTGTAAAGCTCAGTATTAGATAAGACAAATGAACCTTACATAAACGTATATATAGTAGTAAAGTAATAAAGCCATACAAGGCAATTAATCCATTCACCAGAGGTTTCTTAAAAGCAAAAAAAGTTTCCTTCAATCTACAGAATGAAAAAAAGCCCTGGTTTATCCACATATACATACATATACACACACAAATATACAAATATATACACACATACAGACACGCACACACACACACATATATATATATATATATATATATATATATATATATATATATATATACATATATATATATATATATATATATATATATATATATATATATATATATATACAGACACATATACATACACATATATACACACACATACATATACATACATACATACACATATATATACATTCACAAACATATACGTACACATATACATATATACACACAAAAATACATACACATACACATAGGTATGTGAAGGGCAAAACAAAAAGAATATATGGGGTGGGGGGGGCTAAGAGGAGGTAAAAATATAAGGGGAGGTAAGGGAGAAAATTTTTTTTTAAATACAAGAGTACAGAAGGTAGAAGCAGCAAAATAAAAGCCGTAGCAAAAGTAAAGAGCAGAGAAGGAGTTCAAGGCGGTTGATTTATCGTAGGAGTGTCAATCCAGTTACAGATCAGATGCGATTTCAGATGAGGACAGCATCTGAAGATCTCAGTCTTAGAGTTAAGGCAAGCGGAAGTGTCTCTCAAGTTTAGCAAAATCCTATACTTTTCTGTGGTACACAAAGAACAATTCTTTGTGCCCCTTTGGTACTCCCTCGAATGGTCTAATATAGACCAATCAATAGAGTACGGGATATTACTATCCTTGAGATCCCATACCTTACTTGCGAGGGCCGTTGATGTTCGTTTATCTGAGTGTTTAAAAGAAGCGACATGTGAGTAAAATCTGGTTTTAAACCTGTCCTGGGTCATACCGACATATCGCTCGCTTCTGGCTGGCTGGTTGTTGATAACTGGCGTTATTTTAGCCTCATAAACGACAGATTTTGTGTTACATTTACCCTGCAATGGGCATTCATCCGGCTTCCTGCAACTGCATCCTGGATTTATCCTCGTACGGTTTGAACTGGTGATTTTGGATTTCATGGATGGACAACAAGAGTAGCTGATCTTAACTACATTCCTATTAAAAATCTTATAATATCTATGAATAGGAGGAAAATGTTTGTCTAATAGTTCAAGGAATTTCCTTCCTACATTAGTTTTGACATTTAGAGAGAAGGGGGGTGTGAACCAAATAATCTTCCTTTTCCTGTTATTATGGTTAGTTTTAGGGGGGGGAGTAGGTAAATAAGAAATATTTTCTGTAAAACCGCTGTTCTTAAGGGCTTTATTATAATAAGGGGCGGCTTTATTAAAAATGTCTATAGACGAAGATAAAGTAGAAATCCTACGGCTAATGTTAGGAATAAGATTATTAAAAACTATAGGGGGATGGCAAGACTCTTTGTGTATATACCTAAGATTTTCATTAGGTTTATGATAGGGTTTAAAAGAGGCAGTAAGTAGATCAAGATTAATATCAAGAAAGTTAGCATTAGTAAGGTTCGTATCTATAGTAATTTTAAGGTTAAGGTTAGCAAAGGTACTAATTAAATCTTTACGGAATTTATCAAGATTATGGCCATTGGTGGTATGAGAAACTGCTAATCCGTCATCACGGTATAAACCGATATTATGGGACGGAAATTTCTCTTTGAGTGTGTGGAGAAGGAATAATCCTACTAAGTCGCACACATCCGCACTGTCATAAGAACCCATTGCAACATCGAAAGAGTTTTCAGGGTTTGACTTTTTAACCCAAATATTATCATTAGTAAAAAGTAAAGTTTTTCTGGCATGAAAGATAATGTCCTCTTCTAATTTGGAGATATTAATGAAGGGTCTTGCAAAATCTAAGGCTTTAGTTAATAAGGAAACGGTAATAGAAGGGTAAAAATCGACAATATCAAATTGCGTAAATCTACACTTATTTTTACCTTGTATATTATTGAACCAAGAAATAACAGAGGAAGTATTTAGCCACTGTGAAAGGGCAGTGTTAGTTCTAATTTGGAGAATTATTTTTCTTAAGATTTTCTTACTAGCAAGGCCAACCTCGGATTTAGCCGGGTTAATCAGTCTACAACTAGGTCGATTAGTAAAGTCCAATTTATGGTCTTTAAGGGTAATATATGCTTTACGCTTAGCTAAGCTTTCAATCCGGTTATCTATTTGTAAAGAACTAGCTAGTTCTTTAGCTTCTTTATTGATAGTATTGTAGCTATTATTATTAGTTAATTGATATTTATTGGTAATACTATTAGTTAAAAGTTGGTTATACAAATTACTATTAACTTCAAAGAGGTTTTTGGTTTTATCAGAAAGAACGAAAGTGTTTGTAGAATTTCTAAAATTAGAGATATCGTGAGAAAGTTTAGTTTGAAAATTATTATTGTACTTACGAAATTTGATATCACTAATTAGATTAACGAGGTCTAATTCGAAGTTGGCCATGTCTTTAATTCTAGGTGGATATTTACGGGATTTAATGTCAAAATTATCTTTAGTATCAGCACTGAATAGTCCATCGTAAACCATTGCCTTCCATCTCATTCTTTTAACGACTTGCTCGATTTTATCAATGAGGATTTTGGTGTATGTTGTGTTGGAAGGAGTGGGTATGTTTTTGATAGAATAATCCAAATCATAAAGGTCCATGGTGTATGTTGGTTAAATTCCTGAAAACTGTAGAGTGCTCAACTAATCGGGCTGGAAAGTGCCAATCGTATATGTAATATCGAATATGCTGCAATCAATCCCGGTTGGAGCTGTATAAATGAAGTAATTCCATCGGAAAAGTCCAGGAAAAAAGAGTGCTCTATGTAAGCAACAGAGCTTAATTATTATTATTATGTAATAAACAACATAAGGCAATTATTCCATTTACCAGTGGTTTCTTAAAAGCAAAAGGTTTTGCTTTCAATCCTCAGAATGAAAAATCCTGGTTTGTTTATTGAATATGGATTCTAAAAACAAAAATGCAATCTATATGAAAGTGAGGCTGGAAAAGGGAGAAGGAAAGGAAAAATAAAATAAAATAAAACTACACATGCAAACACACACAAAAAAACACAAAAGCATACTTACACACACACACATATATACACATATAATTTGCACGCATACACATATACACATACACACATATATAATATATATATATATATATATATATATATATATATACATACATATATATACATATGTATATATATATACATATATATATAAAGAGCGTACACCTACACACACATACACATATATACACACATATACACATACATATATTCATACATACACACACACACACACACACACACACACACATATACACACACACACACATACACACACACATATATATACACATGTACATATCCATACATATATACATATATATATATATATATATATATATATATATCCATACATATATACATATATATATATACATATATATACATACATACATATACACACATATACACATATACATACACACACACACACATGTGTGTGTACAAGCCTACACATACACACACACATATATATACACACACATATACATACATTCACACAAACATACAACGTACATACATACACATACATGAATGCACTCCACTACATATTAACACACGCAAATAAATATAAGAAAAAAATATATAAATAATATTAACAAATATTTGACAGCGATACATGCCCCAGCTAACAGGACAGACACGCGTGGTAAGTAATACAGACATAAGCATATATACATACGTTCGAAATAGTAAACACATACACACACTCTCACACATAAATATACATATACAAATACATAAACACGTACATACACATACATACGCAAACACGTACACGTATACAATATAAACACACACATATGTATATGTAATTATATACACACACACACACATATACATATATATATATATATATATATATAAAATATTAAACAAATAATGAATAAAACAATGAAACAGTTCCTTATATTAAACAAAAAAAGTTCATTATTTAACGATCGTTTCTAGGATATATATGTGTTAGAATTGGCATGCATATTCAACAGATCTATGTACAAAATTATACAAAATTATACAAACTATCAAGATTAAATATACATACCAACACATATATACGCCGTCTTCAGATTCTGAAGACGGCGTATATATGTGTTGGTATGTATATTTAATCTTGATAGTTTGTATAATTTTGTATAATTTTGTACATAGATCTGTTGAATATGCATGCCAATTCTAACACATATATATCCTAGAAACGATCGTTAAATAATGAACTTTTTTTGTTTAATATAAGGAACTGTTTCATTGTTTTATTCATTATTTGTTTAATATTTTATCTTGACTCTGTATACCGTTTATCTTTCACCGAAAGTGATTTTTCATTACATCTCTTCTTTCCATGATATCCGGAATACATTGAGTTCTTCATACGGATTGGACACTACCGTAAACTCTTGGTAGATTTATCTACATATATATATATATATACATACAAAAATATAAAAATATAAACGCACACACACATATAAATACGTAAACACACATATACATACATAGCTAAACAATTATACACATGCAAATACGTATATATCAAAAGAACGCACAACCAAATACAAACACACACACATATATACACACACACCCACACACAAACCCACACATGCATAAAAATAAATAAAAACACACGCAACATATACATACATACACATACATATACACATATACATTTATACACATACATATATATATATATACACATACATATATATAAATATATATATATATATATACACACATACACGTACACATACACACATGCATACACATACACACACACATATACATGTGTGTATGTGTAAAGCTCAGTATTAGATAAGACAAATGAACCTTACATAAACGTATATATAGTAGTAAAGTAATAAAGCCATACAAGGCAATTAATCCATTCACCAGAGGTTTCTTAAAAGCAAAAAAAGTTTCCTTCAATCTACAGAATGAAAAAAATATTTTTGTATGTATATATATATATATATATATATATATATATATGTATATGTGTGTGTGTGTGTATATAATTACATATACATATGTGTGTGTTTATATTGTATACGTGTACGTGTTTGCGTATGTATGTGTATGTACGTGTTTATGTATTTGTATATGTATATTTATGTGTGAGAGTGTGTGTATGTGTTTACTATTTCGAACGTATGTATATATGCTTATGTGTGTATTACTTACCACGCGTGTCTGTCCTGTTAGCTGGGGCATGTATCGCTGTCAAATATTTGTTAATATTATTTATATTAATTTTTTCTTATATTTATTTGCGTGTGTTAATATGTAGTGGAGTGCATTCATGTATGTGTATGTATGTACGTTGTATGTTTGTGTGAATGTATGTATATGTGTGTGTATATATATGTGTGTGTGTATGTATATGTGTATATGTGTGTATATGTATGTATGTATATATATGTATATATATATATGTATATATGTATGGATATATATATATATATATATATATATATATATATATATATATATATATATATGTATATATGTATGGATATGTACATGTGTATATATAAGTGTGTGTGTATGTGTGTGTGTGTGTGTATATGTGTGTGTGTGTGTGTGTGTGTGTGTATGTATGAATATATGTATGTGTATATGTGTGTATATATGTGTATGTGTGTGTAGGTGTACGCTCTTTATATATATATGTATATATATATACATATGTATATATATGTATGTATATATATATATATATATATATATATATTATATATGTGTGTATGTGTATATGTGTATGCGTGCAAATTATATGTGTATATATGTGTGTGTGTGTAAGTATGCTTTTGTGTTTTTTTGTGTGTGTTTGCATGTGTAGTTTTATTTTATTTTATTTTTCCTTTCCTTCTCCCTTTTCCAGCCTCACTTTCATATAGATTGCATTTTTGTTTTTAGAATCCATATTCAATAAACAAACCAGGATTTTTCATTCTGAGGATTGAAAGCAAAACCTTTTGCTTTTAAGAAACCACTGGTAAATGGAATAATTGCCTTATGTTGTTTATTACATAATAATAATAATTAAGCTCTGTTGCTTACATAGAGCACTCTTTTTTCCTGGACTTTTCCGATGGAATTACTTCATATATATATATATATATAATAAGTAAAAGCGAAGTAGTTTCAGATGTTCAAGTCCTTTAATAATAATGCTGTGATATATATTTCAATGACGACACTGGCCACACTGTTCTGTGTGCGAGTGTCGTGACATCATCAGACAGCTTGTTACATAATAAGGTTGTTTCCGAGGCAATCCAAA
The DNA here is from genome assembly GCA_964016885.1 of Eledone cirrhosa. Lineage (NCBI taxonomy): Eukaryota > Metazoa > Mollusca > Cephalopoda > Octopoda > Eledonidae > Eledone > Eledone cirrhosa. The sequence continues at coordinate 46,939,301 of OZ024744.1, read as the reverse complement.
TTGAATCGATTCAATTTGGATTGCCTCGGAAACAACCTCATTATGTAACAAGCTGTCTGATGATGTCACGACACTCGCACACAGAACAGTGTGGCCAGTGTCGTCATTGAAATATATATCACAGCATTATTATTAAAGGACTTGAACATCTGAAACTACTTCGCTTTTACTTATTCGATATTTACTCCGTCACTCTTATGTGGAAAAAGTACGTTGAGTGCTTGAATTGAATTGCATCAATGTTTACCCTAATATATATATATATATATATATATATATATATATATATATATATATACATATATATATATAATTATATATATATATAATTATATATATATAATTATATATATATATATATAATTATATATATATATATATAATTATATATATATATATATATTTATATATATATATATATATATATAATTTTTTATCATCGTAGTGGACTATTGTATGCGCCTTGCACTGGAGAAACACCAGGACTCTGGCTTTACTGTAGCACCGGCTCAGAGCAGGAGAGTTAGGGCGAAAAAGGTATCGGATGCTGAGTTTGCCGACGACATAGTTTTGGTGACAAATACAGTGAAGGAGGCAGAGGATTTGATGCGGGAGGTTGAGACTGTGTCGATGAGTGTGGGGCTGAGAATGAATGAGACTAAAACAAAATATCTGGTAGAGAATGTTGAGAAGCCAGAGGGGATCACTAATGTAGGCGGGAAGCCGCTGGAATTGGTTGAGGACTTCCTGTATTTGGGAGCAAAGATTGGGAATACGGAAGATGATGTGGTTGAGAGGAAGAGTAAGGCCTGGGCGGCGTGCCACAGCTTGAGATCGGTCTGGAAGTCGGACCTTCGTAGAGACCTGAAAATCCGCCTCTTCATTGCTGTAGTGGAGTCTGTGCTGCTGTATGGAGTCTGAGACTTGGACACTGACCGAGAAACTCACTCAGATGGTGGATGGGTGCTACACGAGAATGCTGAGGATGGCTCTGAACATTAATCAGTATACACTGAGGATGAAAAACTCAGAGCTGTATGGGAGCATCCCAAAAGTGAGCTCAAAAGTGACACAGAGGAGACTGAGGTTGGCTGGACATGCTCACCGACATCCAGAGTTGACATTGCACTCAGTGCTCCTTTGGGAGCCCCTACATGGACACACTAGAAGAGGAAGACCAAGGTTAACGTATGTTGATGCCCTAAGGACAGACACTGGTCTGTTGGAGATGCAGGACATGGCAGCGATAATGAGGGACAGAGACCGCTGGAGAGAACTCGTCCATGGATCTCGGGAATTTTACCCGCCTTAGATATATATATATATATATATATATATATATATATATATATATATATATATATATGTATATATATATATATTAGTGAAATGGGTGGTGGTTGAAATTCAGTAGTGTATGGTTAAATGGTAGCAGACGTGGGCGGACGGACATGAAAATGTACACACCTATGTAAAAGGTGCCAAGGAAGCAAATAGACGAGGTTTCAGATCTCTAACTTTAAAAATGTGGTCCCTAGGGCCCCGAAACGGTCTATTTACTATCGCTTCCGGTGAGTTATTTCCCCCTAGCGATGTTTATTTACAGCGAAATAGCAATGTCGATGATATGCAAGTTTGAAAATGCAGATTATGAAGGTGTGTATGATAGTTTACCTTTTGATTGCCCTGGTCAGCAAGAGGCGCCTCTATATATTAGACGTTTATTAGAAGAGGGGGAAATAACTAACCCCAGTATTAGAACAAGGGGTTCGCAATCTAAGGGTTTTATTTATTTTGTTAGAAAACAGTGACCTTTTGGCATTTCGTAAAATTCTACTGCAGAATCGATTTCATAAATCTGTACTGTATGATCGTTATAGAAGTATTTAAATTTAATATAGAGCAACTGTCATTGAAAAATGAAAATGAAACGTACTGTAGAAGGCAACAGTTTATTAACAGCGAAATAACGTTGTCTTTGATATGTTATTTTAAATAAGACGATCAAAGTGTAAACTATCATACGAACCTTCATAATCTGCATTTTCAAACTTGCATATCATCGACATTGCTATTTCGCTGTTAATAAAGAACGCTTTTCACGTCGCTCCACTTCTCATTGTACGCCGTCCAGCCCCAAGTGCATATTTCTATTTTTTATCCTGATACTGCTTCTTTATAATAAACTTCCAATATAATTATATATATATATATATATATATATATATATATATATATATATATATATATATATATATATATATATATATATATATATATATATATATATATATGTAAGGAGGAGCATGGGTTAGCTGTTAGAGCATTGGCCTTTCAATCGTAAAGGTTGTGAGTTCAATTCTCAGACCGGGTGGTGTGTTGTTTCCTTGAGCAAGACACTTTATTTCACATTGCTCCAGTTTACTCAGCTGTAGAAATTAGATGATAGGGAATGGGGTCCATATCATTCCACTGCAAAGTGATCGTGGAGGTGCCACAGCAAAAAAGCACCCAGCACTCACTGTAAATGAGGTTGGTGTTAGGAATGGCATCCAGCTGTAAAAAATCAAGCCAGAATCAGTTCCCGTCCCACCCCTGCAAGCAGGAAAAAGCGGACATAGAATGAAATCATGATGATATATATATATATATATATATATATATATATATATATATATATATTTCGTTTCTGAATTTGTTTAGCAAGATTCTTTATCTGAAATCGTGTGTTGAAACCGATATTGTTATACTTTGGGAGGGTCATGTTGCCAATAAGAAACACACGCACCAGTTGCTTTCACTTCAATTTATTATTATAATAAATTTATAATAAATTTATAAATTTATAAATTTCTGGTTGGTTGGTTGGTCCCACAACCAGATACTTGTTTATATATTGTCATAGTTCTTTCGTCACACACTCTGTGACCTCTTCAGTGACTGGGGATTCCTTTCTTTGTTTCTGTGCCTCTCCTTTGTTCTGTCCTACGCCATTTTGTTTCTGTGTGTGTGTTGTGTGCTCAGTCTGCGCATGCGCTACATCCGGGGGTCCGTGTGTGTTTATGTTCATTTATTTATTTGTTTATTTACATGTTACTGGTTGCTTGTTTGTTCTATGTGTGTGTGTGTTTTCATTTTGTCCTTAATTGTAAGTTGTGATGTTGCTGTTCCACTCATATTTTCTATTTAATTTTGGTTGTAATTCTTTTATGTTTATTGCCTCTGTAATTTGTCTAAACATTGCGTCTTTTCTGTGTGTAGATTCTATTTTTATTTCTATGTTCTCTAATTTACCCTTGTGTTCTATTTTAGCATGTTGGTAGAGTACAGATGATTCTTTACTATCTTGAAGGTCTCGCCAGTGTTCATTTATCCGTTCCCCTACACTACGAGCTGTCTCACCTATGTACACTATATTTTTGTCTCTACATTGTCCTTCAGTACATCTTATGCTATACACTACATTTCTAGTTTTACAGTTAATATGGGGGCTTATTTTACAGGTTATATCTATACATGAGGGTATTTGAAAAGGGTATGTCTTGCTAATAAGTGTTTTTTACGGAGGTACCTGGTCTTTCTACTATCTTAATATTGAGTTTATGTTTATTTAGGGCCCTTCTAAATTTGTAAGCTAATTCACCTCTAGGGGTTGTATCGATGAACATTACACTCTGGTATTTATTGCTATCATACCATGAGTTTATTCTATTAGCCTTGTTCCTAGTTCTTTCTATTCTATTCCAAAATTTGCTCCTATACAAGGGGCAGGTCCCATTTATGTCATTATTTCCCATTTTTTCCCATTTGGTTCTGGCTCCTCTATACACTCTGATTTTATCTCTCTGATTGTAGCCAGAGAACTGCATACGGTGGATGAAGTGTTGTATGTGTTTCTATAGTTCTTCGGGGTTGCACATGCGGGACACGTTTCTCATCACCCGTACCAAATCCGCAATCAGTATGTTGATTTTGGTATGGTCCGAAACGGCCGAGTTTCGGTGGATCAGAAAGTTTTCATATAGGTGACTTAGGCGAGCCATTCAGAAAGCTTCGCGGGCCGCAGGTTTCCCATACGTGTTTATATGTAAATATATGTCTGTGTATGTATGTGATAGTTAGGTGTGTAACTACAGTTACGGGCCGTTCGAAAGGCTTGGTTCATCTCGTTTAGGATGTATTCCAGGGTTACGGCTGTAATTTGCAGAGTGTAGATTGAAAAGAATCGAAGTCAGTGTTGCAGCATGAGTACAAACTTTATTGGCATATTACAATTGTTTCAATATCAGGTTAGGGCACAATCAAGATGACGGGACTCGACGATTTATTTGACATCTCTTCAGATATGTGAATATATAGGTGCAAAGGCAGATTTAAACTGTTAATAGAGGTCTCGATATCTATTTACACTTATTAATGGGTCTTTGGGGGGCCGAGGGATTGACGGTATGTTTACATTTAAAGGTTGAAGGATAAACAATAATAATTATTATATCTGTATACCTTCTACGGAGGTATATAAATCTTATTTAATTCCTTCCATCAGAAAACGAATGTTACCCTTTCAGATGAAATATGGCGTAAAGAATAAAATTTTAGAGCTTTGTTTTCTCAATCATATATTTCTGCTAATATATATATACCTTTTTCAGCTGAACTGATTGGAGACGCGTGAAATGATGTGTGCCCCCCCCCCCCCCCACACACACACAGACACGCACGCACGCACGCACACATATATATAAATCTTTGTGAGGGGAAATCCATTACGGAAAAGAATGAAACGAAATTTCCTTTCTCACTCTTAGTACGGCTGATACTTAAATCATCTGGGAGGAAGGTATACGATGCTGACGATAGCTAATAAGCTTGAAACTAGTACATCGTTCCTGTGTCAGTGTTGAATAAAAAGATGACGATGGTTGCCTAAACACTGTACGGCGTAATTCGGGCTGTCTGCTTGTTTACAAACAAACAAACCGAACATTATAATAAATGTTCGGTAAAACCATACGTACATATATATATATATATATATATGTGCATGTATGTATATATACATACTACTGTACGTCTGTATACATATATGTAAGTATATACGTATACATGTTTACTGACTTTTATATATTTATATATATATATATATATATATATATATATATATATATATATAGGAACGAGTAGGAACCCGACGGCTGAGCTCAAGCCGTTTCGACGGCTAATTCTGGACTATTACCCACTCTACTACCCTAAGTATTGAGTACTTTGGTGCGTTATGGTCCATCTGGTTCCTTACCACATTTCCTTCGTTATATATATATATATATATGCTTCATTTCACGTGTCTCCAATCAGTACAGCAGAAAGAGCCGAGTAGCAGCATCAGATGGAGTTTAACGAAAATTGGATTGAAGATGTGAATTGATATAACTGAAGTTGTTTCTGAACGTATTAAATTATGTAGGGGACTTTTAAATCATGTCACCGGTGTCAACTAGACATTGAAAAGTTATCTACAGTGGCTCCATCGTTACAACTTATATCCACATTTATGTTTAACAAAATATTTCTTTACATTTCCATTATTTAAATATGTTATTACCTTCAATAATTTGAACAGTTATGTAAAATTAATAATGTTATTTATACAAATCTGAACATATAGATTGAAGGTGTGAAGTAATATAACGGAAGTTGTTTCTGAATGCATAAATTATGTAGGGGACTTTTAAGTCATGACACCGGTTAGTCTGCTCCATTGTTACAACTTAAACCTCATCTAATTTTATCTTTTATGGTGATTATTTCATATTAAAGTGAACGTTAATGTTTGTAAGTAACATAAGGTGACCTATTTACCTTATAGTTGTTGTTTTATCACCTGTTTTATTAAATATTGAAGTGGTTGTTCAACATTTTACAGGACAGGAAAATAGGATTTTAATCAGAAATCAGTGAACATTTAGTTTTTACTAACTTTTCTTGCCTTTATTTGGTCTTGAAAACTAAAGTACGTATTATTTCGTTTTCCATCACAACACAAACATTGTGAACTTTTCTATCTGAAGTGAAATATCTTGATTTATTACAACACCTACACACATATTTCTACACACACACACACACACGTCTCTCTCTACCCCCCCCCCCCTCGGTCTCTCTCTCTCTCTGATTGAATTATATAATATACGCTTGAATTTTCTTCGTCGAAAATCAATCTTGGACTGTCATATGTCTTATTACTTGTACCAAACAAATTCTACATTACAACTTTGTAGAAGAAGAAAGCGGAGTTCTGCAGTCTTTTATGGACCCTTTGTATATTAGACTACATAGTATCTATTAACGATATCTACGTTTCTTAATATATAAGTAAAAGTTGTGAGAATCCTTTATGTAAAGATCACTAGCTAGAAATATGTCTGAATATAGCTGTGAGATTTGCAGGAAAACTTTCCCTTCAAAACTGTATCTAACCTTACACGATAAATTACACAGTAGAGAAAAACCCTTCCACTGTGAAATATGTGGTAAATCTTTTACTGATAATTCTAATATTGTCGTCCACATACAGAATCACACTAGAAAAAAAACTTTCCACTGTGAAATATGTGAGAAATCTGTCACTAATATTTCTGCTCTTGTCATCCACATACGGAGTCACACTGGAAAAAAAACTCTTCCATTGTGAAATATGTGGGAAATCTTTCACCCAGAAGTACAATCTTGTAAAGCACAGAGCAGAAAAACCTTATTCATGTGAAATATGTGGGAAATCTTTTTCTCAGAGTTCTCATCTTGAACTTCACAAAAGAATACACACTGGTGAAAGCCCCCTCCATTGTGAAATATGTGGTAAATCTCTCAATAAGAATTCGTCAATGTTTGTTCACCTACGTAGTCAACACTTGCGGTAAACCCCTTCACTGTGAAATATGAAAAACACAAATATATAGACACACTTTGGAAGGCAGAATATAAAATATGAAGCTTGAGAAATCTTATACATCTCAACATATATTTTGGGTGTGTGTGTGTATATATATATATATTCTGCTATTTATTATTGCCCTTCAGGCTATAACAGAGGAGTTCAAGACCGGCTGCCCATGGGAACTCCTATACGCAGATGATCTAACGCTCATAGCTGAATCAATGGCTGAACTAGAGAAGAAATTCCAAAAGGCCTTAAAGTTAACTTGTCTAAGACTAAAGTCCTAGTTTGTAGAAAGGAAAAGAAGGCACAGGTACCCTCAGGGAAATGGCCATGCTCAGTGTGTAGGAAAGGAGTAGGCAGAAATTCCATTTTATGTCCCAAATGCAAAGTATGGGTACATAAAAGATGTAGTGGGATCACAGGTAAACTATCTAATAACGTAGAGTTTATATGTGGCCGATGCTCAGGTGCAATAGGTAGCAGGTGTCCACAGGATACTAGCCCCCTTCTATTGCCCAGATGGTTCTATAGAAATAGTAGACACTTTCCGTTACCTGGGTGACGAAATCAGCAGTGGTGGAGGGTGTTCTGAAAGTACAGTAGCCAGAGTCAGAATGGGATGGAAAAAGTTCAGAGAGCTTATACCGCTGTTGGCCACAAAAGTTTTCTCTTTAAAAATGAAAGGCAGATTGTATGATGCCTGTATACGAACAGTAATGCTACATGGAAATGAGACATGGGCATTACGTGCAGAGGACGTTCGTAGAATGGAAAGGAACGAAGCATGCATGCTCCGTTGGATGTGTAATAGTAATATACGTGAACAGCAAAGCATAAATGAACTAAGTGAGAAATTAGGAATAAGAGGGATCAGATGCTGTTTACTCGAGAGAAGACTACGTTGGTATGGCCACGTGATGCGCATGAAAGACGACAGTTGTATAAAAAAGTGCAGGGCGATCTAAATTGATGGTAGTTACGGAGTAGCTAGACCCAGAAAAACCTCGGACGATCTGATAAATTCCGACTTTACACACTTGCACCTCTCTAAGACAATGTCACTGGACCAAGTTCTTTGGTGCTACGCAGTAATACAGAAGACACGCCTTGCCTATGTACAAAGCGCAACCTACAGCCAGTAGGCACCTCTTAACAAAATATACACCCCAATCCACTATCGCTACCCTATCTTCCCACTCCCACCAACACCACCCACTCTCTGTAAAGTTGGTACCACAACATCCAGTCGAAATAAATGAGATAATGAGATCGAGATCGTGAAGGTGTCACGAGAAAATTGTAATGTGGCCGCGTAGGTAACACGGTAAAAAGTTCCCAGTTCCACACTGTAAATGTGGTTGGTGTTAGGAAGGGTATCCAGCCGTAGAAAACCAGGTCAGATTGTCCTATATGAGCGAGACACGGTCACCCGACCAACCTTGCCTCAAGTGGGTCAACTCCCCTCTAACCCATGCTAGTATGGAAAATGGACATTAAACGAAGATGATGATGATGAAATTTTATTATTTTTATTTTTTCATACATTACTCAAAGGGAAGAAATATACTGACATATATCAAAGATTACCACAATAACTAGGGAGCGGAGGACAAGATATGCTGGACATTGCTACTGAGGGTAGGATGAGCTGGTTATTGTTGTGGATACCTAAACATTGTAAGAGCTTAGTGCGATGACTGGGATTGACCTGCACAGATCAGATGTCTCAGGATGTTCAGCTGGAGATTAATGATCTCAGGAATGCCAGGGAAGATCGTAACATCTAAAAAAGAAGAGTAGAATTGTTCTGGCCAATTCACCTGACCTAATAAATCTAAACTATAATAAAGTAAGAAGCGCGGGACTGCGTATAGTTTATAATATTTTATCCCATTAGTAAAATAAGTTGCATTACTTTGAATAAATAATGAATGAATATTACATAATTTATCTACTAAATTTCGTGCAAATACAGTCTTCTCTCTTACACACCACTTCAGATCCGTCTTAAACCCAGCTTCTTCTTCAACTTGTCCAAGCTCTGCCTTTCTCTCACTCTTACATAACATATCCTACAAAGCATGGTTCCTTCATTTCTCTCCAGTCTACATATCCTTATGATGGCGTGAATAAGGATAGGATGGAAGTTTAGTGAACTACTGCTGATAACATAAAGTTTCTCCATACACACAAAAGGAAGGGTATATTAAGCCTGTGTGAAGTGCACAATACTGCATGATAGAGAAACATGGGCTGTGACTGCAGATGATGCGATTACGCTGGAGAAAAATGAAGCAACCATGTTTTGTTGTATCTGCAACGTATATGTGAGAGAAATACAGAGCATGGACCAGCTGAGGAAATCCTAGTGGAAGGAAGCTGCAGTAGAGGATGACCAAGAAAGTCAGGAGCAAATGTTGTGAGAGCTTAACTCAAATCGTGAAGACTGAAAGAGGAGATGACGAAAGAATGCATCTAGTGGAGAGATGTCGTGCTAAGAAGGACCCGTCCAACACATGCAAGCATTGAATAGTAGATGTAATGATGATACACAAAATATACACTATATATACACTATGTATATATATATATATATATATATATATATATATATATATATATATATATATATATATATATATATATATATATATATATATATATATATATATATAAATACTATGTATATAATGTATGTGCCACATATACACAATATATATACTATATAAATACTATGTATATAGTGTATGTGCTACATATACACAATGTATACACTATACATATATATATAAATACTATGTATATAGTGTATGTAGCAAATATACACAATATATACACTATATATAAACATATAAATACTATGTATATAGTGTAGGTGCTACATATACACAATATAAACACTCTATATATACATATAAATACTATGTATATACTGTACGTGTATATACACAATATATACACATATAAATACACTATATGTATACGCTATATATATACGCTATATATATACGCTATATATATACGCTATATATACACATATAAATACTATGTATATAGTGTATGTGCTCCATATACACAAACTATACACTATATATAAATACTGCATATGCAGAGTATATGTTACATATAGACAATATATAAACTATATATATACTACATACACATTATATATAATGTTGTCCAAGGGAATAGCTGAAACACCTTGGAACCAATGACATCATAGATCATCATTTAATGTCTACTTTCCCTGCTAGCAAGGGTGGGACAGGTCTTTACAAACCAGGGTGCAGTGGGAGACCACATCTCTCTTACATGTGGTCCCGCATTCTACTGAGTGTATTTTATTTTGGCTCCAGTACTAAAGAGGTTGTGATGTCTTTGACAGAACTGAAGGGTCCTGCCAAACCCTTGTTTGGCAAGAGAAAAAAGTTGTAAAGTATTTTCAAATGTGAAAAAAAAGTCATAATTTGAACTGTTATGAAAGCACCATCCAACAAATATTAAAGTTATAAAATTGTTTTTATTTACACATAAATGTGGATATTTTGTCATAAATATAAATATAAACCAGTTAGTGTTTGTAAAATAACACATATAAACACATCAATCTTGTTTTGATGTTTTTGCACTGATGGAGTCATAGGGGGTGTCACTGTGGACATTTGAAGCTTGGTGGAGCCCTTCACTCACCAGGTTGGAACAGGTGATTTCTTCCAGAGAAGGAGAGAGAATGAAAGAGAGGAAGTGAGAAAGAAATATAGAGAGGAAGAACAGACCCCTGTGGTAGACAGGTACTTTTTTTATCCACCTTGAATGGATGAAAGGCAAAGTTGACCTCAGCAGGATTTAAACTCAGAGCAGAGAACCAGAACAAATATGGTAGAAAGCATTCCATCCATTGTTTTATAGAATTTAAATAACTGTTTCTACTTTTAAATCAACCCCAGCAATTGGCAGAGAAAGAGGAATGCCAATTAAATCAATCCCAGTGCATTACTGGTACTTTTTTAAACCCAGAGCATAAAGGGCTGTAACTATATGACACAAAGAATGTTGTCTGACGCTCTACAGATTCTGCCAATGCACCACCCTCACCAAAAAATGAGATTGTGTCTCTATAAGAAACCTTAAGGACAAATAATATGAAGTAGAACTTTCTACATGGTGTATTTGTGGATTACAAAACCTGAGAATAATTTCCAACATATTTCACCATAATAAATGTTCATTAATATATATTATTATTTCGTGGCATTCTTGAGATCATTATTCCCCAGCTGAACATCCCTAGACATCTGATCTATGGAGATCATTTTCAGTCATCCCACTAAGGTCTTACTATGTTTAGGTATCCACCACAGGAGCCAGCTCATCAGGACATCCATTCTTCGGTAGGAATGTCTGGTATATCTTGTCCTCCGCTCACTAGTTATTGTAGTAATCTTCGATATATGGCAGTATACTTCTTCCATATGATAGAGCATATATATATATATATATATATATATATATACATGCGTATGAAGGAGGACAGCTGCATTAAAAGGTGCAGAGCACTAAAAGTCGCTGGAGGCCATGGAGTGGGGAGATCCAGGAAGATCCGAGATGAGGTGATAAAAGCTGACCTTGCCCAATTGCACCTTTCAAAGACGATGACGCAGGACGGTTCCATCTGGCATCATGCAATAATACAGAAGACCCGACTTCACATGGCTACAAGCCGAAGCTGAAGCCTTTAGACAAATATGTCCCCATCCCCACCCACTGCAAAGTGGTCAACAAAAAAGCACCCAGCCCACACTGTAAGGTGGCCGTGTAGGCGCCATGGTAAAAAAAATCACCTAGCCCTCACAGTAAATGAGGTTTTGTGTTAGGAAGGACATCAAGCTGTAGATATCAAGCCAAAATCAGTTCCCATATGAGCAAGACAAGGTCACTGGACCTGGCATTGCCCACAACAGGACAACCAGTCTACCTTATGCTAGCATGGAAGAATGGACGTAAAACGGTGATGATGATGATGATGATAAGTATAAGATAAGGATTTTTCAAGCTTCACATTGTATATTCTTCCTTCCAGAGTGTGTCTTATATATTTGTGTTTCACATTGCACAGTGATGGGGGTTTATTGCAAGTGTTGACTTCGTAGGTGAACACCCAGTGAGGAATTCTGAGAGAAAGATTTCCCACATATTTCACATGAATAAGATTTTTCTCCTGTGTGTATCCTTTTGTGACGTACAACACTAGAACCTCGAGAAAAAGATTTCCCACATATTTCACATGAATAAGGCCTTTCTCCTGTGTGTATTCTTTTGTGCTGTACAAGAATAGAATTACTAGAAAAAGATTTCCCACATATTTCCCAAGGAAGGGTTTTTCTCCTGTGTGTATACTTTTGTGATCTACAACACTAGAACCTCGAGAAAAAGATTTCCCACATATTTCACATGAATAAGGTTTTTCTCCTGTGTGTGTTCTTATATGTCTTTTCAAGTCATTGCTACAAACGAAAGATTTCTCACATATTTCACAATGAAAGTGTTTTTCTGCAGTGTGTGTTTTCTCGTGTGAAGATAGTTTCAGTTTTGAAGGGAAAGTTTTTCTGCAAATCTCACAGCTATATTCAGACATATTTCTAGCTAGAGAGCTTTACATAAAGGATTCTCACCACTTTTACTGATACATTAGGAAATGTAGATATCGTTAATAGATGCCATGTAGTCTAATATACAAAGGATGCATAAAAGACTGCAGAACTTGACTTTCTTCTTCTACAAAGTTGTAATGTAGTATTTAATTGGTACAAGTAATGAGACATATGACAGCATAAGACTCATCTGGGATGAAGAAAAAGCAAGTGCTAATATATATATATATAGTTGATTATAGTGGAGTATTCCACTATTATTTTAGCTCAGGTGAGAGAAGCTCTATTTACAATAAAATCCTTAGCTCATAAAACAGACGAATAAATCCTCTATAGTTAAGGTTCTTGTTATTGAGGACAGTTCAGGTGACAAGAGAATTGATATCCATAATTACAAAAAAAACGAATGTTAATATATATACATATATATACAGATATACAGTGTGTAGGTATGAGAGAGAGAAATAAATAGCCGTGTGTGTGTGTAGAAATATGTGTGTAGGTGTTGTAATAATTCAAGATATTTCACTTCAGATAGAAAAGTTCACAATGTTTGTGTTGTGGTGGAAAACGAAATAATACGTACTTTAGTTCTCAAGACCAAATATAAAGTCAAGAAAAGTTAGTAAAAACTAAATGTTCACTGATTTCTGATTAAAATAATATTTTCCTGTCCTGTAAAATGTTGAACAACCACTCAAATATTTAATAATTCAGGTGATAAAACAACAACTATACGGTAAATAAGTCACCTTATGTTATTTACAAACATTAACGTCCACCTTAATATGAAATAATCATCTTAAAAGAGGAAGCGAGAGCATCGGCTACTGGCACCCTGGTTGCTCTCGGGATCCTGAGTGGGATCTTCCAGCGCCGCCTGAGCCAAGCGATGTTGACAAGTGAGGCTTGGGCGTCAGGCAAGCTCGCTGTCTAATCTGGTGGTGTGCTAGACGGCCGTGGCTGGGCAGACGAGACGAAGAGACAGTTTCAGCTTCTCAACGCTGCGAGGGCACTGAAGGCTTGACGCGTCAAGCTAACAGAGTTCCAGCCCCTCTTCCGTCTATTCGTGGTGTTGCAGGTGTCGACTGGTGGGGATGGAGGATTGGGCGTGGGGCACCAAGCGGCATCAGGAGTGAGTGGCTGGTTCTCACCAGCCTAGGTGCTAGGCACAACTGTGTGGGTGGAAGGGAAAGTGCTGATAAGAGGGCCTCATAGCTCACCTACATCAGATATGGAGGCATCAGAAGACAAGAGAGAAAAAAGGGGGTGCATGGAGGGGGACACACAAGAAGGTAGAATGTTAGCAAATAAATAAATGAATGAATGGATGAATGTACAAATAAGAAAACAGGGGTTGTTCCCAGCGGGAAGACCCAGAGTTCAGCACACACACATGCGAGCATGTTAGCAGTTTCTCATAGAACCTTGTGGCTAAAGGTGAGTCTTTCAATCCTGAAAATATATGTGTTGTTGTTATTGTCACTCATGCTGGAGTTAGCTTCCTCTTGTTAAGGGTAGTGGCAGTGTTTGTTGGTAAGCCGTTGGTGTATACACATATATGTTGCTGTTGTTAATGTCACCGCTGCAGTCGCTGCCTTCCTCTTGTTGATGGTGGTGGTAGTTGAAACTGCTACCTATTTGGGCTGCCAGGCTGGTTGCTGGGGCTCGAACGCCTTCTTTAACCGAAGAGATTGTTATTGTCACTATTCTGTCATTCCCTTCCTCTTGTTAATGGTACTGATAATTGTTGGTGCTACCTATATCGGCTGTCAAGATGGCTGCTCTATCAGCTCCTGTGAGTGATGCTCCAATGGCTTTCTTGACCAAAGATGCAGGTCAATGTTTTTAAAATAAATATATTCTCTAATTTTTTTTTCTTTCTTTCTAATCCGATTCAATATCATCAATTGGAAAGACCAAGGGAAACATTGTTTCCTTGGTCCAATCTGATGAGTTCCAATCCACTTGGTAAGAACTGAGATGAGATTTATTAGAAAAAAATCACTAAAATTAAAATACTAGGTTGGTATAATTACCTGGTTTGTATGTGTTGTGGTGTGGTATGTGGTGTGGTGTGTGATATGGTGTGGTGTGTTGTGGTGTGTGTTGTGGTGTTGTGCTGTGGCATGATGTGTGGTGTGTTGTGGTATGTGGTGGTGTGGTATGGTGTGTTGTGGTATGTGGTGGTGTGGTATGTGGTGTGGTGTGTGGTGTGGTGTGGTGTGGTATGTGGTGTGTTTGTTGTGGTGTGGTATGTGGTGTGTGGTGGTGTGGTATGTGGTGTGGTGTGGTATGTAGTGTGGTGTGGTATGGTGTAGTGTGTTTTGGTATGGTATGTGGTGTGGTGGTGTGGTTTGGTATGTAGTGTGGTGTGGTATGTGGTGTGGTACGGTATGTGGTGTGGTGTGGTATGTGGTGTGTGTGTGCGCAGAGTGATGTGTTGTTGTGTGTGTGTAGTGTAAAGAGGAAATTTTACACGCATAGGACCTAGAAGGGGTGTGTAGAAATGATACATCAAATAAAATCGTAATTGACAATATATAATACATAGAAATTGAACGAAGACTGTGTTACACTGTCTTATTTAATCAGTAACGTAATCCATGATACATTAAGAAAAGACGATATTATAAATAAACTGCATTAGGAGAAAATTAGTGACGGAAATATATGAATGTTTATTTAAGCGATGGCCAAACAGAAGTGTTGACATTTCAGAAATTTTAAAGAAGTGAATCTTTAAATAAACAAAATATATTTAATCAACAGCCACGAAATTTAGTAGATAAATTATGTAATATTCATTCATTATTTATTCAAAGTAATGCAACTTATTTTACTAATGGGATAACAAATTATAAACCGTACGCAGTCCCGCGCTTCTTACTGAATTATAGTTTAGATTTATTAGGTCAGGTGGATTGGCCAGAACAATTCTACTCTTCTTTTTTAGATATCATGATCTTCCGTGGCATTCCTCAGATCATTAATCTCCAGCTGGACATCCTGAGACATCTGATCTATGTAGGTCAATCTCAGACATCCCACTAGGGTCTTACAATGTTTAGGTATCTACAACAATAGCCAGCTCATCCTACCCTCAGTAGCAATGTCCAGCATATCTTGTCCTCCACTCCCTAGTTATTGTGCTATTCTTTGATATATGTCAGTATATTTCTTCCATTTGAGTAATGTATTAAAAAATAAAATAAGGAAATATATATATATATATATATATACACACACACACAACATGTATGTTGAGATGTATAAGATTCCTCAAGCTTCACATTTTATATTTGTCCTTCCAAAGTGTGTCTATATATTCGTGTTTTTCATATTTCACAGTGATGGTGTTTAC
This sequence comes from Eledone cirrhosa, assembly GCA_964016885.1. Lineage (NCBI taxonomy): Eukaryota > Metazoa > Mollusca > Cephalopoda > Octopoda > Eledonidae > Eledone > Eledone cirrhosa. The sequence goes on along the minus strand of OZ024744.1, from coordinate 46,923,349 downwards.
CGCAAGTGTTGACTACGTAGGTGAACAACCAGTGACGAATTCTGAGTGAAAGATTTCCCACATATTTCACATGAATAAGGTTTTTCACCAGTGTTATATGGACTGGGAATCGAACTCACAACCTCATTGTTGTATGGACTGTTAAATTCGTTTTATTCAATTTACACGTGCTCACACATTTGCATATGAATCACGTGACCTGGACAGTCAGTCAGCGCTGGTATTAAAAACTCGGTCACAGACTGCTGCTGTCACTTACTTTATGTTATTCTGCTACTGTTTGATAGAAACTTGTGTTTTCTCTGCGAGTACCGAGAGGAATACAACAGAGTTTATTGGCGTCGCCTATAGGATTTACCTACATTGCCGATAGGATTTACCTACATTGCCGATAGTATTTACCTACATTGCCGATAGGATTTACCTACATTGGCGATAGGATTTACCTACATTGCCGATAGGATTTACCTACATTGGCGATAGGATTTACCTACATTGCCGATAGGATTTACCTACATTGCCGGGAAATTGTTTATCATAAAAACATGGCGGAACAACAAACAGCGGAGCTAATAAAGTTGTTTAGAGAACAGATGGAACAACAAATGCAACAACACAAGAAAGATATGGACACTCTGATAAAACTGTTTGGTGCTCGAGATTCTGAACAACAGAGTTTATTGGCGTCGCCTGTTGCTTCGACACCAACAGCATTCATCCCACCATTTGCTGCTTTTGATTCAACAACAGAACTATGGCCTGATTACTGGTCAAGATTCTGCACGTTTGTGGCTGCTAACGCTGTACCCGAGCAACGCATGACACAAGTGTTCCTGACTAATCAGACGGCTGCTATCTACAAACAACTTGCAAATCTGGCTGCTCAACAAAATCCGCCTAAGGATATCAACAAGTTGACAATGGACGAAATTGTTGACTTCATGAAAGAACAGTTCGACCCAAAACTTTTCATTGTGAGAGAACGTTTCAAGTTCTGGAGTGACATGCAACGGAAGCCAGGCGAAACTCTCCAGGAGCTGGCAGCACGTATACGTCAGGATGCAGCTACCTGTGATTTTCCTTCGATCACAAATCCACAAGATGAAGCTCTAAGACAGATTTATATGTTCTGTCAATAATGAATCTGTGTTGAAGGCTATTTTCAAGATCAAGGATACAGAACTAGATTTCGCCCGTGCTGTCCAAGTTGCCATCGGGACCGAAGACGCAGCAAAGGTGGCCAAGGAAACTGTTTACGGTTCCAAAACCAAGCAAGTCTACAAGGTCCAGCAGAACAAGAACAAGGGTCCTCGAAAGAACCATCAGCAGTCTTATTCCACAGACCAGGAGATGTGCTACCGATGTGGAAAGGCCCATAAAGCGACAGACTGCCTCTTCAAAGAAGCCAAATGTCATTTTTGTAACAAAAAGGGACATTTGCAAGCGGTGTGTAGAAAGAAACAACATCAGCAACGTAATCATCGCTCACAGAATTACGTGAAAAGAATCACGAAAGCTGAGCTAGTCAAGGCGATCCTTGGTGAAGTTCCCCACGATACTCATAGTTTGAATGTGCCAATAACAATCCAGAACAGACTTTTCACAATGGAATTGGACACAGCTACTACAGGCAATTTTGTTTCCGTGTCAGTTTGGAAACAATTAGGAAAACCGAAGCTGCAAGATGTCAAACATCGGTTTGAATCTGCCAGCAAGCACGACCTGCCCGTTCTGGGAACTTTCATGGGCCAAACCAAGGATCCAACGACCGGTAAACGGAATTCAATACCCTACATCGTCACCAAGATCCCTGATCTTAATTTGCTGGGACGAAACGCTATCCAGACTCTGGGAATTTCCGTGGACAATGCTCTAGGATTGAAAAGCATAGACAGCCAGGCCAAGAGTGAGGGTGCAGAAGTGATGCATCCAAAGACCTCAAATGAGCCCTATATTTCCATGCAACGAGATTGTCACAACATGTGTGATGAATTCCCAGATCTCTTCAAGGAAAGAATTGGGATGTCTTAATGACTTCGAACTGGAAGTGAAGTTCAAGTCGAACGCGACACCGGTCTTTCACAAGGCACGCCCGGTCCCGTCTGCTCTTCGTGATGACCTGGCCAAAGGTTACGAAGAAGGCATCGCCAAAGGAATCTGGAAGCCAGTACAGTTCAACGAATACAGAACGCAAGTGGTACCGATTCGTAAAGCACATACTTCAGGCAACCTGAAGCCCAAACTACGGATTTGTGGTGACTACTCTGTGGGAATTAATGACCAACTTGCAGATCATCGTCATCCAATGCCACTCCCAGAGGAACTGATGCAGAAGCTCGGAGGTGGATTCGGATACACAAAGATTGATCTTGCTGATGCCTATAATCAAATCAAGCTGGCTCCAGAAAGTCAACGCAGGCTTGCACTCAGCACTCACCATGGGGTGCTCCTACAAGAACGAGTCCCTTTCGGAATCAAGGCAGCACCTGGTTACTTTCAGGAGATCATGGAAGACCTGACTCAAGATCTACCTGGTGTGGCCGTCTTCCAGGACGACATGCTCGTCAGTGGGAAAGATGCAAACGATCACCTGAACAACCTAAAGTGTCTGCTCACACGTCTGTGCGACAAAGGACTCAGATGTCGCGGTGACAAGTGCCAGTTTGCACTACCCAGTGTGGAATACCTTGGACACACCTTCTCGGCTGAAGGGATCGCGAAGGGATCCAAGGTCGAAGCAGTTTTAAAGATGCCACCTCCAACGAACGTCTCAAGCTTGAAGTCTTTCCTGGTTTCAGTTCAGTTCTATGGAAAGTTTATCCCAAACCTGGCCAGCATGGCAGAGCCACTCTATTGCCTTACGAAACAAACGACTACTTGGAAGTGGGGAGATGAAGAACAGTCAGCTTTTGATCAGTCGAAAAATGTGCTTTCATCGGATCGAGTTCTGATACACTTCGATCCAAACAAAACTTTGGGACTGGCTTGCGACGCGTCAAACGTTGGTATTGGAGCAGTCCTGTTTCATCGCTATCCTGATGGAAGCGAGCGCCCAATATCCAATGTGTCCAAGACTCTTACTTCTGCACAGCGGAAATACGGCCAAATTCAAAAGGAAGGAAGTTGGCCATCATATTTGGCTTGCAGAAGTTCTATCAGTATCTGTACGGACATCAGTTTATACTCGTAACTGACCACAAACCACTGACATCACTGTTCTGTCCGAGGAAAGAGACGCCACTTCTCGCTGCTAACCGACTAGCACGGTGGGCCCTGTGGCTGAACCAGTTTGATTACACCATCGAATATCGGAAAACAGCGGATCATGGCAATGCAGATGCCCTCAGTCGCTTGCCATTTGGTAATGAGATCGACTTTGACAGGAAGGAAAATGGTGAAGACATGGACATGGTGTGCGCCATCAAAGCTCTCAGTCTTCCTAGTCCAACCTATCGATGCTAACGTCCTCCGTCAAGAGTCAGGGAAAGATCCAGTGATATCTACAATGATACGCTACGTCCGTGAAGGCTGGCCATCAAAGAATACTGAGATCAATGACGAAGTCAATAAGTTCCGGAAGTTATCGGATTCACTCAGTATCTGCCACGGATGCCTTATCCATGGATCGAGAGTTGTGATTCCACATAACCTACAGCCAAAGATCCTCAATCTTCTGCATCTCGGACACTTTGGCATGGAGCGCATGAAACAATTGGCAAGAACTGCTGTTTATTGACCTGGTATCGATGCTGCTATAGAGAAAACCAGTCGACAATGTGATTCGTGTGGTGAACATCAAAACCAGCCATCCAAGTCTCCAGTTCACCCATGGATGTTACCTGAAAAGCCGTGGAGCCGCTTACACCTGGACCACGCAAGAAATTTCATGGGCAGTAATTGGTTGGTGATCACGGATGCTTATTCCAAGTATCCATGCATTCATCCTACGTCATCCACGTCCTCCAAAGCCACTTTAGATCTGCTTGAAGAAGACTTTGCGCACTTCGGATTTCCTCACACGCTAGTCACCGACAACGCACCAACTTTTATTTCTGAGGAGTTCCAGAGCTGGTGCAAAGAACGTGGGATCACGCACCTGACAGGGACACCTTACCACCCAGCTACCAACGGAGCAGCTGAACGTTTGGTGCAGACCTTCAAACAAGCTCTGAGGAAGACTTCTCTTCCGCCGAAGCCAGCACTTCAAGAGTTCTTGATGCAGTTCCGGAGAACACCGACATCCAGTGGATTCTCTCCGAGTGAACTTTTGAATCACCGGCAGATACGGACAAGGATTGATTCTCTGCTGCCCTCGCCAGCACACATCACTCAAGGCAAGCAGTCTAAGGAAGCATATGAGTCTCAGATGACTCCGGACTCGGTAGGTGTCGCTAAGGTTACCAGGCAATACAAGGCTGGAGATCCTGTGTATGCACTGTACTACGGACCTCGCCGAGACAAAGATCCCCAATGGGTACCAGCAATCATTAAGAAGTCATTGGGTACTCGCTGCTTCAACGTTAAGGTCATACCTCATGGCCCGGTGTGGAGACGACACTGGGAACAGCTGCAACCGCGGTACACTACTGAGGAAGACAATGAACCCGTTGATGCAGTAGACACTGTTTTTGAATTTGCAACAGATCACCCGATGGAGATCTCGGAAATCGTGCCACTAACTCCAAGACAGACCAGACCCAAGACCTTATTGCCCGTTCCAGAGTATGGACCAGACAATCGAAGACGGTCCAAGAGAACTCGTAAACCCCCAGAGAGACTTTGCTGTTGATGCTTCTTTTGTCGCATCAATTTCGGTGAGGAGGTGTTGTATGGACTGGGAATCGAACTCACAACCTCATTGTTGTATGGACTGTTAAATTCGTTTTATTCAATTTACACGTGCTCACACATTTGCATATGAATCACGTGACCTGGGCAGTCAGTCAGCGTTGGTATTAAAAACTCGGTCACAGACTGCTGCTGTCACTTACGTTATGTTATTCTGCTACTGTGAGGAGGGGCGTTTTGGTTGTTTCGTACAATACACAAATTATTTGATATAACTCGTTGTGTTTTCTCTGCGAGTACCGAGAGGAATACAACAACCAGTATGTATTCTTTTGTGATCTACAAGATTAGAACTCTGAGAAAAAGAATTCCCACATATTTCACAATGAAAGGGTTTTCCACCAGTATGTGTTCTTTTGTGATGTACAAGAGGAGAACTATGAGAAAAAGATTTACCACATATTTCACAATTGTAGGGTTTTTCTCTACTGTGTATTTTCTCGTGTGAGGATAGTTTCAGTTTTGAAGAGAAAGTTTTCCTGCAAATCTCACAGCTATATTCAGACACTCATATATTAAGAAATGTAGCATTCAGTTAGTAAAGTAATAAGATGTATGACAGCGTAAGACAGATATTGGAAGAAGAAAAAGCAAGTGCTTATATATATATATATATATATATATATATATATATATATATATATAGTCAAGATAAAATATTAAAAAAATAATGAATAAAACAATGAAACAGTTCCTTATATTAAACAAACAAAGTTCATTATTTAACGATCGTTTCTAGGACATATATGTGTTAGAATTGGCATGCATATTCAAAAGATCTATGTACAAAATTATACAAACTATCAAAGAGAATATACATACCATCACATATATATGCTGTCTTCAGACAGCATATATATGTGATGATATTTGTTTAATATAAGGAACTGTTTCATTGTTTTATTCATTATCTTTCACCGAAAGTGATTTTTGAATGCATCTCTTCTTTCCATGATATCCAGATTATATATATATATATATATATATATATATATATATATATATATATATATATATATATATATATATATATATGTATATATATATGTGTGTGTGTATTTTTTTTTTTGTTGAGGTGAGAGAAGCTCTATTCATAATAAAATCCTCAGCTCATATACAGACGAATAAGTCTTCTATAGTTAAGGTTCTTGTTATTGAGGACAGTTCAGGTGACAAGAGAATTAATATCCATAATTTCAAAAGATGAAGGTTAATATATATACATATATATATACAGACATACAGCGTGTAGGTATTAGAGAGAGAAATAAATAGACGTGTGTGTGAAATAAATGTGTGTAAGTTTATGTATATATTTAAAACATATTTGTTATGTTATTCTACTGTAAATTTATTTATATGCTCCGTTTATATTTTCATTCTGAAGGAATTGCAATCGATTTGTAATGTTGTTTGTGCAACTATGAAGTATTAATTGTATTATAGGTGTTTATATTTTCATTCTGTAAGAATTATAAACAATGAAATGCATAATAAAATAGTGTTGTAATAATTCAAGATATTTCACTTCAGATAGAAAAGTTGACAATGTTTGTGGTGTGATGGAAAATGAAATAATACGTACTTTAGTTTTCAAGACCAAATATAAAGTCAAGAAAAGTTAGTAAAAACTAAATGTTCACTGATTTCTGATTAAAATAATATTTTCCTGTCCTGTAAAATGTTGAACAACCACTTCAATATATAATAATACAGGTGATAAAACAACAACTATAAGGTAAATAAGTCACCTTATGTTATTTACAAACATTAACGTTCACTTTAATATGAAATAATCACCATAAAAGATAAAATTAGATGAGGTTTAAGTTGTAACAATGAAGCTGATATAAATGGTAATATTTAACTGTCTAGTTGACACCGGTGACATGACTTAAAAGTCCCCTACATAATTTAATACATTCAGAAACAACTTCCGTTATATTACTTCACACCTTCAATCAATATGTTAGTTCTTTATTCAGATTTGTATAAATAACATTATTAATTTTACATAGTTGTTCATATTAAAACAAAACACAATATTAAAGGTAATAAAATATTTAAGAAATGGAAATGCAAAGAAGTATTTTGATAAACATAAATGTGGATATAAGTTATATCGTTGGAGCCATTGTAGATAACTTTCCACTGACTAGTTGATACCGGTGTCATGACTTAAAAGTCCCTTACATAATTTAATACATTCAGAAACAACTTCAGTATGAAAATTAGTATGTTTATTGAAGCGATGGCCAACCGGAAGTGTTAACATTTCAGAAATTTTAAAGAAGTGAATCTTTAAATAAACAAAATATATTTAATCAACAGCCACGAAATTTTATAGATAAATTATGTAATATTCATTCATTGTGGATTGGCAGTATCGGTGGAGGGTCGGCCGCCATGCTTTCCAGCATAGTTACGTCCCTTTACGATCTGAGTTCAAATCCGGCCGAAGTTATCTTTGCCTTTCATCCTTACGGGGTCGATAAAATAAAGTACCAGTAATGTACTGGTAATTGCTGGCCTTGTGCCTAAAATAGAAACAATTATTAATTTCATATAACTGTTCATATTAAACCAAAACACATTATTAAAGGTAATAAAATATTTAAGAAATAGAAAAAAAACAAAAAAAAAACAAACAAAGGAAATAATTGTTTCTGTTTTAGGCACAAGGCCAGCAATTACACTAGTGTATTACTGGTACTTTATTTTATCGACCTCGTAAGGATGAAAGTCAAAGTTAACCCTGGCGGGATTTGAACTCAGATCATAAAGGGAGGTAACTCTATGCTACAAAGCATGGCGTCCGACGCTCTACCGATACTGTCAATCCAACGAAAATAATGGGAGAGGGACAGACTTTATATTTCAGTCTGAGCTGTGATTCAGCCCCACCCTACAGACAAAACGGCAAAGGTGTTACCACAGAGAATAGCCAGAGTCACCCATTACAACATCCACCCTACCTCGTGGGACACCTTCCTCAAGTGGGCTATCCAAACTATCTGTAACAGATTTCTCACTTGAAATGAAATATTTAATCATGTAGCAACACCTACCTTGAAACATGTAGCTCACCCTATGTTATCTACAAAATATCAACTTTCACTTTAACGTGAGATAATTACTACATAAAATATAATTAGATTAATTAAAGTTATAATTAAGATGGCAGATACGTGGTGTCGTTGACAGTGTTTCCTTATCCGGATGGTGACATGACTTAAAAGTCCCCTACATAATTTAATACATTCAGAAACAACTTCAGTTATATTAATTCACATGTTCAATCAATATGCTAGTTCTTTATTCAGGTTTGTGTAAATAACATTCGGAATTTTATATAACTGTTCATATTAAACCAAAACACATTATTAAAGGTAATAAAATATTTAAGAAATGGAAACGAAAAGAAGAAAAAGGAATCAAGCAATGTAACTAATGGGAGAGGGAAAGGGACAGACACGATATTCCAGTCTGATCTGTGATTCAGCCCCACCCTACAGAAACTATGGAAGGAAGGAAACCACAGTAGAGGACGACCAAGAAAGTCAGGGGCAAATGTTGTGAGAGCCAAACTCAAATCGCTAAAACTGGAAGAGATGACGAAGTAACGCATCTAGTGGAGAGATGCCATGCTGACAAGGGCCTGTACAACTGTTGCAAGCATGGAATAGTAGATATAATGATGATACGCAAAACATACACTTTACATATACATATAAATAATATGTATATAATGTATGTGCTACATTTACACAATATATACACTATATATAAATACTGCATATATAGAGTATATGCTACATATAGACAATATACAAACTATATATATACTACATACACATTATATATAATGTTGTCCAAGGGAATAGCTGAAACAGCTTGGCACCAATGACATCATAGATCATCATTTAATGTCTACTTTCCCTGCTTGCAAAGGTGGGACAGGTCTTTACAAACCAGGGTGCAGTGGGAGACCACATCTCTCTTTCATATGGTCCCACATTCTACTGAGTGTATTTTATTGAGGCACCAGTACTAAAGAGGTTGTGATGTCTTTGACAGAACTGAAGGGTCCTACCAAACCTTTGTTTGGCAAGAAAAGAAAACTGTAAAGTATTTTCAAATGTGAAATATTTCTAAAAAAAATTCATAATTTCAACTGTCATGAAAGTACCATCAACAAATATTAAAGTTATAAAATTGTTTTTATTTACACATAAATATGGATATTTTGTCATAAAGATAAATATAAACCAGTTAGTATTTGTAAAATAACACATATAAACACATCAATCTTGTTTAGTTTTTCTTGCACTGATGGAGTCATAGGGTGTCACTGTGGGCATTTGAAGATTGGTGGAGCCCTTCACTCACCAGGTTGGAACAGGTGATTTCTTCCAGAGAAGGAGAGAGAAGGAGAGAGAGCAAGTGAGAAAGAAATATAGAGAGGAAGAACAGACCCCTATGGTAGACAGGTACTTTTTTGTTATCAACCTTGAATGGACGAAAGGCAAAGTTGACCTCAGCCGGGTTTAAACTCAGAGAACCAGAACAAATATGGCAGAAAGCATTCTATCCATTGTTTTATAGACTTTAAATAAATGTTTCTACTTTTAAATCAACCCCAGCAATTGGAAGAGAAAGAGGAATGCCAATTAAATCAACCCCATTGCGTTACTGGTACTTTTTAAAACCTAGAACATAAAGGGCTGTAACTATATGACACAAAGAATGTTGTCTGACGCTCTACAGATTCTGCGAACCCACCACCCTCATCAATAAAATAAGATTGTGTTTCTATAAGAAATCTTAATGACAAATAAAATGAAGTAGAACTTTCTACAGTGTGTATTTATCCGCAGGTAGATACGTAGATACATGTAGATATGATACATCAAATATAATCATAATTGATAATATATAATACATAGAAATTGAACGAAGACTGCGCTACACTGTCTTATTTAATCACTAACATAATCCATGGTACATTAAAAAAGACGATATTATATATAAACTGTATTAGGAGAAAATTAGTGACAGAAATATATGAATGTTTATTTAAGCGATGTCCAACCATAAGTGTTGACATTTCAGAAATTCTAAAGAAATGAATCTTTAAATAAACAGAATATATTTATTCAACAGCCACGAAATTTAGTAGATAAATTATGTAATATTCATTCATTATTTATTCAAAGTAATGCAACTTGGGATAAAATATTATAAACCGTACGCAGTCCCGCGCTCCTTACTTT